>JAPMOQ010043034.1:3143885-3167486 GCA_026543055.1 Argiope trifasciata
TACACAAATATATACATATATACACTCATAGATACTCACGCACACTCATAGATATATGCACATACACATACATACATATTATGCTTCTAACATTTGATAGATGCGATAACAATTTTGTAGAAAAATCTATTAGGAATCTTGCATATGCAGTTAAAGAGTTCCCGGTTTTTTTTTTTTTTCCCCCTTCCTTTTTCTTTCTTTCTCTCTTTTCACTGAAGACTGCCGTCGGAAGATGTTTGACATGAGAATTTTTATCCGAATTATAATTTAAACGAAATACTGCATTATAGTGCTCTTTTTCAATTACTATTACACTGGACACAGATTTAATTCTTTATTTGGCTGAATATAAGAACATAACTTTATATATAACAGTTTTATTAATTTGTTTTGTTTATCCATTTATTTTTACGTTTGTAAAACTAAATAAATATGTAGTAACATGTGTGCATAATCTTGAATGTAATGCGAATGACAACAGGTTCTTATTCTTACACGTCAATCCCAATATCTTGGAGGAAATACATTACGCTAAGGTGTTAGAATTTAATATGATTTTTGATGGTAGTTTTAGGTGTCAAAGTTATTGAATCTATTAAATAGGAAGTAGAATATTGGGAATCGTCATCTAATGTAATCGTTAAATAATTAGGTTCTGAATCCCCCCCCTTTTTTTTAATAATAAATTCTATGAGGGCAGATTAAAACCCGTAGTGAGCAGAAAAGACAAAAATACCAGTTGTTTCAAATATACCAAAAAGGCAAAAATAAGAGTTTTCTTTTGCACATTTTTCCCTATTATTGTGTATACATTTTTCATTTGAAAGTCAAATATTCGAATCATGCACAGTTTGTAACAAATAATCACCTAATAGAATCAGTTAGCTGATCAGGAGGATGTAATAAATGCACAGATCCCAGCATGCGGTAATGTCCTTTATAGTGATTTTCCGTCACCCCTTTCTCTCTTCCTCCTTCCGCCCTTTTCCCTTTTCTCCCAATCCAATAGAAAATAGAAGATATACAAACACGTTTCCAAATGTTTTTAATGGGAATTTTACTACACTGTAATATACACTGAAGTGACAAAAGTCATGGGATGACTCTTAATATCGTGTCGGTCCTCCTTTTGCCCGGCGAAGTGCAACAACTCGACGTGTCATGGAGTCCACAAGTCGTTGGAAGTCCTCTGCAGGAATATTGAGCCATGCTGTCTGTATAGACGTCCATAATTGTGAAAGAGTGAATGGTGCAGGAGTTTGGTCACGAACGGACCTTTCGATGATGTCCCATAAATGCTCGATGGGATTCATATCGGGCGATCTAGGCGGCCAGATCATGCGCTGGAATTGTCCGGAATGTTCTTCAAACCAATCACGAACAGTTCTGGCCCGGTGACATGGCACATTGTCATCCATAAAAATCCCATCGTTGTGTGGGTACGTGAAGTCCATGAATGGCTGCAAGTGATCTGCAAGCAGCTGAACATAACCATTTCCAGTCAATGATCGGTTCAGTTGTACCAGAGGACCGAGTCCATGCCATGTAAAAACAGCCCACACCATTATGCAGCCACCACCAGCTTGAAAAGTGCCTTGCTGACAGTTTGGGTCCATGGCTTCGTGGGGTCTGCGCCACACTCGAACTCTACCATCAGCTCGTAACAACTGAAATCGTGACTCATCTGACCACGCCACGGTTTTCCACTGGTCTAGGGACCAGTCGATATGCTCACGAGCCCAGGAGAGTCGCTGCAGGCGATGTCGTGCTGTCAGTAAAGGCACTCGAGTCGGTCTTCAGCTGTCATAGCCCAAGGAAGACAAATTTCACCGCACAGTCCTATCGGACACGTCCCTCGTACATCCCACATTGATTCCTGCAGTTATTTGACGAAGTGTTGCGTGTCTATTAACATTGACCATACTACACAGACGTCGGCGGTCTCGGTCGTTAAGTGCAGGTGGTCGCTCACTGCGCTGTCCATGATGGGATGTGATGCCTGAAATTTCATACTCTCGGCACACTCTTGATACTGTGGATCTCGGAATGTTGAATTCACTAACGATATCCGCAATGTAATGACCCATGCGTCTAGCTCCAACTAACATTCCACGTTCAAAGTCTGTTAATTCTCGTCGTGCCGCCATAAATCACGAAAAACCTGTTCACATGAATAACTTGAACACAAATGAAAGCTCTGGAAAACGAACTGCGCATTTATACTTTTTCGCTGCGATACTACTGCCATCTGTATATTTGCATATTGCTATCCCATGACTTTTGTCACTTCAGTGTATAGCTATGCAGTTCAGACCGTAACAATAATACAATAGGGGGCTAATTCGCCACCGGCATTAAGGGTCGCTTTGATACCGGAGGTCAGAGGTCAAGACGGAAAACCGATATGGAGTGGGGGCACACCCAGAAAGACTTATATTGTTCTTGTAGACTTGTAGGCTCGCATTGTTTGAGATTTACAATGGTAGGGATTCGACATACAGAAAACAGGATGAGTTACGCGATCACAATCCCTGAAAAGAGGGTTAGAAGTAGATAAAGATTAAATCTTTCTAAATCTGTTGTGGAGCTTAGAATGTGAGATTAGATACTTAGAATATATATATATTCTTTCCATTACTATTAAAAAATTAAGGTGGTTGTCAACCAGATCTAAAATATTAACAATTTACTGCAACCAAAAACATATTTTAATAATAAAGGACGTGAGGGATTTACAAGCAATCTAGCCATATAATTTTAAAAGATCAAAATAAATTTAATTCTATATGTCTTTGAAAAACGTAAGATAATTTTCTTCAAAAGGTTTCCCCCCCCCCTCTTTTTTTTCTTTCTTTTTCACTTCACTTATTCACTTACTTAAAAATATATAAATAAATAAATAATATAAAAAACGTCCAAAAGCTACACATAAATTCGCCCCTACCCTCTGTACCCCTCCTTCCCCCCTTTTTTATTTGATTTTCCCCCCAACAGTTGAGGTAGAATTTTGTTATTTTATAAGCTTTTTTTTTAATTAAAAAATTTGTAAAATCTGCGAGTTGGGTGAGTTCAACTAGCGCTTGATGAATTCCATCAAAGGACTTCTGCTCTGTTATAGGCACCACCTTAATCCAAAAAAGGCTAAATGAGTTATTTATTTAATTATTTTATTTTATTTTTTTAAGTTTAATAGCAAAGGCTAGATTTTTGGTTATAAGTTTTAAATGGAAAATTTCATGATTAGTATGGGGGTATTGTTAAGATAATTTTATTGCTTACAAAATTTTGACATTTAACTTTCAATAAATTCCAACAAATTTCATTGCTTTGGAATGTTAATTGTTTATCTACGAACTTTATTGATAGATTCAGAACTTGGTGGAGAGGGGTGAGTAGGGGATTTTAGGTTTGGTATTGCAGTGCAGAGTATTTGGATCGTATTTTATCATCTCTCTGCAGTTATAAAGTTTATAATTCATATGTATAACTTAAAGAAACTTTTTTAATATATTCCAAGTGCGATTCTATAGCTCTTAACTAAAGTTTAGTGTTAAAGCTAATAACTCATTTTTTGTTGTTGTTGTTGCTCTTGTTTTCTCCACCCATCTGTTTGTTTACAAAAGTACAACAAATAATGTTGATTTAATCTCCTCTGTAATGTAGTAGAGCAAATATAATAGAGCTTCAAAAATAAAACAAAGACAAGTACTGGCAGAAAAGAAAAATATTTTGAAATCTGTGTAAACAACAAAGAGTTAAGTTGAAAATTTAAATGAGTTCTATCTGTCCATTTCTCTCAGATGATAAAACAAGCAAATCGTTATTTATAATCCTCCAGTCAGGAGGACATTTAGCAGCAGTTGCTTTTAGTCAATACATATATATATACAAGTACATACATGCACATACAGAAACACACATACATATACACACTCTCACACACACAAACATATATACATATACATACACACACGTACATATACATACATATTTTTGCCAAAACATGACGATTTTTTTTTGGGGGGAAGGGTACTTTTTGTAGATTTTTATTTTAAAGTCACCACTTACATGAAGATTATGCACTGAATGTTAAAATACTAACGAAGTACCCATTGTCAGTCATTTAAAGATTCAAAGGAAAAAATCCTTTAATTAAGTGAACGATAAGGATAGATAAGAATGACAGTAGAAAGTTATCAACTTCTCATATCTGGTAAACACTTTAGATATACATAAAAGAAAAATAAACAATTAAATGAAATCTTAGTTTTTATATCAGCTTGCACGGCAGAAAGAGCATTATTAAATCATAGTGACAGGGGAACACTCACCCCGTCTGCCTTGTGGAGCTTAGCCAGACATTTTAGCAATGTTACTCATTCCACTCTTTATGATGATTGAGGAAAACAGTTCCCTAGTTAATAATACGGAGCACTTTTTCCAACACCGTTTGTTGTTACTCTTTGCACTTTTGATTATGAATTCGCTGGGATATACTTTTTTCTCCCTTTTGGAATAATAAGCAATCTTAAGTGAAAGCCTAATGAACGGGGGCGTAAGGAGGCTAGCTGTCCGCCGGCAGCCTTTCCGGTCAGTTTCTTGAAAGGAGGATGAGGTAAGAGAGCTCTTCGCTGACAACCTCACCCTTCGGCTTCTCGAGGGGGAATCCTTCGTGGGGATAGTGAAGCAACTGGGGAATGCCGTGCTGTCTCCTGAGGAAACAGCGTTATGTCGTGTGAAGAAGTAGCCAGTCATTGGTAGTGAGTCGACAACTAAAATAAGGAGACAGTGAGAACTTCAGCCGTTTGGAGAGACAGTAGAGCAAAGCTCCCATGATCTCCTATCCTGCTGGACTCTGGCCGCTTTTTAGGTTGTGGTCAATTACAGCTTGTGGGCTACTGTCTGCTGTAGTGTGCTTTCCCTTCGGTTGTAAATATTTGTCGTATGTGTGTTAAACGGCGTCATTGTTTTCTACTAAAGCCTGCTGATTGTGTTTTCGCAACGTACACCCACCACAAGCGAACTCGGTAAAATCCGTTACAATGCAAAAGTCTTCATAAATTATTTAAATTCATTCCTGGCTATTTTTCTCTTCAATTCTTCCATATGATGACATTTAGTCTAAAAAATAGTGCCTAAACATTAAAGTAAGCTATCACTGATTTCTATTCGTTTAATTCAATATAATGCAATATCAAATTATTTTCCAGTCCCTAATTTGATATCCTTAAATGTAGCGCAGGATAATTCTGATTTACACAACATACTACAACCACAACCTAGCAGTTCTCGAAAACCTCCATTTTCTAGTCTATTTCAACAATGTCGATCGGTTTTTTTAATGTCTTTTATTTCCTCGAAGATCTTCAATACTGTTTTATATATCGTCATAATTATATCCTTCTTCTCTCTGCATTTTGTCTTTCAGAAGGAAGATCCTCAATAAAAATAAAATGCAATACAAAGAGGAAGAGCTGAGTATTTCTTTGGTAGGAACTTGGAGGGGGGAGAGTCCCTTGGGATAAAATTTCTCTCTCTTTCGAGCACGATAAATATGTAAACACTTTTTTGATGCCGTAATGATTTCAACAATAAGCAACTACTTTATTTGAGCTCTTTTTCCCACCTTAAAAATACCAAACAATAACAAATAATTTAAAGTATTTGAAAAGCTCACATTTATTGCGATATTTTTTTTTTCAAAATAAACATTTGATATTTTGTATCCTTTTGGCATTGTTTTTAATTTTCTAAATTTAGTGAATAGCATTTTTCATCTTCCATTGGAGACCAAACTTGATCTTACTTTTAAATTTTCACTTAAAATAAATAAATAATTTTTTATATTCTCTACTATATATTTATATTATATATAAAAATTAAAATTTTATATTATATTTTTATATTTAATTTTTAAATATTCTAGACTAGCTTGGCAAAGGTAGATTTTTTTACATCTAAGTCACTATCTGGCAATAAATTAATGATATTAGAAACAATCAAAATTAGGGCTTGAACATCACTTTTCAGTCCCTAAATTCAAAGCTATTGCAGTTAACAAAAAACTTTAAATCCAAGTATTACGAGATGCATTCCTTCGTTTTTCGTCAGATCATGTCACTTTATGCGTATACAATTGCTGTTACTTATGGCACTTTACAAACAGAAAGTTGTCGCTTGCAATAACGTCCCTTGTTTACTCAGTCTAGGGTCAAGAGCACAACTTAGTTCCTTCATGCTTCACATTCGCTTGCACAACCCCTTTTTTACAGAAAGCCACATTCACAGATAGAACACAGAATAGCAACCGAGACTTGAAACCCGGAAGCCCCAATCACGAGGAAGAAACGCTACCCCTATGACAGGACACCGCTCTGTATGCATTTACATAGAGTAATATGGAAGACTGTGATATCAGTAATTAATTGATTTTCGAGTGATATCTCTGATGCCAAATTTCTTTTCGAAATTGAACAACCACGATATAGGTTACGATATCCGACCATTAATATTAGTTGACATTCTATTAATCTTTCTAAGCCTCCCTAAACTTGTCTACACGTTAAGCTTTAATTTTATACACTTGTTACATTAGAAAATAAATTTTTTTTTAGAATTTCTCAAATCGCCTTAGCAGTCACATTGTATATTGACATCGAAAAATGCGTAACAGCAATTTTATATGTTTAATTTGTAGTTTTGGTTATCCAAGAAAAGTCTCTGTATTTGAAATTTGCCACTATAATATAATCCGAAAACATAAAACAAAAATTTTAAGAATCGGTTTTTTTTTTTTTTTTTTTTTTTTTCGATCTGCGAATTTGGTCAGATAGAAACCATCATATTTGAAGGATTTTTTATGACAAAGATGTTTTCAAAAAGTGAAGACGATATTGGTCTGATTTTTTAACTAGATATTTCCTTAAACATATTAGATAAACGGAATTATATTCAATCGGGATAAAAAATTATATTTTGCCAAATTTTTGTTTAAAAAAATAACTCCTGACCTTGTTAATCTGTCTTAACATTAAATGGTTCGCTGTGTGTATCTTTTTAATACCTGTAACTTTCGTTTGTAAAATGTTCCTCTCAGATGAGTAGTTTTATATAAACTCGAAATATCAATGTTGCAACTTCCCTATTTCAAGTCTCCTTATCTTGCTGTAAGCAAACTTATCGGCTGCTTTAGATGGTCAACCTAATAACTTACACCAATCCAATTATTATTAAGGATTTTTTTCTAAATTTTGACATTTTTTCAACAATTCTAAAGGTGTAGTATTATGAATACTTCGATAATTGTCCAACCATAAGGGTTTTTCCAGGCACTGATCTTTATTATCAGAAACTGGAAACAATTTCATTCTTGGGGCTAAATCAGGACATTGTAAGCTCACATGATACCCTTCTTATTCAATTATTAATTATATATCTAATTAATTATGTATCTTGTATTTTTTACTTACTACATAACATCAAACCACAGCATACAACATACAAACGGATAAGATGAATGATGATATAAACCACATCATAGTGACGTCATGTGAATTGATTCTGTTTAGACGTCTTTTTTCTATTATATTCCAATCAAAGTTAAAAAATATTGATTGTAATATTTTTAAAATAAAAGACTAGAATAAAAAATCGCTACTTAATATTCGATACCGCGTTACATACAATATAGATGGGTTTTTTTGGAATATAAAAAGATTCAAATTATAATTTTGAAAAAAATTATCTTGTCATCTAATACCCTCATTGTGATCATTCTTAAATTCTGATTTTATCAATTAGATTTATTTATCAAAATAACCAATATAGTAATAGTTGCTCTTATACTTCACCTCTTTGAACTGACTTATGCTAGATTTATATAATTATTATTCATTTTACCCTGTATTTATATTTTCATAATAAAAAGTTAGATAAAGTTTTGAAATAACTGCGTATTTTTTTTTTTTTACTTCAATAGTAAAAGGTAAAATTTTTACATTAACACATTTCTTCATAAGAAGAACATTGCATGTTTGTCCTATCAATTTTAATATTTTAGCACTGAATTTTTAGAAATTATGAAGGAAATATTGAGTGAGAAATTATTTTATTCAAAAAATTAGATTTTGTAATTTTAAATCATTTTATTTAGTGATTCCAATAACATAAAACATGATTTTTTACATCATATATATCATTCTTAGAAGTAGAAATAGATACCTATCTCTAACATTATGAAATTAATTATTCGAACAAAATTAAATTTGGCAACCCTGTATATCAAATGAAAAGTTTGTCACGCTTTGGATGGAAGCGATATATCAGTGCATTAAAATCGTACTAATCAGTAAAGTTTGGTAAGTTGTACAATATGTTATTAAATTGATTCCAGATGGATGACATTACCATCTGTCCATGCAATGAAATATCCAATAACCTGTAATTTGAAACTGCAGCTGATCTGACATCTAATGCTGACGCATCTAAATCGCTTCCTGAAAGACCCATGATGCATCGCTTCTCTTTCAGCAGCAAACAATAGAAAGATTCCTAATGTTGAATCAAATTCCTTTTGAAAGGGGACCAGATATTCTATTATATTTTCTGATAAAAAAAAAAAAGAATAAATTCATGAATTCCTTCAGAATAAATGTCTCTTTAAATCCAACTCAAATATGTTGCAATTATTATTTGAAAGTATTTCAATTTTGTGGGGAATTCAAGCTAGTTTTCTATATTGTTAAAAAGGTTTATTTCATAGAATAGGGTTAAAAATAACTTGAATGATTTTGAATTCAATAAAGTGTAAACATTTTTCGTTAAAAGCTTCACAAAGTTAAATCGTCTTTGTTGTATTCCGAAACTAAATAACTTGGTAGGGTAAATTCTAAAAAGTAACTCTATAGAATGAATAGAATTGAAAATATTATTTTGGCTTCGAAATTCGTGCAGAAAAATTTAATTAGAGGATCAAACGCAATTTGTCGTTATCGCAATATTATGTTTTAGTTAAAAGTGTAATGGTTTGGCAAATTTACTAAAATTTAAACTTCCTTTTGATGCAACTTATGTGCGTATTTCTTAACTGTATTCTGAGATTCGTACACAATACATTTTAATGCATTCTTTATTTTTACAGAACAATGGCCACAAAAAGGAAAAAATGTATAAAGCTTCACATTAATGATAAGACAAATAGACACTTTTATATCCTTTTAAAAAAGAGATTTTAATGCAAAAAAATGTAAAATGAAATGTCCTTTGAAAAAATCATTTCAAATTTTTTTTTCGACTGACCTATTATTGTCTTCCGTCCTTATCAGAAATAAGTATATTTCTGACCCTCCGACCCACCCGAAGGCACACAGATAATAAATAATAAATGACCGGACTGTGGCTACAGTACTGGTGTGAACTGTGTTTGAGTTCTAAGGGCCATCACCGACCACAGAACAATCCTTCCTAAAGGAAGTACGTCCAGTCATCGATAGGAGCCATACCCCTTCCTTTACATGTACCTCCAGGGTCACGAGAACCAATCACCCTACCGGAAGCTTCTCATCCTCATTTCAAGGTGACCCCGAGGAGATTATTGCCAAAAATAAAACACACGTATAAAGTTACGAAAGAAAAGTAAATAATGTATAAGGAAAAGGAATAAAATTGTCTATACGCTTATGAGATAAGCTAGCGAACTAAAACTCGTACAACCCCAATGATTTGACAATTATCACTGTATTAATGAGTGGGAAGAAAGAAAAAGAAACTACTTCATAGTATTTGCCCTGAAGTCGGGAAAATGGCTGAAGAGTTTCTAAAATGAACCTGAATTTACACTGATTTCAAACGGAATATTTTTAAATATCTGAGTAAAAAATATCTTGTAATCGTGATGTGGTTTCATGAGGAAAATGTATGTGACATTTGAAAGCTCCGTTGAAATATAGTATCTGCAACTTGCAATCAAACTAAATGATTATCTCATTTAAAATATTTTACATAAACACATTTCAAAAATGCCAAAATGAGGCACATGTTCCAAAAATGAAAATGAGAAAATTGTACAGTTTCACAATGAGAGCTTTGAGCATCCAGCTGCTTCTTTAAGTCCTTTCAAATGTTGTTGATGGCTAAAAAGCTGGATCTGTGCAATAAGTTATTTCGTCCAGCTTACAACGTTTTAAATAAGGTATCAGTGATAAATTCTTAACTTCGGTGTTCAACAAATGTCCATTAATAAAGAAACAAAGAAAAGAAAAATTTACTGAATGAAAGATATTCTGTTAAGAAATAAGGGTTACACAAACTAAAATGCACTCTGGGAATCGCCTCTCTATGCTTAGAATTATGTTATGTATCAGCTGAATAGGAAGAGAAAAAAATAACAGATGTAAACCTTCTTTAAATTATACAGTTCTAAAATAAGAGCTTTGAGCATCTAGCTGCCTCTTTAAGTAGTTTCAAATGTAGTTAATGTAGAAGGAGCTGGAGCTAGCCAATAGACTCTTTCCAGTCCTGACTCTCAAAATATTCATTGACAAAAATAGTACAATGAGCATTATCATACATTAACATGAATCCATCAGCATTAGAACCATCATATAATTTTATGTATGATTCAAAAATCTTATCTCGACATTTCCTATAATTCAGAATTCTTTCATGAACCTGGTAGAGCTCACTGTGGCACCCAAAAAAGATACTCCTACTCTATAAATGTTTCAATTTCGTATTGAAGATTGATTGTACCTAATCCTCTAATCTTCCCAAAGCATAGTACTACTAAACTCATTCCTTAAGAAGAGTACAGTGCTTGGCATGAGTGAGACGCTCTCTACAGCATAATAGGCCACATCTATTCCATCGGTTGAGAGGAATACACATAAAATATCTTCATACGTATATTTTTCCATTATGAATATGTCTTTGAGCTCTGAACACGATATTCTTGTTCGTGTTGATGAAGAATGATCAAACACAATGTGAGTAATAGTCGTGTTTCTCGTTCGTTGGATCAAAAAAAAACAGGCTGTGATCTTTAGATGTTGGATGATAAGCATAGATGACCTGAGACAAGTCTCCTCGTAATTTTTTCTTGTTAGAGCCATTCCAAAATTTGTGGCACTATTGGAGACGTATAGACATCTTTACATTAACAACATTAATTTCTAATAAGCTCATTTCCGTTTGCGTGACTGGCCCCATTTTTAAGAATCGGGTAAACGATTCCTCGTAGAATAAGAAAAAACGATTTCATCATAATATTGAAGACCAAAAAATATATAATCGGTGATTTTATATATATATATATATATAAGAGGGACATGCATCATAGAGGAAAGAACATTATCTTTTAACCTGCGCTGGCTTTGTAGGAAAGTTAAATCTAGAAGAAACATTCAAGATCAAATTCATTAAATTCATCTCCTTGGAGTGATCTTCGTTACATCATTGTTGCATAGATATTTAGGAAATGAAGTGCCATTTCAGGTGCCCTAATCATCTAGAAAAAGATCAAAATTATTAACTCCCCTATAAAAATAACACAAATTCACCCAACAGAAACGTATAAACCTGACTTGAAAATATTTTTAAAACATGATGAAATTAATGTCCTGAATGCGATCTTCTGTAACTTCATGTTTTAAACTTTTATGCTTAATATATTAAAAGTGGGCTTTAAATAATAACTTCAAATGCTTGTTTTATTCAAGAATGCCTGAATATCAAAAAATTAATTTCCATCTTTTTTGTATGAAAAGAATTATCTTCAAACTTTATGAAATTAATTTATATAGCAGCTGCTATAATTAATTCAGAAGAAAGAAAACTGAACATTTGTCATTCGTGATACTTTTTTTTAATAACAAAAAAATATTACCATAATTCAGTGAAGTTGAAAAGCCATTTCCCAAGTATTCTTCCTTTTTCTGATTTCTTTTGGAAGATTTTGCTAAATGAAAGAAACGGTAAAAATAACAATCGTTACTTAAAACCTCGTTACATAAAATTATTTTTTAAATGTGAATACTCGCAAATTTAACGAGTTAAAGAAGAAGAATGTGACGAAGGTAAAAAGCTGTACCCTCTTTCTTCTGAAAAAAAGCAATAAAATGTGCTTACCTTGATATTAAATTAATAGCACTTAAACAAAGTAGTTTTCACTGCTTTTTTAGCTAAAGCGCTATTACAAAATCTTTTCTAGGATACGTTGGGTTTAAATAAGCACCCAATGCCGCTATGTATTTAAATTATAACCCATTCTACATGTTAAAATATTCTAAATTTTCCCAACCAAAATATGTACGTGAGTTTCTATTTATTCTTTAATGCTGTAATTTTTAACACCTAAAGCCACAACAAACTTGGAAGATCAGAATTTTGTTATATCATAGAAATGGTTTGAATCGCTTAAAATATAATTAAAAGCTAATCAGTTGCATTTCAAACATAAGAACAATAATTCTGAATGATTCAAAATGATGGAGACAAATTCTGAATGTGATGTTTGTCTAATTCCGTTTCATTCTGCGCAAACAGTTACATCCATATCTCAAGATAAATGGGATGTCCCATCTGTAGGTCAAAGTAACAATGGTGAATCTAGATATTATTTGAGGTAGAAGTCGGATGTAAATTCCCTTCTATAAAGTTAGGTTGTTTTCTTGGAGGACTTTTTTGGAAAAGCTACGCCACAGCTGTTAATCAAGAAAACGCGTTTCTTGTTCAAAAGAACAGGCTTATTAACTATACAGACAGGGCATAATCAATGAATCTAGCCTTTTTCCTCCTAATTCAATTCCACAGTCTTGCTTCAATCTACTAGATAACTAGTGAGTATAATTTTTTTTCACAATTTTTCTTCATTCATTTTCTATATAAAAATCATTAAAGGCTATTTTTAGTTTACTTCTATCAGCGTAATATGAAGGAGAGAAAATCACATGACAACTGCTGCGACTACTTATTATAACATAAAAGTGATCTTTTTCAAAATGAAATCTAACCATCATTTCCATTATGAGTCACATTTTATGATTTCATGCAAGTAATTTCATCCGTTAAATTTGCTCGATTAAGGCCCCTCTTTCATGCTTTATTGCTATAGTTTTATGTTGAAATCAGATAACAACGACGATTTCTCAAATGGCACTTCAACCTTTTAAACCTAGAACACGAGGGCCTTGACCCCGGTTAAAAACTGAATACTCTCACAGCTGACTTTCGGAAAAAAATAAATAACGAATTCCCAATTGTTCGAAACTTAGGCTCAGTGGTGACCCAATCATTTTTATAGAAAAGATTATATGTTTAAGACGAAAGACTCGATAAAAGCATTTATTTATTTTGCAAAAACTGTCAGAAATATTCTGGAAGAATACTGAAAATATTATAAGAGAAAAATTGAAATCAATAATTGATGGCAATCAATCGACAGTTTAATAACTGGATCGAATCCAAAAACTGATTTCTCGATAAAATAAAAAAAAATCCTATTTTTATTCGTTAGTTTTAATCATATTTTATAAGAAATTATTTTGAACATTTATTTAATTTTTTGATTTTTTAAAGATATTTTGCAAGCAATATTGAGTGTCTATACTGCAAAACCTGTTAAATGTGTTTCGATTGCCCTTACTGAAACTGATGTCTCAATTTTTTCATAAAATACCATTTATCATTTTCTGTGAAGTTACTAAAACAGTGGTTCTATTCTGGTTTTTTTAAATTTTAGGAACAAGCTTCGAATTGAATTTATTTGTGAAATTAATATAATTATAAAAACACCACAGTGAAGTCATATACAAAATCGTAAGAACACAAATGAAACTATCAATCATGCAATTCTAATGAGATCTCTAAACTTCAATGTAATTTATTTTATGGACTTTTGTAGATATTATATCATAACCTTATTTGTTCATTCTATTATATTTATTCTATGTTCAGCCTTATTAATTATACTGTTTTGTTTTAACAATATGTAATCAGTTTATAAAAATATTTGGCTAAATTTTGTTTCATGTAGTTTTGGTTACATTTACACATACAAATTAGTCACTTATTATGTTGTTTCATAAATGGAAATATTAATATTCATTAATTTTAGCATAAAAGCAGGCTGAATTATAGTTATTTTGTGTCAAACTGAAATTCAAAATGCAATTAAAACAAAATCATAAAACTCCACAAAACTGGAAGGGATTATTTATCGGCCTACTAGCTACTGAATTACTGTGAAAATGACATTCACAAAGCAAATATCCATCTCATTCTCAAGACTTGAAATACTAATAACGACATTTTCGGTGTCTCTAGATCTACCATTGTAAATTAGTCCATAAACGGTTACTTTTGGAAATACAAGCTTAACTTGAACTGACAAAATGAGTTTCAAATTGAATTAATGAACCTGAGAAATACTCATTAGTCCGAAAATAACAAAAGGAACTGATGTGTAGAAAGTTTAATGACATTTGCACTATAAATTGCTTAACCAGAATGAGATTCACAATACTATTAATGAAAGCGTTATTTGCAATCATGTATATGTACGAGAGAAAACAAGATAATTATCTTGATTCCCCTTCAAATCTAAAGGAATCCAGGGAGGCTTCTTATCTTTGATTTTCCAAGAGTATTCAGCAAAAAGATTTCAAACCGTGATTTTATACATTAATTAACTGAATCCATTCTTTAATTTTTTGTTTGGCACAGTAAGGATAAAAGTGTTCCTTGCAACATTAAACTCGATCAGTCATTGGATCAAATATGCTTAATCTATATTAATTTTATAAATGTGAATGTTTGGATGGATGTTTGTTACTCAGTCACGCCAGGACGGCTGAATGGAATTGGATGACATGTGGCACAAAGATAGCTTATAGACAGGAGTAGAACATAGGCTACTTTTTATTCCAGTTCATTGAGTGGTTCATTTTTTATTCCTTAAAAACAAACTTTCGCGCCAAAAAACTGAGGTCTAATCCCGCCAAAGATAAGTAAGTCTCCAATTTTTTCCCAACAGTAATGAGGTTAGGGTTAGCAGATTTTCGACCAATTTTTCAAATTTCTATTTATTTTCTTTGGGTTTGATGTATTTAAAATCAAATGTTATTAATTCCTCGATCTTTCGGATTCATTCTGAAGTACTTTTAAATGAAAAGAAAACAGAATAAAAGAAATAAAAAAATTTTAATCTGAATTACGTTAACCCATCTGGCGTAGGGAAAGTCAGACATGCGCGTTGCTCCAACTGGAAGTGAAAGTTCTCGCTTGATTGTTGACAACTGTGTTTTCATTTAAATAAAAAGTTTAAAAATTAGGTGTATAATACTGTCGTAGCTATCAATAAATAAAATGGATTTTACCGGACTTGATTTGCTGTTTTGTTTTATTTTGGTTATACAATGTAAGTAAATTGTTTTTACGTTAGTTGTGTGTTTTTGTTATTAAATTGTATTTATATAATATATTTTTCGTATAGGCTTATACTTTTAAATGTATCGTTTTTAGGTTAGGTTTTAATTTTTCTTTTTTTTATTTGTCATTATTTAATAATTTTTCGTACAGATACATCAAAATTTCCACTCCAACAGAGACTCGGGTAATAGCTAGTATGTTTCATATAAGTGTTCAACAAACAATTTTGATCATTTTGCTCCAAAGGAATAAAGAAATCCAATTCTGTGAATTAAAAGACTTCAAAAATTCCATTTAAACAATCGAATTTTAGAATTTAGTAATTCGAATGCCATTATGCAGTCTACGTCCAAAAATTATATTAGCCTTGAGACATGCAGATAGATCTGAATGATGAGCCGCCACAACAACGCTGGCGGGAACAAAGGATGAGTTCTAAGGTTCATCACCATTAAATATTTACTCCATTCCTATGGAAAGCATGTCCCATTATTGATATGGAGTAATTGACTCAACACCTTTTCTGTATCTACCTGGGTGACGAGGACCAACCACTATGCCTGACGTATCTCATTCTCGAATCTGGTACCCAAGATGGGAGAGATAGTATTAGAAGCGTTAAGTAATGTGAAGCTTCGAACACAAATCCTTCTTCAAAGTGGATTTTGCAACGAAGCTATTTTTTTAGAATAAAAGTTTAGCAACATTTTTTTTTTTTTTTTGATTATCTTCAGTCTCAGAAATTGCACAATACTTTCAGAGAAACTTTCGAAACAACAAACTTTAAATTGCGCACTTAAATGTGTAATATATTGCCTTCCTAAATGAATGCTGAAGGCGTTCATGTTTTGAACGTCAGCTTTAGTTGCCAGCCCGTGTTTTAATAGCCAGTGTCAATTTGCGTTATAGTTTTTGCTGCACTTTTATCTATTAATTTAACTGTAAAATCAGGGCTATTTTTCTGACTTTATATCTAGCTCAGTATAAACCTAGATTAATCAAATTATATATATATATATTCGGTAGAATTCATCCCGCCCATTTCCAGACGAAACTCCACTGAAATTACAAGAGACTTTAAAATGGGCATTTACTTTAATACTGCCATATGCGCAGAATAAAAAGTAACAATAAATTGAATCCAGATGGTGCGTAATGTTTAATATTACAATTAATGTCTCAGAACATCAGTTTGAATTGGTCTTCTGATTTACAATGATAATCTTCGTTATGCCCATTGACATCCACTTTAACATCAGAACCGCATCAGCTATAATCATTAAAGTGATGTCTAGGTGGAATAAAACAACTATGCGTTGGGTAGTAAGATGACTTATAACATGAGCTAGTGGCAAACATTCTGCAATTAGCTTTCCGATCTCGAAATCAGTATGGTAGAAAAAGTCAGCTGATAAGTTCTGCGGAGCTTAATATTATTAGTTCAAAAAAGTATCCCGGCACTGCTCACTATTCCAAATCGCAGAACAAAATCACGGAATTCAAAAAATTAATTATCACAGAACAAAACTGCAATATACCATTAATGTTTTAGTTTAGAATTATGTTTTTTATAAGTGTATTTTTTCGTCTTTAAATCAGGATTTACATATTTTCTTTTCTATTCGCAAAACCTGATTTCGAATACTTGTTCAAATTTTACAGATCGGAATAGTTCAAATATATATAACATTCAGAGATTTTGAATAAATCGAATGATGAGCTATAAGTAATTAAATATTTTAATTCTGATTATTAAATGAGAATCATCGTTTTTTCAATGCATTTCAAAATGATGAATCTTTGACAGCAATTTTTTTCATAATGAATTGTTTCTTTTAAAAAAATTATATAAATTTATATTTTATATTTTTTAATGTTTTTTAAGTTTACAAGTTTAAAAATGTTGAATGAAATTTCTTTAAAAAATGTTAGTCAAGGAAGTCAGTTTTGAAAGTTAGATGCTTTTAAATTTGATTCATTTCCGTCAGTTAAGTAGGAAATGAAAATTCTCAGAACTCTAGAAAATTCTTTAGAATGGATTTAAAAAAATTATCAAAATAGAATTGAAAACAAAGCATGTCTTTCAACTTTCTTCAGACAAATATACATTGTTTTGAAATAATTATGAAGGTGAGAGAGAAAAAAATCGATACATGTAACTGTAACTACCCCTCTTGCAGTTTAAGCAAAATTTGTGGGGGGAGGGAATAAATAGGAGCAGATTACTGCTGCAGAAATTACTGCTAAGATCTTTGATTTTTGAAAAAAGTACAAAATTATATATTAAAAAAATATATCTAAAAAAAAGAATTTAAAATATAATTTTGTGCAAACAACATTGCGCTGTTTATGTTTCAAATATAAAGGAATATTTCGTTCATTAAGCATCTATCTGTTTTTATCTATCATAAAGGCTTTTTTAACTTCAATCTTGTTTCATTAAATTTATTGTTAAATTGAATCAGAATTTTTGATTATGTTAAACAATATGCCTTGAGAATACTAATTAAGTATCATTTTTTTATTTGTTTAAAATTCAGTATGTAAAAAAATAATGAATTTGGATTTTTTTTTATACAGTCACATTTTCTTATTCCAATCTGTGAACTTCAAAAAAAATATTTTAAAAAAATTAAAACAATGTTACTATATTAACGATTGAAGTGAAAACTCGAAAGAAGGGTCGTATTTGTAGAATAACCTATTTGCTACTTTCAAATATATTGAAACAGCCCTTAAATCATTTTGTGTGTGCATCTGCAGTTGTTTTCAACTGATTTGCTTGACCTTCTTTTATTCTTGGACATTCCTCATTTTTCAGAATCATTCACGAAAAATTGTTGATTTCAATAAAAAAAAATTTCAGAGTCTCTAGTCGTTAAATGTTAGATTTTCTTACACTTATATGCCCCCAGTGATAAAATTGCAAGATCAATATTATTTTCCATTTTCAAATTCAGTATACCGTAAACTTACAATTATACAATTATAAGAATATAATTTGACCTTTAGCGTAAAATTTTGAAATATTCTCAGTCGAAATCCCATTAAATTTACAGAATGCTTTCAGACAGAGAATCATTTTAAAATAACGATATGCACTGGATTACACAGCAAGTGCCTTTAATTTGTGCTTCTGAGTGTAAGCTGTGTGCTGTTAAGTGAATGTTCTGAATACCGATTTAAATAGTAATTCTGGAAAAAATCCTTATTGTTATTAATAATAATATTATGTGCGTTATGTTGTAGTTATATTTATCATTTATTATTGTTGTTAAAAAGAAAATCGAAAATGAATGAACGTTTCCTAAAATTCAATTTTATATAACTATTCAGTGACACGACAATATTTTCAAACTGATTCCTTAGAAACATATAAAATATGAAATGAAAAGGCACTCTCTAAAGATTTTGTACCGTTTTATATGTAGTTGCGATTTACAGCTTAGGAAAACCTATAATAAATCGAACATGTTGATTTATATGCAAACTTACCCCTTAGTTTAGTTCAGTTATATTAACGTCCCGTTTTTCAAGCTACACTAGGGCTATTTTTTGATGGTCCTTTTGAACCGCTGCCAGATGACAAGCACGATACCTGAGCTAGCACCCCCTTCTCTACACCACACCAAACCAGCGGGCGGACGTTCGGCCCTGACGGATTTGACGTGATCTAGACCCGCTTACACGACAGTTCTTCGGTGAAATCGGGTCACAAACCTGTAACCCTCCGGTTCCAAAGCCGAAAAATTATCACTAAGTCACCTCGGTCCAAAGTTTCCTCAAATTATTCTCTTAGTATCCTTCTAGAATGTCTTTAAATAGTTTAACCTGTGCATTTTAAATAGAATTAAAAGTTGAGGAGATAACGATAGTCATTATTTGGAAAAAAGATTTTATGTAATGATTTTTCATGATTTATTTAAATACTAATTGTTATGATTAATTTGAATAGAGTTATTACAGTCAACTACAAGACGAACCTCTAAGATATTCATGTAAGGAAATTCTGAACTTTTCCAGTTGATGTTCCACACCAAATCACTTTCTAATGTTTTTACTTTTCTTCATATATTAGTTTATTTTTTTATTATTTATCGTTATTTTCGATACCACTAATATCAAAATATTTATTTTAAAACACTTTTATTCGCCACAGTTACTGTAACTCTGCGATTAACTACCAGCGGTGCAGGAAATAGAAATACTTACGTTTTTCACTTTTGAGTTGTAGCTTCTGCATACAATTCTGACTTAAGAGAGAACACTGAAAATATCCAAGAGGCTTCTTGACATCGCAAACGTCTATCTTTTACTAAACATTTTACAGTAGACAAAACTATGTTTTTGTTTCTTATCAGATTAGTTGCAACGAAAGACGTACTTCACTCTTTGAACTTTGAACTCTCTTCCAAATTTGATCCGAATTTACCCCTCACCGATTGCAAATTATTTGTGACTTATGCGGTTTCTACATTCGTAAACGAAACATCTTCTGCTTATTTCTGAAAGTGAATTAATTTGTTGTGAGCTTTGCTACAGAAATAACAAAAACTTTTGACGCTGCAAATAGGAAATAAACATTTAAAGCGGGCAATTTTTCGAACTTAATATCTTCCACTTCATTTGTCCTTCACTCCTTCATTCAACTATACCATTCCGGCAAGACGGTTCTGTTACTGCCATAACATTGATTTTTTTACTACATCATTGATTGTTGGCTTACTTTGTATATTGTTTTTGTATTTTAAAATAGAAGGCAACTTTTATTAATCATACCGGAATTATTTTCCTGTCTTAAAATGGAATATTTCTCTAATAATGGGATCTATTAAAATGGAAATTATAAAAATGCATGTATAAAAAAACTCGGGAGATACTGGAAACTTTTTGTCCATAAATTTTCATCTGAAAACCGATGTTTTTTTATGAACATTTTATTTGACAGGAAAACTAGGATGATACATTATTCATTATATTACACAACAGAAGAGACATAGAGAGAGAAAATTAGAAAACATTTATTTCAACCGAACATTTATTTTATTATGCTATTGCCCATATTTATTACAAACAGATTATTAACATTTGAAAGCTGTATATTTTATTTTTTGTTTGTTCTATTTATTTGAATAAGCTTTTAATTTTAAATATGTAGGTTATTAAATTTTAGTAATTACATTATTCAAACCATGAATTATTTAAGGAATTTTATGAGCTGTCCAAATTTTATGCTGCTCCATTCATAATGGATC
This sequence comes from Argiope trifasciata, assembly GCA_026543055.1. Taxonomy (NCBI): domain Eukaryota; kingdom Metazoa; phylum Arthropoda; class Arachnida; order Araneae; family Araneidae; genus Argiope; species Argiope trifasciata. Next base: position 3,164,564 of record JAPMOQ010043034.1, read on the forward strand.
AGTTGAGATAAAATTTTGGCAATTATTTTTCTCTTTAAAGATGACGTAATTTTTGGTTTTCATAAACATTAGATGTTTAGAAAAGATACCATTAATATTTGTTGGGAGAAAAATGTATCTTTAAACAAGGAAGGTAAAACATTTTTTAAAAATGCATTTCTTGTATTTCTACTGTTGCATGGTTTTATTTTTTATTTTTTTATTTTTTTATTTTTTAACTATATTTATCTACTGTAACATCATTTTATTTTATTTTCTAGTATCTTTTTATTTTCATTATTTATTTGTTTATTTTTTGCTGTGTTAAATGCTAAAAAAATATATCTATATTTGGCTTTTGGGAGCATCTCTTTTCTAAGTAAAATTTGAGCGTTCCTCTAGTAAAATTGTGGCAATTATGTTTAAAAATATTGGAACTAAGCTCCTGAAGCAACAAGAATTTTTTCTCTCTTTTCAGGTAAATTAGTTTTAATTTGATAATTTTTACGTAATCCCAGCTAGAAACATTTGCCTTCTGGGGTAACATAATTTGATTATACCTTTGGAAAGCAACATCTTTGAAAAGAGGAGGGAAAGTAGGAAAGCTATAATAAATTTATAATTAGAAGGATGCAATAAATATTTAAGAAACACCTCATTCCTGAGTGGACAAATATCTAGAACTGCTACCTGAGTCAAAGACAAAGACTAGTAAAAGATTAGTATATATATATATATATATATATATATATATATATATATATATATATATATATAGATAGATAGATAGATAGATAGATAGATAGATAGATAGATAGATAGATAGATAGATAGATATAAAATTGATGTAACTTTGAAAAAAATGCTGGAATTTATTAATTTCTACATAAAACATTTCTTTGGGAAATCTGATTTAAATCCTTATCACAGTGGATCTTGGCTAATTTGAACGTTTTTTAATTCGAAATTTTATTTGACCTCTTGAATTTCTTACTATCATAACTTTAAAATGCGTCTGTACTTTTTTTTTTTTTTCATTAGTTCGAAGGCACATGAAAAAACTGTAATTTTCGTTCATATATCTAAATTGCCTTCATTATTACAATTCATAATTTATGACCTTAAACTACATCTAGATTTAACTTTTCAAGTCTTCATTTATTTGATAACTTTTCTACAATGCATTCAAAAAAGTGCTAAAAATTCTTCTGTTTTCAAAATGTATGTCCAAAGTCGATATATTTTACGACTTTGTAAAATACGATAGTCCACTTTTACATTAAATATTCTGATAATTTCTATTAAAATTCAATACTTTTTGCATTTATTCATTTCCTACAATTTATTAAAATTGTTAAATGATGAGAATAAACCATGCAATGTCATCTATAATTTAGAAATTAACGCAAAATAAATGCATTATTAGAAAATACTTTCTTTCAAATTTTTCGAGAAATCTAATTCTATGGTGGCGCCATCTGTTTAGAGCTAGCCAAGTTCCAGACTTTGCTTATAAAACATGATTTGTTTTTAAAAACATCTGCGAAAGTTCTGGAAATGTATGCACATATAAATTAACCCAAGAGATGATCAAGATAATATAATGTTTTTTTTTAAAGATTTAGATTAGGGATAGGAGTATTTGTTCCTTAAAAGTGTGTGAGCATAAAAATGAATCGAAACTCAGCCCCTCCCCCCAAGTTTAATTCCAGAGCAGTTTTTCTGAACATCAGGAGAAATCTATTTTGTCTCATTCTAGAATTTCGGCAGCCTGAAAAATATTATTTAACCCATCTCAGTAAAATCATTATTTTTCTCATTATAATAATGGAAAAAAATGTAAGTAAAAAAATGTTTTAGGACATTAATGAAAGGTTGTTGTTAATACCCGTTTTTTAATTTAATTCCATGTTCTTACTATTCTGCAAACTTCGCACAAATTCGTTGGAATTCGAGGATATCCAAAAAAGGTCTCGCATCTCGTAAATGTGCCTTGGTCATGCTTTTGGAAATATTTAAAATCATTGACCGAAACTTTTTAATGGATATAGAAAGCTGTAGGAAAGAATTGAATAAAGGCTATCTGTACTAAGCTCATTAAAATACAAGAAATATTTGTAATTTTCTGATAAATATATAAAAAGTATTCAGAAAATGTGTGAACAGATTCACCATTTTCTCAAAAAAAATTCGCATTTCGTTACATATAAACAATAATAACCAGTAATGTATGACAACGATTTGTTAACTTAAATCTCGATATATGGAAAAAAAGATAAGTAAATAAAATTTAAATAAGCCAAAAGAAAACTATATTTGTAGTTTCGAAGCACAGCGAAGACAAATACGACATTCAAAATAAAAATGATGTTAAAAGTGAAGTGCGCATTAATTTTAAAAGAAGGTTCAAAACTCAATAGCAAAATGTAAACAAAATCAACATTTGTTGTTTTACTTAAGAATAATTTTTTTAAAAAAATTAAAAAAGCACTTACATATGTTTAAAACAAATAATTTTAATCAAATAATTTTTTAAATGTAATTATTTGAATTACTTTCACTTATTTTTATAATTTAATATTGTGAATATTATTACAAAATTCTTTCGGCAGGTGTTTGGAGAATTAAGCTAATGAAAAACGATTCGGTGAATCATGGGATAAAGCTAATGAAAAGCAACGCTTTATCCCATGAATATTTTAGAAGACTGTGCTAACAAAAACGTAGCGCAAGTGACGAATACATATCCAAGATATGTACAAAGAGCAGCACTTCAGACATGAACAAAATCGGACAAAATATCTCTAATTAGAAAACAGTAGTAGAGCTCAGCAACCTCTGTGCGAATTCAGTTGCAGATGTATCCCTCGTGTGAGGCTTTTATAATCTCCCATTACGGCTCGACATTGTATGAAATTCTCCAAAACCATCTACAGAATTAGGT
>JAPMOQ010043034.1:3167496-3220861 GCA_026543055.1 Argiope trifasciata
AAGAATTCCTGTAAATATATCTTTCCAACTAGAAAGACAAATAATAAGAAAGAGGGGAAACGGTATTACGGATTCGTAGCAATATTTTCAAATCAATTGTTCTGAAATTTACTACCTGAAGTGCCATTGACGTGGAATAAAAATTTAGTTGTATTTATTTGTTGATAATTTAGAGCTGAGAAAATTAAAACTGTGTAGTATCAACGAGAAAACATAACTGCACTAAGTTTCAAATCACTAGCAATCAAAGAGAGATCAAAAGATCGATCAGAAAATTCAATCTTCATAAACAGAAAATAATCCATATAAATAAAAGCATTTTAAAAATTACAACAGAATTTAGAAAACATTCATTTATGATATGGCAAGTGTCTAATATCAATTAAGATAGCTAAACGGATTGCTGTAATTGTAATTTTGAATAAACCCTTTTTAATAGGAAGTTCTGACTTTTGAAAAAAGGGTTATTTCTCTGAAAAACAAGTGAATTAGTAATTAGTAATTTAGTAATCAAATTGGAAAAATTGACTAAAACATACGATACATTTAAGAAGAGATAGTTCAAAACATAAACTTATTATGAGATAAATAATCCTTAATAATAGGTAAAATGAACTTAAAAGTAGCCTTCTTTAGCACTGTTATGATTAATCATGAAGAGTCATCATAATTTTATTAATAAATATCAATATTTTAATCGTGAAAAAATACTTCCATGTGTAATTCGATTTGGAAAAATTAATTGTGTGATAATGTTGCCCTTTCATTCGGATCATATCGATCTCAAGTAATGCTCTCTTGAATTCAGATGATTTGTGACTTGCAGGCCGGCCAGTCAATCTGTCATCCACGAACGTCAAAGAAAAAAGGGAACTATTTAGAAAGAAGCTATTAATTATTTAATATTCAAAGTTTTCTTATCAATTATAAGGTATCCAAAGAAAACTGAAGCTGAAATGTTTTACTTTCAAATATTAAAGCAGTCAGATTGTGAGGAGTTACTTGCAAGTTAAAAAAGAAAAGTTTGAAAGATTCTTAATTGACAATTATATGTAAAATTAGAAACAATCCTAGTTCAACAATTAATAAATAATGGGTTTGGAATATTTATGCTAAATATGGAAAAAAAAATTTTAAAACTAAATTAAATTTTAAAAGTAAATTATTCAAATTTATTTATTATGAGGTATAATTAAAATATCCATAGACTTCTCAAAAGGGGAAAATATAATACATTATAGTATATATCGAGATGTCAAAATTTATGAAGAATGACCTACACTAAAAAGTAAATTGTTATATATCTGTAACTGTAGGCGAAATAATCCATATATAACGGCTTGCAATATCACTCTCCAGGGTGGACGTCTCTAACCAGCAAAGCATTACGTATGATTACTGCAGAAGGATTGCCCCGAGTTTGCTACAATCATTAAACATATAACTACTTCAGTTTATTTTGAGTAAAAACGAATAGTACCATCTATTTCATAATCACTACCAGTAATTTATCAATAATTAAGAAAACCGTATTCTATGTAAAGAAAGTAATAGACAGTGCTCCGAGCCGGCTGTTAATTGAATGTTTCAGGTAATCAGCTCAAATTAGGTATTCAGAGTTGTTATACAAAGGAATTAAACAATTGTATTCACAATAATAAGCGCTTAGGAAATTCGAAACAGTTAATTATTAACATTTTAAATAAAGGTCACCTAATGGTAAATCGTCCCTGCGTGTGTTTACTAGTAAAAAGTAATAACTTTGCCACTTTAACATATGCCGGACGCATTAAGATGCTTCGTTTTCATCATTGAATGAAATTTCTTATGTTTAGGTAAATTTGATGGCACGATATAAAAATATATTGTGGAACAACGTTTAATGGCATTCTCACGATAAACTTTCAATACGAACAGAAATTAGATAGATAAGGAAATTATTTATTTCCATTCCGAATTGTCCGAAATAGCTTCTAAACAAATGCTAACTATTCCGGAATTGACTATTTATTGACTGAGCTGATATTTTATTTAAATAATAACGAAAGTATTTGATAATTATTTAAAATTAGATAGTACCCGACGCGTTACTGCTGTAGACGAATTAATTTTGGAAATATCGTGTGAAATTTAAAATAACTGTCTTGTTTAATTAGGAATGACAGAAAGAATAATATTTATTTTCGCATCGGAAATGAGTACATTCATTGAAATTGAATGATATATAAAGTTGAAGCTTAAATAATGTGTATTCTATTTTATTATTATTTTTTTTACTTTATTTTCGAAACCTTAAGGAATGCTTTTTTTTTTTTTTTTTTTTTCGTCTTCTGCAGAAATAAATAAATTTCTTGACTATCCGATTCGTCAGTATCCAACATACAACTGATTATGTGAAAAACATGGATTTTTTAGGTTCGGTTCGCACATTTGAACTGATTGGCCTTGAGCCTTGTAGTTGGTCATTGAGAATGCAAGTCGAATGGGGTACTGCAGTCATTTGAAATCAAATGAAATGTTGGTGGGAATGCCTGGTGTAAGCGTATTTTCTCCAATACATGTTCTTTTAAGGATAGTTTTCAAGCTTATTCCCTCATATTGGCCTTTTGATTTTGATACTCGGGATCAGGTAGCATATAAACGTTGTCTTTCGATACTTGCTTCATGTTGATCTTGAGAATCTAAAACACTCTAAATTACAATTTGTAAAAGATCTGTTTTATTGCTGTCGTCGTTTCTCGTTTGTTTGAGAAGGATCTATTAGCTCAAAATCTAGAAATAAGCTCGAATTGACTTATTTCTAGACTTTGCGCTATTATATCCATTAAGTGTGGAACGTTTGGGAACATATTTTTTGTCGAAGCAATCAACACGATATGAATTTGTATAATCGAAATATAATTTGTAGATTCACTTAATAAATAGCAAAATTACTATTTGGAAGATTTCCATTGCATATAACTTGCCTTGATCGGCATCAATAATAATAATTTTATTTTGTATGTGTGAGATAAACTCTGAATTATATGCTGCAGACAAAATGTGACATCCTGACAACATCATGTGTGAAAGACATTGACTGATATCAATCATAATAATTTTATCTTGTTAGATGTATGTACGATCAATTCCGAACGGGATGTGACTTTTGTCAACTTTCAATTTCAAAATATAACCTTCGTAGAAGTACAAGCAACAGGTTCCATCGCAGTCTATTGAACATCCCAAAGGATACGAACAAACATTCATTTTTATATGACAGATGTGATAACTGTGCTATGCCTATAACATTCGCGCAGGCGCAAGCAATGGGTTGCATGGAAATCGATTGAATAGTACGGCAGCGGATAAGGTACGAACAAGCAAAAATTCATTGATTTATTAGATTTATTTATAATTTTAGATATTATAGATTTATTTATAATTTTAGAATTGCAACACTTTGTGCTCCTTGCAAAATGTAAGAGAAGAAACTATTCTTTCATATTTCGGGATTCGTTCTAAATTCTCAAGATAAATGTTAGAAAATGGGATTAAAGTATTTTCTTTTAAAACTGATTAAACACAGAATACTTATTTATGCAATAAAATCGTTGATACAGTTGAATTAATATTTTTTTCTATTTAAAAGGGTGAAAAATATTTGTACTCTAATATTTCTAGAAGATACTGCAAAAACGCTAGAAATTGATCAAATGTTTCATTAAAATATTGGATTTGTTCTCATAAAACTATCTCGTATCCTCTTTAATAAAACGATTACATCAGTGAACGACTTTCATAGCATTTATGTACAATATTTACGAAATATGAACGTCTAGTTTGTATTTAGCATCTTTGCTGAATTTGTTGTGTCTCCTTGGTGAGTTATTTATTGATTAAGTCATGGTTAATAGATGCGGTAAATAGATCCAAAAATATTTTTTATATATTAGATAATTTAACTATGCCTATAACCATCCAGCAACTGTAATTAATCAGCAGTCAAAATTTTATTGTAATAGGGTGAATTGTACGGCAGAGTATAAGAGGCATACAAACAAACATTCATTTTTATTTATATAGAATATGAAACATCTTCGTGTTATTAATATAATATTCATATTAACAATGATTAAAATACGCGATTTTACTGGATAATATTTTCCTATTGGCATATGACCTGTAATTTGCCTTATAAAACTATTGAAAGAAACCAATACTACAAAGAGTTTCTATAAAAATGGACTGAGAGACGGAGAAACAAATGTGCACAAACAGCATTTCTGTAAATTGCAAGATCTAAAAATCAATTCACAAGATTTAATGGCTGGTGCAATTAAACCAAACAAAACAAGTCTAAAACATTATAATGCTACAAATGATATACGTACAGGACTAAAACTGTTTTTAATAGATAGTGCTGAATTTGAAATTAAGATTTCAAGATAATTCTTAGCAAAAACAGTTTTTTAACTCTTTTTTTTTTATAAAGATTATACTAAGAAAAAATATTTCATTTGCTCAAAAATTTGATTTTGAGATTTTGATTAATCTATAACAGATATATTTCTCTCAATAAAAATAAATAATGAAAAGATATATAGCTAGACAGAAAAAAGTGCAAAAAGCAAAGCACCAATTGAATTATTTTGCCTGTCTGTGTACAAAACTATCCGAGTTAGAAAGATGAAATTTTATATATAATCATAGTTAAAAAATTTATTATAATGGAAGATTTTTACCATATTTTAGACGAATTCCATTACTGTAAAGTAAATTTTGCTTACACGCTTGTGGCCATGTGGTCCTGATAAATTAACAAAGCATCAAAATTCATAGATGAATTTTTACTTTTATAAACAAAATTGCATACCTAGTATTGAATATAAATAAACCGTATCTAGTTTTGAATCAAATTCATCAAAGTGTTCACAGATTGTTGATCTGTTTATAAAAGGGTATATGAGCACAATAACTCTTGAACGCAACCTTCTGAATAAATTAAATTCGATACCAGGTCTTTTTACCCTGTACCGTGTAGTTTTATTTTAAATTTAGGCTCCAATCAAGAAAAAGAAATTTTTCAAAATTACTCTAAAAAATCTCTCTAAATTACTCTAAAAAAATTCTCTAAATCAATTTCCTAGACTATACTTCGAAGACAAAACGTAAGATTTTGTGCTATTCAATGAAGGAAAACATTTCCACTGATTTCTTCTCAATTTAAAATCCATAGATTCTTTAATTGCTTTTGCACCATTAAATCTCATATCTCTTAAATTTTAAAGAATTTTTTTCCATTTGGACACCACACCTTCTAAGGCCACATTTGAAATGAAGATCATATACAGAAGAAATGAAATTTTAAACTATATTGTCTATAATGAGTTATAGAAGACTATATAAGTTCATATTGTCCATAATCGTTTGAATCTATAATAAGTTATAGGTTGCATTTAAATAAAAAGTTTCTTAAAATGCTGCCTAGGTGGCAGCCGGATTCAAATATATTTTTGTTTGTATGGAACTCGAAAGCAGAAACTTCTGTAATAGTCAAAGGGTTTGTATTAAAGGGAGAGGTAGCTATAGAACTATTTAAATATATATTTTTTTTTCAATGTGTCAGATAATTTTCAATGTGTTTTTTAATTTGTCTTAGAATTAAATGGAAAGAGTGCAGCGATAGCGTCCATCTGTTTCAAACTATACTATCTATAATGAGTTATAGAAGAAACTTTTTTAAAAGCTTCCTAGATGGCAGCAAGATTCAGACTCATTTCAGAAAGAAATATGCCAATAAAAGGATTCGTAATGTCAGGAAGTTCGTCATTGGGCATTTTGTTGCCCCTTCATACCTCAGAAAAAAATAAATTTTGGAATATGCCATACTACTTATCAGTGAATTAAAAGGAAAGGATGATTTATGATAAATATATAAAAGTCATTTAAAAAATGTGTGAACAGGTTCACCATTTTCTCAAAAGAAATTTTACACATTTATTTACATATAAGCAATTATAACCAGCGATTTATGGCAATTTAATTGTCACGATATACGGAAAAAATTATAATTCATAAAATAATCTAACATCATCTCTATTAAAATAAATTTTTTAAGATCTGCACATTTTAATATATGGTCAGGATTTGTTGTTGCAGTTATAAGAAAGCTGCATCTATTACGATCACGACATCTTCAAAAATAATATCAATTCTTATATATATATATATATATATATATATATATATATATATATAATAGTATAAAAATATTTTTTTTAAAATGTTAACATGTTCTTAATGGTTTAATTTAAAGTAAAAATAATCAATATAAAAATGAAAAAATATATAAGATTCGAAAGCATTTTAAATAAATATATGTAGATTTTTATCGAAAACAATTGAGAAAACACTAATGGAATTTTCGAAATATCTGCTATACACAGTGTGAATATTTAGTTCCGCTTCCATGGGCTTTTATAATATCCTTTAAACATCGTGGTACAATTTAGCCAATTTTTCGGGGGTATCCGAAGAGATTTTTCTCCCATTATGCTTACAATACTTGTTTTAAACGGGATTTGTATTTAATTTTGTGTTTTTGTACTACTGTTTTGAGTGTAGTCCGTAGATTTTCTCTGATATTGATGACGGGAGACTGTGATGGTGTGTGAAACTGCTTTTCATATTGAGAAAGACATGGTATTTTGACGTATCATGCCGTATATTTGGGGTCATTGTTGTTCTGGAGTATGAAAATTCTATCTAAACTTAAGTTTTTGTACTTTCTTTTAGATTGCTGAGAAAAATATCCAAGCTGACCATCGATTCATAAAGTCATCTATAAAAATTTAATTTCCTACTCCAATTGAAGCCATGCAATCTCAAATCATGACAAAGCCACTACTATGTTTAACTGTGGGACGTAAATTTTTTCGGATCCAATGAGGTATTGAGTTTATTCCATAAGTTGCGACAGTTATCACAGCCGATAAGGCTGAATTTACTTTCATCTCTAATAACTTTCTTCTAAAAGTTATTAGTCTTCAATTCATGGGACCCAAATGCTCTTTTTTTTTTTAACATTTTGCAATCTAAAGAAAGGTTTCTATCTACTAATTCCACTTTTATATTCAGCTCGCCTAGTTACATTTCGCACACTTTCAGCACCTCTGAGAAGTTTGTGCAGAAGATTTGATTGTACTTAATTTAAGATCAATCCTGATTTCTTTCATAATTTTCTCTTTTCAGTCGTCATTTAGAATACCATTCTTTCTTCTTCCACTTTTATTTTTAATCAATCCATCACTTTTAAATGTTTCAATGTTTTTTTGGTCACATGCGTGGTTTCTATCAACTATTTTATCTATTTTACGACAGTATTTTTAGTTTTTAAATTAATTATCTTATTACCAATTTCCTGTCACCATTTCTGGTTCTTCTTTCTGATTTTCAAAAATTGGATTTATATTTCCACAAAAAACTTCATGACAAAAAAAGGATCCTTGATAAGATTTAAGATGATACGTAAAATTAGATTAAAATAGCAGCCATGTAGAAAATATATAAGAGTAGTTAAACATATTTTTCATAAGAGTATTTTCAATTCTCTTCTTACTGAGAATTTTTCCCAAGTAAAGTTTTCAAGCTATATTCATAATATGATTTATACTGAATTACTTTTTAGTTTTTAAATACTCTTATAACCAAATTTATATACAAAATAAAATGTCCATAAATAATGTCTCTGTAAAATGTTTTGTTATAATTATATTTTTGATCATCATAGCATTAAGCATTTAAAGTGTTACCTTGAGCAAAACAAAATGAAGTGTGTCCTTAATTGTTTGAGACATTGTATATTTGAGATACCATCGAAGTTAATCTCAGAAAAATGTCTAAACATGAATAAATAAAGTTTCACGATATTATTTGCAAATCATGCTCTTTTTTTAATGAAATAAATTAATTTCCTTGAATAAAAAAATGCTACATTCATGTATTTAAAGCCGAAATTAGATTACTGTTTATTTTTACGTTTGTTTTTTTATATTATATTTTTTTTTCATCTTTTATTATTATTTTATTTGAATATATTTAGTTTCCATCAGAGCTTGATTTTTTCCCTTTCTTGGTCTCTTTCTGAAAGAAATATTTTTGTTAAATAATTTCCATCAGAAAAAGTTTACTTTGTTTCAAAAATGGAATTTGGGAATTCAAAGTGATCAGAACGAAAACATCACAGCTCAGTTCCATGAAAATAAGAAAGGAAATATCAGGTAAGTTGTTTGAATTTAAATTATGGCGATTTTTCCTTGCCTTAATACAAGATGGCTACCGTTCATGTAAAAAACACTTTCATTCAACCATTTTATAATCTTTGATGGATTTAAAATGTGACTGGGACATGTATATGTCATTGTAATGAAAAGTTTTATTTTAGAAAATAAAAGTGTTTTCCTCATCTCATTCCAATGTGCGTGAAAAATGATGAACTAAGACAACAGTTTCATTCAACATATATTATCCAAAAACTTCTTAAAACTCTCAGATAGCAACTTGAGTAGGAGTAATTACTCATAATACAAAACAAATGTAATGAAACTGAAGATAAAGATACTGCATCAAGCAAACAAAATATTATGAGTCGAAATTTTGTATTAAAACATTAAGAAATGAAATGAGTTACAAAAATTGCTCCGTCATGACCCATGTGTATTTAGACTTCAATTTTGTGTAACGGACTTTGCAGTTGCGTACTTCCTTGCTCAAAACAGTTTTTTTTTTTCTATTTATGTTCTCTGATACAGATCAAACTGTTATCACAACATAAGAAACTTCAAATGAAGGAATTGGTTCTTCAGACTCAAAATATTAGAAATCGACATATAGCATAATTAGTTTCTCCCCCTCCCTTTTTTTATACCATTTAATCTTGATAACTTCAGCTTGTTCCATCCGTCGTCTTTCTTCGCTATCCTATTTTTCGTCTTTCCGATTTCTAACATAAAAAGCACATTTTGCACTTTGCTAGTATTTTAGTGAAAGAAAGAACTTTATTTCTATACTTTTTGATATTTTCTCTTACGTGGTAATAACGATGGAATATTTGTAGTCATGCGTGCTTTAGAAAAGATAGGACAAGAGAAAGAAAGAAAAGAGGATCGATCACATCTGGATCATTACTAGGGCGTTCAATTACGATTTGCCCAGGAGATCTTCCAGATCGAGGAGGGAGCAGTGAAATTAAGAGTTATTGAAGGGCCCAATCCTGCTGCTGCTTATGAACTTCGTCATTATGGGGGGGACAGGGTACGAGTAATTCGTTGCCACAAAAGAATATTCAGTAGCATTTCCCCAACATAAAATTATAGTCAGCTGTACCACATCTATTTACATTAAAACTTTAATAAAATCTTGCTCCACTTTCATAAACGAGAATTAACCATTATTCCCATAAGATTGCAAAGACAACTCCTTAAAAAAGTTGATCAATAACTGATATACATCTGTAAATCCTTACCAGGTTAAGTGACAATAGTTACAGCTTTACTATATACAAGTGGGAATTGCATTCATTCACCAAAACAAAATCTGCTAAAAGGAGCTAAAGGATTAGTATTCCAATTAATCTGGCTTAAACTGCTGAAGTTGAGTAGGATTTACTTTTTATCTGTTTACGAAACATGCAAGAGATAATACGCAATTTTAGTATTTGATGCAATTTGTTCATTAATATTTTGGATGATCAATATATAATGCCTTATTTTATATTTTCCCAATATTTTTTGTTATTCTACATTTCTTTAGATTGCATATTATTCGGAATCGGACTTTCATAATTTTGAAAAGTGCCTCGTTTATTTTGTAGTTTTATTCTATTCATGGTTTCGGCTTTCTGTAAAGTTCTTTAATTCCAATTTTTATTTTGGAAAGTTTCGTATATGTGTCAACTGCACAAGAAAAGCTTTCTTGGCATTTTGGTTATGAATTTATCATCGGTTATTAATATATGATAAATCATTTTAGGGAACCCATTAATATCATTGTTTTTAATCGCTCAATTGTTAGAGGCATTCAATCCCATCATTTTGTCGATTTGAAAATAAAATGGCAATTTAAAAACGTTTTATTCACTCGTAAGTTAAAGAAACACCTTTATGAAAATTCTCTGCATTATACCTTTCACTTCTGAAATCCGTCAACTTAAGTTCGAACTTGTGAACTCGATGAAAAATCAATATTAAATTGCAAGATCGACGAACTTCAACATTCCACTTCAGATAAAAACATCTTGTATAAAAATCTACGCAAAAAGGTGGGACAGTTTTTAATCTATCCAAGTCTTGAGAATTTATAGTGTACTCGACCGATATGTGAAAATTTCTCCTCGCACATATCGACGGCAGAAATTCGGTACAATAGACCTTACGGCTGAATTCGAATGACAAATTTTCCCGAAAGATTTGACATTTTACTAGATTATTCCTGGCACAAGCCCTCAATAACAGTAATTGGCCCTTTTACCGAGTGAAGAAACGTTTGTATGTCCAATTCTTTTGAGTCCGCATTTAAAATATACAATTCCTCGCGTGACAATATTGATTTTATTTAAAGTATTCATTTTTTTTATGTAATCATTGGCCAAAGCAATGGAGATTAAGATACGGTAGTCTTAAATTACTGGGAAGGTTGCAATAATTCTTTCAGCCAGACTAAATGGCGATTCAATCCAATGCATAACAATGAGTTGTCTTAATGAATTTTGCTATAGCTATTCAACCCGTTTGCAACGAGAGAATGAAGGGTCACATAACTTCTAGTCACTAAGCATACTAGAAATATCTAAATGTTGTGCATCTTAGTATTCGCTATGGAAGGAAAAAAAGCTTCAAACATGAATCAAATGAGGCTATCAAATATTCACAGATCAAAATGCAGAATTTCCGCGTACATACTGGAGGTAATAATCAACGAAATTCTTGGATGCTTATCAGTTAGCTGCTCGCGAGGGAAGTGATCAAGAACATTCCCCCCCCCCCCTCCAAAGTTTTTATTTTTGAAAACTGTTTTCAAGAAGATAAAAAGGGCGAAGAAAAGGCATTTTGTGACTTGTAATTTTAGATGTTTTAACCGAAATGGATAACGTCATTCAGATACTAGTTTATGCATGCTGGAGAACTTTTCGATGCAGATGAAGTTCGAATTGTGACAAATCTACTTCTGTCATTGCGGGCATTGTTGAGCTGATATGGTCAATTCCAAGTCTATAAATCGGCTTCGTTTCCCTGAAGTGGCAAAAAGGTAACTTCATTTAGATTAATAACATTAGTTCACTATAGAAAGTTACGCTAAAATTGTCAGAAAATTAAACTGCAATTACTTTTAACCTCGTTTGAAACTTTAAGATGTCGAATTTATGTAATACAAAAATAGAACAGAACAGAAATCATAAGTTTCAAAAGTTTATTCATCATTATATTAATACATCGATATACAATACATTGATGCTGCAATCAGTGCTTGCGACTTCCCGAAAAAGGTTTCACAGTAATGGGTAAAATATTCCATGGAGAGGTTTCACAATGAAGGGTTAAAATCTCAGGGAAGGCAACATTTCATGCGGGGTTTCCACAGTTAAGACATCAGGAGTAAGGAGGGAAGACGTCACATTTTTATGTACAAATTCGTTGTGTATTATAAATATTCCCTAGTCTAAGTAAAATGGTTTAAGAAGAACATCAAGCTCTTTAACGTCAATTAATAAATATTAAAAAATAAAAGCCATTTTCTTCTCCAGGAAGAAAGAGTAAAACAAGTTCGTGTGCACCATTTTAAATGAACTGCTACGATCTTGTGTCAAATGTTCCGTTAGGACTTTCGTCTTCGTCCAGCAAAAGACGTGTCAAACTGACATCATTTACAGTCGTAAGCGTCCCAAGTAACGATTCACAAAGGAACCGAGATAGAGAACTCCTTCGTGCTCTTTAACTTCAGATAGATCAGAAATCTTACCATCAGGGGAATGGAAACTACGCAGGATCTGGCCGCTGTCGTTAAACTCAATGACAATACCGTGACGAGGGAACAGCGAAAGGATGTAGTCACCTCTGTTCATCTAGAAAAAGAATTAGAATTTTAATACACATTAGTTTTAGAAGTTCATTTCCTTCCCCCCCCAACGCACTTTAAATTGTGCAAGTTATTACCCAATGAACTCTCGAATTCATTAAAATTTTGCTCCTGCGAGAGTTTTTTTTTTTTTTTTTTATGAACTGTTGGCCAAACGTTTTGTCATTCAGGACGCAGACTTGGGAGTTTCTCGTCAAAACTAGTAAAAATGTCCTGCAAAAACTCTATAAAACACGAAAGAAATGGACATTTAACTGAATTATACAAACTATGTCAAGGGTCAAATTAGTGATCAATTTCGTTAATAAACATCCCGTTTTAAGAACTGGCCTCGAAATGCATTAGTTTCCGAAATTTTGCAGGATGTTACGTTGTACTGATCAGTTGGATTGTTATAGCCGTCGAAAGGGAGAACGTTAATTAAAAATTCTCGTCAGAGCAAGGCTGAAATTTAGTTACACGTATATCAGAAGTGTTGATTACCTTGTAGGCCAAGACTCTGAAAGCATGATTATCGATGATCTCCGAAAACTTGACCAGCAGACTGCAGAAAAATGTGTGAATTCGTCCATAGAATCTCTTCAGGTTCGGATACAAGGAAAGACGATCTGGTAGCAGAGGGTTGGTAGAGTTCCTGGCTGAAGTAAATCCAACCCAATACCCTCCATTTGAGCTTTCTCTAATGTTATCAGGTTCAGCAGGCAGAGAATCAGCGAAGATTTCCAACTGTCCTTTCTTTTTACCTTTCAGAAACAGCCTAAAAAAATTCATAAAAGTTTCAAACGGTTAAAATGTTTAGCTTTCCATTTGCCATACGATTGAGAACGGAAAACTCGTGTCCTCTTGGAAAACGAGCCGTTAACATATCTGTGTCATGAAAATACAGTGCACGGAAACTGGTTGTTGCAATAACAATTCGCATTTGAGAAGCAAGTTATTTGTATACACGTAGCTTCCCACCCCAATCATGGAAATTCGATTAACCCTTCGGCTATATTTTAAGTGAATTTAATTTTGTGCACATGTAAATACCGTAGCTTTTAAGCAAGAATTGCTTTCTTATTCAGCGTATATACTACTGCATGATACTGAAAAAATTTAAGCCAATTATAATTTAAATATAAAACATTTCGATACTTCAAATGTCAATCCGATACCCAAAGAGTTAAGTTCATCACCAATTCTTGCTTATTCACAATTTTAAAGAAATTTAAAGTGCTATATCCCGTTATTAGATGCAGAACCTTTAAATGCAGCCGTTAAAATTCCGTCTTCGGTTCGTCGAAATTGAGGTAAAAAAAAACATTTGGTCGAATTTTATTCCCCTAACGGACAATTGATAGTCGAGAGCTTCTGAAAAACAAATAGATGCCTTTAAAGTCGCCATTATACTTGCCTTAAAATTCTACGGTTCATTATTTCACAAACAAGTAGAGATCTTCCGTCTTTAGACAGCTGTACACCATTTGGGAAATTCAATTTTTCAGCCAAAACCTCAGTCTCGCCCGAATGTATATTGTAGCGAATTACACTAAGAAAGAAAAAAAAAAAATTTAGAGTGAAGTCCGTCACCGTTTAAATAGTGCTCGCATTAAAAAAAAGTTAAATGAATAGTACTTACCGTCCACCGGCTTCGTTTTCGAACATCAGATACAAGATTGTCGACAGATCCCATTTCGTTGAAGCATCGGTGAAGTAAATATTTCCTTCATCATCAATATCCAAATCGTCAGGAAATTTAAGTGGATGGCCTTTAATATATTGGCTACTAGGAAGTATATTAGTCAACTCATCTGCAAAACAGAAGCGCTATTAACCAATACGCCAAAAATAGACTATTCGTTATCTAAATTTCTACGAAAAAAGAAAATAGGAGAGCAGAAGTAGAGTCTCTTCTGGCAACTTCATCTTTTGAAGAGAAGTTTAGTAACTATCTAGAAATATTACATTTTATAAATAAAAGCTCATTTATACGGCACTATAATAATTTAGATCCAATTATTTGATTGCAATTTAAGCATGCGAGTTAGTTTTTTCCGATGATTGCGACGGGATTTCAAAATTTAACCTTTTAAGCAATCATTGCAGCATTTGTAATTTGCCATTTGTTTCTAGTTCGACTATACTGAAGACATGAGCAAGATTCCCCAATAAATTCACATATTAGACTTGCAATTTGAATAGTTGAAATCCAGATTTCCAGTGAATAGATGCTGTACCCGTGACGGAAACCAATTTTTCCTTGCAAAACGAGCATTATGTAAATGCTCAATACTACATCTGCTATCGAGAATAGTCATTAAAATTAAAGTCTTTTGCTCTTTGATGAAGTTTCATTATTGAATTTAACGATAGTACATTCGGAAAACGTCAGAACAGTAATAAAAAATGTATGAAGAAAGCTACCGAAGATGCTTACTTGTTGTGAAGTTCATTGTATATATCCCATAGTAGGCATCGCAGAAATACAGGAGACCATCTTTTCCTTTCCTCATGCCGAGTGGTCTTCCACACTTGCGTTCTTCATATGGCATTGCTGAAAATGGAGAATAAACTTTGAGTCGAGTTGTCTGGCTTTTATCATGTTAACCTTTAATTATAATCTATGCAAAGTCACTTGAATTTTCCGAGTCTTCAGTTTCATGACTCGACTAGATCTTAAATATAGTACATTTAAAACCATTTAGAAAAGAACCTCATACCACAGGCTGTTCCGGTGCGAGCAACAGCAGTTATTTTTCCGTCTTTGATTTTCACAATCCGTCCATCTTCTAGTCCAGTGTACAAGAAACCTGAAATAATGAATTGTGTACAATATTTGGATTTATTGTAACACTCAAAAAGATATTTATACACGAGTCGCCAATAAAGGCAACTCAAAACAGTCAAGTTCATACCTTCATGAAACACTATGGATTCCGGACCTGAAAGTATACCTTCAAAGAGTTTATCGGCTGCATTGAGTATGTTGTTCACTGCGAGAGGTCCAGTGAAGTTCCGGAAAGGATTACTAGAAGAAAGGATCAGATTGCTTCAACTTTTTCATTTAAATTCTAACTTAATGATAAAATGTGCACTTGGAGGATGTATCGGTATTGTCACTTTCTTCAGAAGTTATGTTTTGGACTAAAAGTAATGCAGGACATTGCAATGCAATTCAGGATCTTGCCAAGATGCCGAAAAATTAAGTCTTGGAGACAAGTCAGAACTTACCCTATAAGTTTAGCCATGAAGAGAATGAAACGAGGCAAAACCAACTTGAATGTGGAGAATACCGTTTTGTAAATTTTATACGAGTGTCAGAAAGAACCTAGATTAAGGCGACTAGAAAGGTGGGGATGCGCAGTATTATACACCGAACTTTATTAGAACATCAGTATGAATGTGAAGAAAGTCGCACTTTTAAAATGTTAAAGTCCCGAACTTTCATCCACTGCCGACGGCGAACCTATGGACACATGCCTGTTAAATCCCAACCTCGCTACTGCACCATGTTTAATTGACAGCTAGTATAGTTAAAACTTTAATAAGCCCTCCATTTTCATCGTTATAGACGGATCAGAATCTCATTGTTACTAAAGGAAAAAACTTTTAACATACATTTTTAAAATTTCGATTCTAGTCCGAGAAGATTCAAATGGTTGATTGTGGAGAGTGAAGATGCTGTTAATCAAGTTGATTACATATCAGGTTATTAAAAGATTACCTGTAAGGATTGACTCGCACATCCAGAAGAAATGGGGAATGCATAAAAAACAAGTAGAACGCAGCTACGCCGAGGATAATTGCTCTAAGCCAAGTCTTCATACTGAAAAAGAAAATAATCTTAAGAACCAGGACTAAACAACCGACTTCAATTAAAGAATTGTATCGTTCAGAGTTAGGGGGGGGGGCACTTTCCCACTCCACTCCCAGAGATTTCAGGCAGTTTGTGAAAGAGGACAAAGTTTCGACCCTGATCTGAAATTTCATAAATAAGAACATTTTTCAACATAGGACACGAGACAGTTTGTATGTACATGCGCAAACTCCAGCATATAAATTTCAGATATTAATGGCTGCCTAGGCATGCTCTTTTCACGAGGTCGTATGGTACTAGTTGCGGCCGCCATTATTGAAGGATTTATCCTTAGTCCCTTTTCTCCCCCTTACGATTCAAGAAGGGCAAAACAACTTTTATTACAGCAGCAAGAATTAACAATCTCCCCCCGCCTATCAACCGGCTCACACAATCCATTAAAAGCTGCATCACAATACCCACCAGGTCTATACATATAGTAACTACAAGATGTTTAGAAAAGCAATACCTTTACGTTTCTTAATTCGGTAATAAAAAACTGTAGGTAATAAATAGTTTAATAAAAGACGATAAATTTCTCGTAATATTTTTATAGCAATAAAAATAAAGTAGGCAGTCGTTACATTTATGATAAAATAAGAGTGTTAAAAGGCTTTAAGAAAACACTGATTAAAATCTAATCTACGAAAGCTTAGAAGTTCTGAAGAAATTCGAAGACGGATTATTTCAAAACCGCGAAATGAATAAACGTAAGTAGGTAACAAGGGCAACTCAGATGAGAGACAAAGGTAAACAACAAACATACCGGCAATAACCCGGACGATTAAAATAATTTCTATAAAAACAAATAAATATCTAGAATGATAAATAACTAGAATATAAAAAGAGCAATGTCTACTCACATTAAAATTCCCTTTTTCCGTGTTGAAACAAAAGAATGAATGAGGACGCTTGCGACTGAAAGGCAGTCGCTGATGCGGCATTATAAAGGTGAGTGAGAGCTGCTCGCCTTCTCCGTGATACCCCAGGTAACTTCTGCGCAGCGCTACTGAGCATGATGTAGGAGGCCTCCGAATCTGCGAAGCTGTTTTCCCTATGCGCCCCTGGAGAAAAACGATCAATAATTTATTTCCTCTCAAAAATTCACATGAAAATTATCTCGCCATTTTATTACGGTGAGCTCAAACGAATATAAAACATTTACCCAAAATCTGAAAGCACGGCATAAATAATTATCGATAGTTTTGCATATCACAAATTTTGCGCTCCAAAGATAATTCATTCATTTTATTTATTTAAACATTATATTTTGATTTCGTTTTATTCCATTTTTAATGGCTTTGCACGGTGTAATTCTTCTCACTTAATAATTTCCTTACTTTTTTTAACTCTAAGATTTAACAAAATAATCTCGATTGATATTCCATCAAAAATTAGAAATCATTTGTATGCATTTCAGCGCCAGTTACGTGAAATAAAAAATTTCCTAGCTTTTTGAGGAATGTTTCTTCTTTTATTAAAAATGAAATATAACTGTATGGAATAGAAGTTTAGGTATGGATATTTAGCTGAAAGGGAAAGTAAGAATGTTAAAAATTATTTTATTAAGTTGTATTTTCCACAGAAAAATGATTACATTCTATATTCGAACCCAGTCAAAAATATGCACTGACATTTTGAAAATTCATTGCTTCACGATATTTAGAGGATCACATAAGAAAATTCCTATCTAAAGGTAACAGTTTGGATCTTTTTTTCTATAAGATAAATAATAAAGTGCAGTTTGTAAACTACTGCGTAATGCCCTGGCTTTCATGACGGCAAAATCTCAATTTCGGGGAAGAAAGATCGCCACTTTTCTAACTTATGATTTCAATGCATATTAAATCTGGTGTTCTGGAGTTGATGAAGTTCGAAAGCTAGGAGACTACAATTTGGTTTCGGAATTTATTCTTATTATTTAACCATAGCTCAAAATTATTTGTTTGACCTTTAATATTATCCATGTGAAGATCCAAAATGAGATTTTATTTTTATAAAGCAGTCAATCAGATAACAATAGCCGGTATTTTAACTTCTATACAGAGCATCAATTTAATGAATTAAATTAGTCACTTTCCCTCGAAACCTTTCTTGTATGTTTTTGATACAACATTGTATATGCCAAATTAGGAAAATGATGTCTATATCTAATACATGTACGAAATTCAATGTAGAGTTCGTGACAATGACATGCAACAGCATATTGTCTCGTCGATAGGATTCGATATTCAATCTCAACCAATATCTCCTTGTATTTATGTCTGATATACATTAAATGTGTCTTCAAAAAATATTCTCACGTTGGGGTGGTGTGAAAATTTCAAGAGTAGAGTGGGAGCGACTTTTGTGGAATATTTTTAATGAAGTTAATGATTCTCAGACTTTTGATAATAGCGGCCCATTAAAGATTTTAGAGCCCTTAAAGTTTTTATCGAAGTTGTTTTTTTATCAGTTTTTCTTTAACAGATAAAATAAAATTTACTTCCATTTTATATTTTTAAAAAACGAAATATTTTGCACTTGCTGTATTTTTACTATTACAGTGCTGGCTTATATTGCAATATTAAGAAATTGCTCATAAAAAGCAATTAACAAGTAATACAAAAAAAATTATGTCAATTATTCATTCGATCAACAAAGAAATTTTTACTTCAGTTACGTTTAATTAAAAAATTACAATTAATATAAATATTTTTATACATATGACAGAATCACAATATTAAACGGCAAAAAAGCAAATTTCCCATTTTCCTTTCTATATAATGTGTTGAACTATTATTTGTGTTTGTTGCTATTTATTTGCTTTCTAATTTATGAAGCTGATGGTGGTCTATAATTTCTCATCGCAAGAATTGAACTTGTATTCTTCATTTTCTCGTGAAAAATACTGAAATCCTTGCATTTTACCGCTTGAGCTACTGCTTGTTGTTTTCAGTTTCCCTTACAAACTGCTAAAACTCTATTTAAGGTATTAAAAATTAATGGAATTTAATTAATTAATTAAATTGATTATTAATTAATTAATTGATAATTAATGTAAGTGTGAACTTACAGTAGGAAATTGCCCCCGCTTGAAGGATTAAACAATCCTTTACGCTATTCAATCTCTTTTTTTTTTAATCAATACAATCTTGAACATAAAAATTAAATCAAAAATATAATTTTCGAATGCATTTTATTAATCAGTCTTTTTCCTCCTTATCTCGACTAATATTTCTTTTGCTATTGAGTTCGTGATTGATATATAATACATAGTCCCGTATAACAAGAGTAAGGAGAGCAAGGCCGAACTACGACTTAAGGAAGTGAGTCAAAACTGGGAGACGATGTAATACAATTGTGAAAAGCCATGTAAATATGGGTTATAAGGTCGTAATGGCGATTTAAGAAGAACGATTCATCTACGGTGAAACATTTCCTCGGGGAAGCTGTCCTTCAACTTCCTGATATTCAAAAAGCTGGCTGTGCTTCATTAGTGGGATTTCAAGATCTTCGCATTCGAACGAAAAGCGCATGATTTTGACAAGAATTCAAGATCCAATTACTTCATGGGATTTGAATTTTTGATATGGATATTTTAGATATTTCATTGTTTGATAAGAAAACTTCGGGAATAATATAAAATGCTCATTTATTCATTTTAAAAAAAAATTATGCAGCCGATTTTTAGAAGAAAATAAATATGCTAATGCTCAGATAAGGAAGACAATGATGCACTTTTTTATGTATTAATCATATAATTTTTAATGATGTTCAACAATCTCGTAAATGACTTGTGAATAATCTATATCAAAAGAACCTCGTCTAATAATTTTAAAAGGTATTAAATAATGGACTCAACAAAACTTATATTATGATTTGTGTCTAACCCACCAGATGCGTTCAAGCGATTCCCACTCGTTTACAATCAGTCCATTTTCTGTTGCACTCCATGTTTTTCTCAATTTAGAGTGTTTATTTTTATAAAAACAGATTTTTATTGTATTATATTATTATCATGTAACATATATTATCAGTTCATTTTCTTTGAAAAATATTTGAAATTATTTGCAAACATCGATCTAAGTAGTGATTTTAAAGAATTGTGCAACCAGAGGGTTCTTCTAAGCTCATAATAGATATAAAAATTCGATGAAATTATGAAAATTGAAATTAAGAATAGATTAACTCCATTTCTTTTTAATTCGTATAGAATGTATGGAAGTTATGAATTTTCCCTTTCTATTAAGCAGGACAGAAAGGAAATCTATTTCTTTTTTTCAACTAAAAGAATTCTAGTTGAATGATGGGTTGACAATTCTTTTTTTCCAAAAACAGGGGGAGTGTGTAGGTGCATCGCATATGAGAAAAAGTTTCTCCGATTTTTTGCTCCACATTTTTGCTTTATTAATGCAAGAAAGTTCTTCAAAGCCTTTTTTTTTTTTTTTTTCGGTTTATCATTTCGAAAATGTTTAGTCAGTAGAAGGAAAAAATAGTATGAAAAAGTTCATTATAATATGTTTATATATTTTTGAGATATGGATATAAAAATAATATTTAATAACAATTGATAAGTTTCCTAATAAATGTTCCATATACTCTACAATAACATGAAATCTTTCAAATCTTTCAAGAATTATTCTAAATATTTTCAAATAAATATTGGGGCTATATTTTGTGTTCGCAGTGAACATCAAAATGAACACATATAATAACATGAAACCATTGATTATGGAAAAAATATATTCAATATCTGACCAGGAAAAATAAATATATGCACTTTAATATCAAAATAGCTTTTACAAGTGTGTCAAAATCTCTTCTTCGTAAGTTTATATGGGCTTACTTAAAATTTTAAAAAATTGAAATAAAAGCTGAAGCGTTTCGAAATTTAGATAATCTTTATTCTTCTTGTTTTGCGACATCGGCCTTTTTAATAAATGAATACCAATAAGTTTGAGAATAAAATGTTTGAAGAATAATTTTCTTTATACATTTTGCATGTGTTTTCACATTTCAATTGAATATATAGTTTTAAATATGGTAAAGATTTGAAATTCATCTTATTCGTTTAATTGCAAACCTCAAAAAGGCTTACATGTTAATATTAAAAATAAATAAACATCTGTTTACATCAAATCAATTTCGAATTTAAATAGCATTACATAATGTAAATATAAAGGATTTAAATTATGGGCCATAAATAAATAATTGTGAGAAAATGGATATGGAATTTTATTCAGAAATTTTCATTGTTCTTAAGTCCTTCAAAAATTACTAAAATGTAATTTTTGAAAAAGAATTCAGCTACTGATGCCAAAAATAATGTTTTAAGTAAACACTAATTTTTAGTAAATTCTTTTTTTAAAGTAAACATTTTTTTACTGGAAAAACCCTGAAGCATCCCTTGAAGTTTCAGTTAGGTGCTCCCTGTTTAATTTTTCTGCATACCTGACATACCCTTAAAGTTTATACCGTGATTGTGTTATCACCTATCAGGTAGCATTAAATCCTATCCAGTTATATTATAAGGCCCCTTTTTAATAAACCGGGCATACATGAATACATTTTAAACTTAGTGAATGATATATGTTATGAACATGTTAATGATCTTTGTATGGATAATGTTTTATTTCAATAACTTTGGGATAATATAAGAATTTTTATTTATTCATTTATCCCAATTCATATTTGATATCTAATACTATACGAGGAATGGTTGCCAAGTCGAAAATCACCCCAGAATTAATAAACTCCGGTAAACTTGGGGGTCTGGGGTTTTTGGCCACGAGGAATCGATTGGCGCAGGTTTTGAAGCGCTACGGTCGAGCAGTTCGGAGTTACAGATAGGATATTTTCAAACTTTATTAGTTCGCCATATTGGCTATAGATGGCAGCACGTTATCGCTTGAAAATTTAAGTAGCCATTATGGCGAGCTAATAAAGTTTTATGTTTATGCTGTTATAGGTTTATAATATGTTTCTTATGTATGTATATATGTTTGGTTTTTCTAAATAAATTTGTCAAAAATATTGAACTTCAACACACTTCAATCTTTACCTTTACTTTACATTTGTATAGAATAGTTCCCTTTCCAAACTCTCACTTTGTTTAGAATAGTTTACAATGGTGCACTTTAATCGGTTATCTTTTCACCAATGGTTTCACAAATTTTCTTATGGCATGTATTGTTTTGATAAATCACAATTGAAAATTTAAATCTTCGAGTTAATTTCGATACCAGTTTTCTCCGAGCGGAGCTCGGTCACCCGCTGGTTATCCTAATATTATGTTTTTTCGAAGCGTTTGTATTTTCTGACAAATATTTCGTATTCAGCAAATTGGTTATTAATGTCTTTTTAATTGACTTGTCAGCGACCCTTCCCTCATCCTAAGTACTTAATTAGAAATACGCCATTATTTGTACGCTCAAGTTCGAGGAAATATACGTAACTTATTTAATGAATAATTCGAGTCGATATTAAAAGCACCTCTTTATGCGTATAAAATAGTTATTATTATCTTCAAAATGACGGAAATACTTTTTCCCAACAATTTACAAACATTAAATCAAATTTAAGAGGACATTTTTGACTGAAAACTACCTAAAAATATCATCACACAGAAAACTAGAAATATTAAAAACGAAATTCAAATTGGAAATGAAAACTTATTAACAAAAATTAAAAAGCTTTTTTTTTTTTTTTTTTGCTTTTGAATGTTCTTTCCTGGCAACCTTTCGATTCTTCTAAATAGATCAAAAGGATACTTTGATAAATTCCATCTTATCATAAACTCTAGATACGGAATGGTAAAATTGTATGGTTTTATTCTTTATTTAAAATATTCATCTTTAAGCGAGATGTGTTTATCAAGACTAATAACAGAAAGATAAAAAGAAAACACTACAAATTCGTAGAGATAAGTTAAGGCACTCCAGTTATCTACTTCTGCAAGGTGATAATTATCAAAATAAATAAAAATCCAAATTTCAAAGTAACTTTTTACACGTCTCTATTTTGTAACACCTTTTTACTTTTGACTTTACAGTCTCATAAAATATTTAATTTTATATTCAAAAAAATTCGTCAGTTGTTTTTAAAATTGTCAGTTTATCAAATGAAAGACTTAAAATCGCGTAGGATAAGTGGATTCATTTGAACATAAAGCTTTTGAAAGTTTCTTATAACTTGAATAAGCAATATCCTTTTCTAAAAGTAAATTAACGATAAATATCAATTCTTTCTAAAAGGAAAAGTTATCCACAAAATAAATAGTACCTTACAATGTATAAATATGTAAAATAAGAAGAATGAATGAAAATTTAAAAAACAAAGAAAGAAAATCTTTTCCTCTTGACCTTCTATGTACTTCTACATCAAAAAATCTTTTGAAATGGGCTGTCAAAACTTGTTATATCCATATGTTACACAATCAAATGTTCTAAATTGACTTCAATGAAATTCTTTTAAAATGTATTCAAAATTACTTTTCCATTAGTATTTTATTATTATTGTTCATCAGTTTCGATATTTTGATATTTTTTAAAGTTCAGTACAGATACTCCTATCTAAAAAAAATGTTTTTTTCCTAAAATCTGAAAGTTAAAAAATATCCATCTAATGAAATCGCTTCTGTTGCTTTGTTATTTTTTCTGTGATTTTCACACTTCTTGAAGTTTTAATTATGACGTAAAATTACGTGTTAAAAAAAATATTTATTATAAAATCAGGAAAATAAACAATCGTCATTAAAAAATTGATGATAATAATAAAAGAAAAGAGGAAAAAAGAATAAATAATAGAAAATTAAATATTGCTAATATAAAAAATAAACAATTTCAAAGCATAGTTTAGAATGGTAATAACCATTCAGGACTGTGATTATATGATTCTCCTTTCACGGCTCCCAGTATCATATATAAGACAAATAATACTCACACAGACGCGATTTCAATGTAAAACGTTTTATTCAATTTTTAAACGACATTAAGTAGCTATTGAAATCCGTTATAATTTCGAATAATGTCTCACAGAGGGCATCAACTTCAATATGTGCTTTCGGCTCCGAATTTGTATTTTTTGTTTGTTTGTTTGTTTGACCTGGAGTATTGAAACTTGTAAAAAACTGCACGTGTTCTCTCTTTTAAGAGGATTGAGCATTTAAAGAGCAGTGATTTACTGTAATATAGGTTTTTGTTTATATTTTGACAGAGTGAGAAAAGGTAGAATTGTTATTTGTTTATGTGGGGGTAGATTTGTGGTTTGCAGTTTAGGGTTTGCAAGGCAATACTTTGAATGGTTTGAATCAGAATTATTTTAGTCCTATGTTGAAAAAAAAGTGAAATATTTAACAATCGAATCGTGTGGTGTTTGGCCTTTATGTATGGGCCTTAGTATCTGTTCTGCGATTCCAAATTTGACAGACTTATTAGTATAAACAAACGGTTCTTTAAAAGCTTTTGTGATATTTTAAAGGACTCCGGCATTCTTGTAGATTGCTTGGGTTTTTCCACTAGGAGAATATGAGAGTGTGTTCAGCTGACTGCTGCAGAAGGTTAAGGTGAAATATTTCTAGATATGTTTAATAAAAGTCTTAGTTCGTGTGTTGGAACCACAGCTTACTAGCCATATATAAGATACCATGTTACCTTCTGAGATAAGTGAAATGAGACTGATTACAGCAAACAATATGTTTCATTTTCCTCAGACATAAAACAATATAATTATAATTTCCCATTTCATTCTTTATCTGAGTTCGCAACTAGTAAATCGTTTGAAATAAAATACAACCGAAAATGAACATTTTAGTAAAAACTGGTGAGACAGAGAATCTTTAAGTCGGAATTCAATCATTTACACATTATTGTTGCTTGATTTTCTTTTCTTTAAATTTCGTATGGACAGTATTTATAGCTTTGTTTCCCTGGGAATAGCATTGTTTACATGAACATAATTAAAAGTTGAGTACTTTGTTTGTTTCATTCATTTCTACTTAAGTTGTATTCGTTATATTAATATATATTAATAAGTAATGTATTATATACATTACTTGAGTGAATACATTATATTAAAATACTTTTATATGATTTTTTTTCTTTTGTAAAAATAGGGTTAACTTTGAAAATTTTGGTTCGTAGTGACTCCATTTCGGAACCTTCGGTACTGTGACTGCGCTTCAGTCTCCGCACTCTGGTCCTGAAGAGGATAAATAAGAAATATAAAGCTAGCCAAAAAGCTTTATACTATGCTTTCTTCTCATAAAAGAATACAATTTAAAGCAGAAATAAAAAATAAATAGTTTAAAATTAAAAGGACATAAATAAAAAAAATTTTAATATTAGGATTATTCAGAAAGTAACAGCACATCAGTTGCAAAAAAAAGGAAAAATTCAAGCAATAAAATTTCAACGTGTAAGATATTTTTATATGAGTGAGAATATAAATTATATTATTGGAAAAAGTATTGATTAATTATATTATGCAATCATTCGCCATCCAAGTTAACAAATTATTTCTAAGTTCAAAAATAACGAAACATTTGGAAATGAGCCTGTCACTCAGGCAAAACATTTCAAAAGAAACGCCACTTGCAATCATTTTCTCTACATTGATATTTAACGAAAGAAAACACTTTCAAACATCAGCGAATATTGGATGACTCTGCAAATATGATGCTGGATTGTATTTTGAATACATATTGAGAAATCAGCTTTCCTCAACCACTATCTGACTGTCGCTTTTCTGACTAAATGACAATGTAAGTAGTGGTTTCAATTTCTAATATCATCAATTATTCATTATGAACATATTCACGTTAAATTTTTAGGGATCAAACACCATTTCATCGGAATAATATCGAAGTTTGGTGAGGGAATTAACTGTCGGATATTGCTTTACTCACTTGATTCCAGTTTAAAATCTGTCATAAAATAACCCCTTGGGGGCTATGAGAATGGAAATTATTTTGTTAGTCAACAAAATTAAAGTCAGTTAAGTTCTGACAGGAAATCTCAAATAAAGTTTTAATTTAAAAAATATCAAATTTGTTTACTTATTTTCTGTCAACGAAATGGCAAAAATTTTATTTTTCTCTTGTTTAGGAGAGGATTTCAAGTGAATCAATGATTTAGAAAACTTTCTTGAATTCCTTGGATTCGCTTTCCGTATCCCAATGAACTTAATTTCACCTTCAATGAGCAAAGAAAAAAAAGCATTCGATTACTCTATAGAAGGAAGACCTGAGGTCAATTCTATAGAAAATATCAAATTTTCTCTTGTGTTCAAACACTAGAGAAATGAGCAATCCCCTTTTAGATTTCACTTAAGCACACGTTGACGATCTGGTTGTCTGAAATCGTTTTTGTTCTAATAACTGTAGAAAAAGTATTTCATTCTTTAAAAAAATTGGATACTTTTTTACAGAGTTCTAAAAGTATCTCCCCATTTTAGAACTCTCTAAGTTCGAAAAACATATCTTTTGTGGTTCTGTTTGCCTATCCAGCAGTTCGAATAGAAGTTGATAAGTAAAGAAGAAAGTTAGATGAATAAAATTCAGAATACAGATTTAACGTCGACAGTATAGACATGTATCAAATTTTGAGCTACATCCAATAAGGAGTTGACCATCTGTTGCTCTATACTTTCAGAAGCTTATAAACGCGTTCACTCAAAAATGTGATAACTTAAATATATCAACATTGATATGGGACTTTGTGTCTGCAATTGTATCCTGTATCAAATTTTAGTTTAATAGGTCGGGAAAAACTCATCTAAAGAGCAAGTTTATTTTCGGAAACTATTAACCATGTGCCAGGAATTAATCGCATAAAAAACACTCAATACTCAAACACTCAATTGCACAATAGATTCAGTAAAAATGTTGAATTCGTATCAAAAATTAATATCTTGTAACTATTGTTCAACAATGCCATGCAAGGCCTGTCTCCGAGTGTGCCTCCGAGTTCCAAAACTTTTACCTGGGGGAGGACACATTTTTATTAGAGAGTTTCTGAGAAAGTTTTGTGGAAACCATTCTAGCTGGTTTTACAACTCATAAAGCCATTTGTAAAAGTAGTTATTTTCCTGCGTTTGGATGTCATCAGTGATTGTGTATTTTCTCTTAAGATTACTTACAAGCTTCACTTCTATCTTTTACAGTATTTACTCGATATGTTATGACTTGGTTTGTTCATTACTTAATATCTTAAATCATATTTAATTCATTAAACTCCTTAATTAAATGAAAGATTTTATTCTGCACATTTATTATTTTTTACATTCATATAAAAATGAAGAAAACATTTTTGAAATATTTACTCTTTCCAAAGGATTTTTGTCTGTTAGATTAGTTTCCATTTTAACTTAAATACAAATTTAAAAAACAAAAGTTCTGGAATCAAACTTCTGATCTGGATCGTTATTACTCTGTTGTACGTAAATTTTTTCATCAAAATCATAATTTTACTCTAACAGCGACTGAGTAATTCTCTATCTTCTCAACCACATAAAAAAAATTCCTACTATTTATCATCAGAATTATCGAACCGTGAAGCTTAGCAAGCAGCGCGGTGCATAACACTCAGCTTTGCACACATAAAATTGAGTTTTATTGTCTACTAGCGAAACGTGAGGGCGTGGGTCAGAGGCACGCTTTAATGAACTATTTTCAAAAAAGGTTTTTTTTTAAAAAATGGACACAAAATTTGAATCAATGGTCAGTAATATTCATGGTTATCGGGAAATACATCCCATGTCCATTCATCTGTTTATTACAAATGTATTTTTATTTATTTATTTAGTGATGCCCTTTTTCAATACTAGATCTTTATCACATACTATGTGGTCAATACTAGATCTTTATCACATACTAAATTTTTATATAGGTACAAAATATAAAACTTAGACTTAAATTTATTATTCTTATTGAATCATTTAAATGATCCTTGTTGAATTTTCAGTTATTAATGCCTAGAATGCTTTTAACATGAACTGAAGATTTTGAAAATGAATTTGTTTTTTAGATATATTTTTTCCATCCGACTGAAAATGAAAAAAATTGCCACAGAAATAAAATTTATAGTTGCAAAATCACAAACCAAATTTGATATATTTAAGTCTGAGTTATCACCTTTATATGCTTCTGAAAGTACAGACAGACAAGCGGTCAATCCCTTGTTTGGCTTGGCTCAACATTTGATAGGTGTCTACTGTATAGATGTTAAATCTACGCTCTTAATTTTATACGTCTAGCTATCTTCATTGTATGATTTTCTTGTTAATTTATATTTGCACAGACTTCCTTTGAATGGACTTCTCAGAAAATTTAACAAAAAATCTACAAACGGTGTTAACACATTAAAGGCGGGGGATCTTGACGAAAGTATGCTAGGTAACGCGGATCAAATCGTAGTACTATGACTCCCGCCTTTAATGTGTTAATACTGTAAACCAAATTTCATCCATCTTGCTTCGAATTTTTTAGTTATCTTTGTCACAGAAACGTACAAACATAATGCTAAAAATGTGTTTTTCTAACTGGTGAAAGTCTAAAACGTAGAGATTGATCGAAATCTCGAGTTCGAATTTTTGACAATATTTTCTGTATACGAGAAAGTGAAAAAGATTCTTAACCAACCACTCATCCTGATCCCAATAGCAGAGTGCTGTTCTTCTTTGTGGCCAGTTTTTTCTCATTTTGTGTAGGTGGAAGGCAGAATTTATTCTAAAAGTCATTCTTTTAAAAGTGATGCGATGGATGGGTAGAAAGTAATGAGATGGTTCAAAATTTTCAATGTCCTTGAAAACTAGTAAATACTATATCTATAGAAATAAATGTAATCCCTTCTGTATTATAATAGTTAATTGACAGCAGTAATATTGATTTTTTAATACACACAAAGTTTGACTGTAGTAAAATAATTCAAATCCCTACAGGTCGTTTCATTTTAATGAAGTTTAGTTTAGTTATTTTAACGTCCCTTTGTAAAGCAACACTAGGGATATTTGTGACGGACCTCGTAATTTTGAACCACGGTCAGATGCCGAAGACGACACCTGAACTGGCACCCCCCTCTCCACACCACACCAGAGGAAGAACGTTTCGCCTGACGGATTTAACGTGCAAGAGACCCCCTCACACGACGGTTCTTCGGTGGAATCAAGTCTCGAACCTGAAACCCTCCAGTTCCTAAGCCGGGACCTTACCACCAGGCCACCACGGCCCTTCAATAAAGTGGAAATCGAATTTGTAGAGATCTTTTATGCTGTTTACTGGAAAATACTTTAAGTTTCAGCGCTTGTCCATTTAAGTGTTAACTCCCAGTCAAAATCTAATTCAAACTGAATGTGCAAGGCCTTTCTAATGAAAATGAAATAATAAATTAGTAAATTCAAGCATCATGGAGGAAACTTAATCAAGTAACTAATTTTGCAGCGATATGAAGACATACTTTTGCTTATTTCGAGTATTCGGGGGATTGGAAATTTTTCTATTACTTTTATATTTTTTTCCTTTATGGATAAAAAGCATTAATTATTTCATTTTTTATATTAAAATAGCATTTTTGTAATCGAAAAATTAACTGGATCTATTTTACAAGCCATTGCTCATGAAGTAATAAAGAATAATTCTTCATATCTAAAAAGTGGGATGCGTAAAAGATTTGGATATTCTCAACTGATAAATATAATTTTGCATAGATTAAAACTTTTGAATAGATTTCGTTAATAAATAAATAAAAAATTCTGCTTATAGGTTAAATTTAACTTTTAACCATTACATATTCATATCCTTATCTTTACATATTCATACCATTATGTGAATACTTCTATAACTTATCACATGTACGATATTATTTTCCTAATTGTATTAACAGATCTTTTCTGTCAATAATCATTCCAGCCTTTGTTATTTTCTTATGCAATCTTTCCCGATCTTTTGTCAATTGTTTAAAGTATTAATAATCGTGAAGAGATTTAAAGTAAATGCAAAATAATAATTATTTTATTCACTAATAATAACTCTTATAAAATATATAAATTCTCAAAATCTACCCCTAGTGAGTCAATTCTGATAATATTTAAACCATTCCCTAGAATGAAAATAGAGAAATATCTTCTTCAGCTCTCTGATGAATCATTTATAAAACCTCATGTCAAAATTTTTGCTTTATTTTCCCTCGTAATTACCCTCACTCATCCTTTCCGTGTAAATAGGGCCTCTTTGACCTAATGGGTGAGTCCGGTTTTCGGAGAATCCAAATTCCGTAGTTCCGATTCAATCGAAGAACAAGTTCAAATGCTTATAGGCTTTAAAGTTATATCTACTTCCTCATCTACCTCATGTTGGCGAAGAGCAAAATTCAGGGAAAATTATGACATTCAATCATTAAACTAATAATACGAACAACAAATTATTACTTGGATGAAAATAGATCACATCCTTATTAATATGATAACCAGTAATAAAAGAAAACCACTCGGGAGAAAAATGTTTATTTCATGTTTGTTTGTTTTTCTATTTTCATAAGTATTTCTCTTTTTCTGGACACTATAGATGCATTTCATAGTAACTTTTGTACCATTTTGTAGTGTATATCAATTGAATTGAAAAAATGCTTATTTGTCACCTAATATATAAATAATTTGACACTTGAGAAAAAAATCGATCCTGAAAGCAACATTTTTCTCTCAGATATAATCATAATTCATTAGACATCCAATCATTTTCAGTGATGTCCTTTATTTTTCAGCAAGAATGAATTTCAATGGATTTCAGAATTAAATTGAAAGTGCGATGCGTGCCATAAACACGAATTGACCTCATTTTACAATGAGTTCTCAAAAATCTAAATTAAAATTTAAAAAAATAATTTCTTTTACATTCTTGAATCTCAAAAATTAAAAAGATGCTGTAATTACTCTCAAACAATGAATATAGAATGTCAATTCCTTTGTTGAAAAAAAATTATTCCCTTTTTTGAGCACAATAAAGGCAGTCATTCAGTATTTAAGATGGTCTTTGAAGCTTTACGATATCGTGCCTGGGTAATTTTCAAGATTAGATTCTCTCTTTTTATATTTATTTCACAGTCGGTACTGAAGAACCTTGTTACTACAGTAACCAGTGAAAACATATTAATGCGGTTTTCTTCCCCTAACTTAGAAAATAATTTTTATCGTTAGGCATCTAAATAGGAACGAGAAGACAGAAAAATTCTTTCAAGCTAAAAGGTTCCATCGCTTAGGATTATTCTGGAAAATAATATTCTGGAACATCTCAATTAACAAGTAAATATTAGACAAATTTAGGAATTATCATATAAATTTTCATTTCCCAGGTATTCCGTTATTGTTATAAATTCTAAGTTGTCACATACATCGTAATTCAGATATAAAAGTCATACATTCCTGTAAAATCTTTACTTCTTTTAATGAATTCAATCAATTTTTTAAGGGATTGTGTGCTTTGCGTTCAAAATTTGTATATTGTATAAGATTATACTGCAATTTGAATAATGAAATGTAACTCAAGTATCTTCATCTAATTGAGTTGCAGTGAGTTGTAGGTCCAAGTAAATGTATAAATGAAAGTTAAATTATTGAATCTTTTTTGAATTTGAATTTTTTTGTTGGTTTATTGAATTTCCTACAACCATAGAGCTAAATTATTTTTTATAATTGATACAGAATTTAGTGAATTCGATGCCACAGAAATTGTATTGGTTTAGTATTTTCCTTCCTTGTATACATTTTTGTGAAGTGCATCAGTTTTCGTAAGAGAATAATTTTTAATGGTCCTGATTCACAAGACGACTTTCCTGTTGGCCTCTTATGTGCAAAATTTTTACCGTAAAAGCTACTTTCGTAACTTTATTCATACTTATTATTCACTTCGCATTATTATTATTCGTATATACAACATCCAATTGCTGAAACACTTTTAAACTAAAATGAGAACAGCCTTTGAACTAGACGGATTTTAAAAACCACAATATCTAATTTTCTCTATTGTCTATTAACAAGTGTTATACCCTTCTCAAAATTGTGCTCATAAATACTGAGGTGTGAAAATGGTTTTAAAGGACATTATGAAACAATTAATTGAATAGTTAATTTATCAGCAGTTAGTGGTTTAAAAAACTAGTAAATGTTTTTATACAAATTGTTAATCCCATGTTTTTATAGCTTTCTTTTATAACCCTGCTGATGTGTACTTACAACTGCTCTTCGTGTGTATTGTTCCAAACGTCTTCCCGCTGCTATGGTATGGAAGTTCGGAGGGGGTGGTGTCACCTCAGTTGTCGTCCTTGTCATCATTTAAAATTAGGAGGTCCGCTCCAAAACAGCCCTAGTTTTACTTTAAAAAACGGGACTTTAATACAACTAAACTAAATTAAATAAATTGTGTGTATTGTTATTCTTCAGTAATAATAAATACTTCAAAGGTTTTATTTTCCTTACCTTCCTTTGAGTTTGGACAAGTTGGAGCTTATTTGTTTAGCTTGCTTATAGGTCTGGTTTAAAACCAATAAAATCGTTTCAAAAAATGCGTATTAAATTAAAAGAGAAATTTAAAACAAATGTGATAAACTCTTTCAGAATCTTATGGTTGTCTAGTAAAGCAGTGCGTATATATTTCTTCATTTCAGAATTGCGTATGTTAAATTTTAAAAACTAATTACAGTTGAAAGAAAAACTGTTGAGAAATAAAACAGGTAACGTTGAAAAAGTTAAATCTTTTTTAATTGTGTAAAATAGTTTATTGGAATACTATCCTCTGTGAGCTACTGTGGGTGAAAATAGAAAAATTTGGTTAATGTCTAATCAAATGAATATTTAATTCATTTTTATACTTCTAAAAGTTAGCAGAAGTCTTTGTTTTGTTTTAAATAATAAATAGGCAACATTATATTGAATTCAACTTAAGAAATATGTAACATTCATATACAGGGTGTTTCATAAATGATGGGAGTAACCTTAAGGGGTGATAGTACACATCAAGTAAATAGGAAACCAAGTGTCCAAAACGTCTTCCGAAGGAGATAGACGCCATCAAAGTTTAGGGTCCTAAATTTCAAATGATGATAAAAAACGGAAACATGGATCGATTCACTTGCGGTTTTCGCTATAATCATTCTTTAAATTAGCATTTTTAAGAAGAAGTTTTAAAGACAAAGTTTTTAAAAAATGCCGATAGAGGGCGCTCTAGACTTTTGAGTAGCAAACAACTACTTTTTACCAGTATTTTTTTTTATTTTGTTAAATGTTTACTAAAGCTTAGACTTTAACTTAAAATTTGAGCTCAAAATTGAAACCATCGGGAGCTGTTAAGTGGCGCAAGTTTAATCGCGTTCAGAGGGTTAAATTTTAAACTCTTGTATCTAATGAGAAAAATAATAAATAATGAAACAAACTTTAATAGGTGGTAGTACAACACCAAATCAAACAACATTCATCAAAGAAATCATAGTCGTAATTTTCACCTGAAGGTGATAGAGGGCGCTTAAAGAGATTACGTTTTAAGAGACAAAAAAGAAAACAAAGAACATTTACGTTATAAAAAAAAGTTTAATTATAAATTATTACAATAGCTGTTCGAAACTCTGACCATTAGAGGCTATGCATGGTGTACAACGGTGAAGAAGGGATTCACGAACCCTCTGAAACAGCCAGGAGTATCACGCACCTCCCCTGCAGCGGCCGAAAGTCTGGCGACGAGTTCTTCTGCAGATTCGATAGGAGTCTCATGCATAAGATTCTTCAGGTGTACCTACAAAAAGAAATCCAGGCATGAAAGATCGGGCGATCGTGCTGACCAAGGGACAACACCACCTCACCCAATCCATTGATTTGGAAAGGTTGCGTTTAGATAATTTCGCACTTCTGGCACATAATGAGCTGGTGCTCCATCCTGCTGGAACCACATTACTCGCCGGATACGAGGGGGAACATCTGTCATCATTTCTGGCAGCACCTGTTGCAGAAAGGTAAGATATTTTTTTCCGTTAAGGCGTTCTGTTGGAAAATAAGGTCCAAGTAGATGGTCACCAGTTATTCCTGCCCAAACATTTATGGAAATCCGTCGCTGATATGCATGCGTAGAAGATGCATGTGGATTTACGTCTGCCCATTGGTGGGAATTTTGGGTGTTAAATGTACCGTCAGGTGTAAATGTACATTCATCTGTAAAAAGCACAGTTGCACCAAAATCGGGATTTAAGGTATTCTTCTGGAGATACCAGAGAGAAAAATCCATTCGACGAGGAAAATCCCTTTGAGTCAGTTCCTGGACTCGTTGGACATGAAAAGGATGCATACTTTCATCCTTTAGTACTCGCCATGTCGTGGAGGGTGATACTTCAATTTGACTAGCCACTGCTCGCGTGTTTGTATTTTTATGATCAGCCACCATATCCAGAATTTTTTCTTCCACAGCTACCGTTCTGTTAAACTACGCACGGCCTGCATTTGAACGTGCACCAAAAAAAGATCCCGTCTCACACAACTGTCTGTGCAAGCGCACAAATGTTTTATCATTGGGCAACCACCTGTTGGGAAACTTTTCTCCGTACGATCGCCGCGCCTCTGCACTATTCCCATTTACAGTTCCGTAAATGAAGTGCGTATCAGCCTTTTCGTGATTAGTGAAAGGCAACATCTTTCGTCACGTTTCTACTGTGATTTGCACCTGCACACTCGGGTCAGTTTCTTTTATCTTAATAACAATTTGCATATGCGTTCTTCTTCTTCCCCATATCACTATTTCATGTTCTTCTTCAAGAAACTTCCAGCTATAACGCTTGCATGGATAAATTTGAAAATGCTCTAACACGTTTGCGTTTGAATTCAAATTATGCATTTTCTAATGAAATTTGACTGTTTATATGTTGTACTATCCCCTCTTAAAGTTTGCTTTATCGTTTTTTATTTTGCTCATTACGTACGAGCATTTCAATTTCCTCTCCCCATAAATGCGGTCAAATTTGCGCCACTTAACCGCTCCCGATAGTATCAATTTTGCGTTCAAAATTTAAGTTAAAGTCTAAACTTTAATAAACATTTAACAAAAAAAAAATACTGGTAAAAAGTAGTTGTTCGGTACTCTAAAGTCTAGAGCGCCCTCTATCGGCATTTTTTTAAACTTTGTGCTTAAAACTTTTTTTTAAGAAAATATTAATTTAAAGAATGATTTTAGCGAAAACTGCAAGTGAATTGATTCATTTTTCCGTTTTTTATCATCATTTGAAATTTAGGACCTTAAACTTTGATGGCGCCTATCTCTTTCGGAAGACGTTTGGGACACTTGGTTTCCTATTTACTATTACTCGTCTTGATGTGTACTATCCCCCCTTAAAGTTACTCCCATCATTTATACACCCTGTATATACAGATGGCATAAAAAAGTGGAATAAGCGTTTATTCCCCTAAATATTGTTTCTATACGTATGCTTCCACTTATGATGTTTCGTTAAATTATGTCCGCAACTGCATGAAAATATTATGATTTCTATGTAAGCTAATAATAAAAAATAAGTATTTACACGGTCCCCATAATGTAAATATGTCAATCAATGAATGTTTTTCCTTACATTCATCAATGTTTATACAAAGGTATGTTTAGACAGGTAATACACAAAAAAAATATGCAAATGATTCGTAAAAATATGCTTATTTAAAAATTTAGAGGAACTTAAATGAAATTTAGAGGAAAAATAATTTTTGCATAAATGCAGACTTATTCAGTATAGAAAAGTTGCCATATGCAATTGTTTATCTACTTAGACTGTCATCCAATCATCTCGACTTGCAATAAATATTCTAATCTCGAGTTTAGTCAACAATTGCAACTTAAACTCAGTAAAGAGAAATGGAACTTGAAATAATTGAATTTAACGTACTTCAGAAAAGTAGTGTAATTCCGATCAAGAAAATAAATTTTCATTGCTCACTATTGTATTTATGATATTAAGCTTTCCATAAAAATTGCGTATTTCTGTAATTAGGGACTTTTTAGAATGCTGTTAATTTAGGCTTTAAATAAACGTTATGCAGCTGCTCGTGCATGCGAGCATTGTCAGATGAATGAAACTTTACGTAGATATAGAAGATTTTAATTTTGAACAAATTTTGCTAACATTTCAATTAATGTACTACTTAGCCCTTTTGATAACAGTTTTTTGTAGCATGTAAATTATCCTTAAAATGTAGTTCGAAGAACTCGTTGAAACATTAGTTTGAGGTATGAAAAAAAGTCAATAATGTTTTCTTTTAAATATTTCTGCAAATTTTGTAGATAAAAAGTAGATACGTTTTATATGTTCATTGATTAATTTAGATAAGCATTTTATCAATTGTTTTTTCAGCATTATGAGAAATGTATAAAATATCAAAATTTTAACTCTTTACTATCAAAATCCCCAAAAGTCAAAGTGTAATCATACAATTTCCAACCTTAGTTAAAGAAATTTTGTAGCTGGAAGTATACATCTAGGCACAATATTTAAGGAAATAAGCATTTGCTCCAGCTCTTACATTCATCTGATCAAATATAAAGTATAGCATTTCTGTTTTTACAACTTGAAGATACGTGCTTATTTTTAAAAAGGATTAATCAGGTATTTAAATGAAAACATTTATTTTATAAATTCAAATGGAAATGCGTGTTTAATTGCAATAGAAATAAAAGCTTATTGCATATTTTGGGAGATACCCTTATATCTTTAGAGAATAAATATCCAAGTTAAATTGCAATATTCAATTACCAAAAATTTAGTCACTTGGCAGCAAATTTTGTTTTTGCAATAATTTTGGAAAATGCCCAAATAATTGAATTAAAAGTTACTCGTGACTTAAAAGAATGATGCAAATGAATTCCTATTTTAAAAACGATTATCCATTCCAATGAAGAGCATATGATGTATCTGCTTTTGATTTTGTTTTTATGATGCTTTTTCCTGATAAAAAGAGTTTGCTGGGATGTTGAATCACGGATGGACCATGTTTAATCAAAAAATGATATGCTGAAATGATTTCCTTGTATGTTATTTTCGTTAATATTTGAAGAGGATTTGAAATTATTTTGAAAAAGTAGGTTTGTTAGTTTTGCATCAAGGTTTCTACTTATATAAATCTTATGGAACGTAGGATAAATACAATCCGTTATTTGTTAGGCATAGTATTGATGGGGAGTTTCAAATTTGGTCCATATGAAATAACGGAATAAAATAATTTCTAAAATCGTTGACTTAACTCGAGGATTTTCGCTTCCCTAAGAACATACATAAATTAATTATTGAGCTGAAAACATTAGAAGCAAAATTTTCAAATATGATCACCATTTCATCTCACTGAATGGTATAATTTTAATTATTGAAGAAAAGGAT
Source organism: Argiope trifasciata (assembly GCA_026543055.1). Lineage (NCBI taxonomy): Eukaryota > Metazoa > Arthropoda > Arachnida > Araneae > Araneidae > Argiope > Argiope trifasciata. The sequence goes on from JAPMOQ010043034.1 coordinate 3,204,817, forward strand.
AGTTCGCTGCTTGTGATATTCATGGGCAAGAATATTAATGAGCTAAGAGGAGGCTTTTTTTTTCTTCGAAATAATTTATTAATGAATCAGCTGCACTTACAGAAACATTTCCAATTGCCCAGGCATACTTCTAACTTCTTCAGAGACGTTTGCTTCAGATTTCGATAGAAGCGACGAATTGACTTGAAATAATTAAACTGTGTTCGGAATGTATTTTACAGCCAGCTCTTTTAAACACTCTTTAACTATTTTTAAAAGGAAAATATATTCATAAAATGTGGCAAATAAGCTATCATAATTATTTATTTCGTATAATTTTGTGTAATTTATAATTACACGATTGTTGAATTTGACGATAAAAATCGGAAAGTGAAAGAGAAGGGAAACTGCTGAACATTATGAAACATGGAAAAGACCTTTTAACATTTAGAAATGTGTTTCAGTATTAATAAAAATTATGTGTTTAATTTAATAGAAGAAAGTAGATTCAATTAAAATTTTATTCTACTATTCAGTTCGTTTTTCCTTGAAGTCGCTTCCTTCTTACTGTTTACTTTTACGATAGGATCTGGGACACTCTGAAATCTCAAGCTGGTCATTCACCATCAAAACAAGTTTTTATTTATCCAAACTTGCTTTACTACCTTTATTTCAACAATTCTGCAGACACACGAATAATGGGTCTTTATTCTTCATTGCAAAGTGCTGGAAAACTAGGAGAAAAGGGTGTTATTAATGTTGCTCTTATCCTTCATCATAGGGAAAAATCATAAACAGGGCTCCTTATTTTCACTCTTTTCTTCCACCTTCCTTATTTCTCCAAATATTTTATTTATTCATTTTAATATTTGAGGGAAGGAAATGCTTCTGGTTTAGCACGTGTGGCAATAAAATGTTTTTCTCCATTTCTTTGCAATCAAACAGCTGTGCATTTAACATTGTTTTACTTATCAGAGGAACATAATTGCATTCTGGAAGGGGGGAGGATAAATCGTTATCCATATTTCTTACTTGAAAATAAGGATAACGATTTATATATGACTGACTAATTGTCTTGCTGATACACTCGGTCAAATATAATTTTTTATTTTAACTTCATTGGAAATAATATTAAATATTGCTTACCTAATTCTATTATAATGTAAAAAAATGCAATATATTTCACGGAATTTTAAAATCTTTATTTAATAAAAATTAACCTATATTTTTACTTAATAGCACAGAAGGAGGAAATTTTTGAATCGTTAAAAAATTCGGCTTCAAGATTTTTATTGATCATTGACCTTCCTGAGTCTCAACAAACATTTTTAGATTTATCTCTGCCTATGCGGGCATAACTCAGAAACGTTAAAAAGTAATAAAGTCAGTATGCGGCTTTAATCCCTTTAATTGTGCTCTTATGAATGAAAAAAATACAGGTTTCTAGAAATTTTTTACCGAAATTTGTCAAAAATCTGTCTGTCTGTTTGTCCGTATGCATCTGTAAGAGCAGGATAACTCTCAAAACACAACGAGCTAGGTCGAGGAAATTCAGCATAAGATTTTAATACTAGACTTCTACATGTACCGGGTGGCCAGAAATAAAACACCCCTACTCTGACCTCCCTGGATATCGAACTACTCAGTGTAAAGGCTTGAAAATTTGTGGACATACTATTCAAAAAATGGGGAAACGGATTTCACGAAAAAAAAATTTAGTTCCAGAAATCACCGATAGGTGGCGCTGTACCACTGGACGTATGCTGAAAAGACACAAAAACACGTTTTAAACACATTTTATTTGAAAGTACCAAGCATACATGAAACAAGGACGTTATCGATGCAGGGAATGCTGCTCAATATGGTTCCCTTCCTGAAGATGTAAAATGTGAAGTCTGTGGACAGCTTGTTCAACTGCGGATCGTAACTGGTCATCTGAGATGCTTCTCACATGCAGACTGATACTCTCTTTCAAATCTGCCAAGGTTATCAGACGTTCTCGATAAACAAGGTTTTTTAAGTGTCCCCAAAGCCAAAAATCACACGGATTAAGATCCGGTGAACGAGATGGCCAAGTTGTCGGAAACGCGCGACTGATTATTCTGTCAGTGGTGAAATGTTGGCGAAGAAACTGTTGCACAGGGAGTCCAATGTGTGGAGGTGCTCCATCTTGCATAAAAGTAATGGTGTCAAGGCATTGGCGCTGCTGCAAATGGGGTACAACAAATGTTTCGAGCATCCTTTTGTACCTGTTGGCCGTCACGGTACATGTCTCATGGCCATTGGAAGTAACCTCTTCGAAAAAGAACGGTCCAAGGATGAATGTGGCTGTGAATCCACACCAGACTGTAACTTTCGGTGAGTGGAGTGGAATCTCTTGGAAGGTACGGGGGTTTGTCGTGTCCCATATGCGACAGTTATGGGTGTTCACTGTTCCACTGAGGTGGAAATGGGCCTCATCGCTCCACAGAATCTGCCACGGCCACGATGCATCCACTTCAACTCTAGCAAGAAATGTCAATGCAAAGGTCAGTCGCATCTCCCTGTCTGTGGCCAGCAATTGTTGATTAGGGCGGATTTTGTACGGGAAACAATGCACCATTTTTCTGAGTACGTTCCACACTGTGCTATAGGGAACACCCAAGTGTCGTGACACTGCACGTGCACTACTGCAGCCTAAAACATTATCCATTGACTGTTCAACAATACCGGTGGCAACATCTTCAACGACATCTGAACGAACCGGTTTGCGTCCTCGACCAGGCTGAACTCCAAGATGTCCAGTTTCCTCGAATCGAGCGATCATTCTCCTGAGAGCTTGTGGAAGCAATGGTCCCTTACGCAAATCCTTAAGTCGGCGAAACTCTCGAAGTGCTGCTGGAGCATTTCCTTTATTCTCGTAAAACAACTTCACAAGCAAAGCGCGTTCTGGCAGCGTGACAGCCATCACTAATAAGAATGACATTCCCCACCTTTTAACTTCTTTTATACCCAGAACATGGCTTCTAACCATGCTTTATGCAAATTTTTCTGGTTACAGTATGAAATTGCAGTTACAACGGGAGTTCTAGCTTCTTTACTATTTTTATTTTCCATAAGGGGCAGAAAAATTAAAAAGGAAGCATGGAAGCATTCCATTCCGCTTAAACATTTTAATTTTTATTATTATTTGTGTCTTTTGATCATAGTTCCAGTTGTGCAGCGCCACCTATCGGTGATTTCACTTAAAAGACACTTAAAAAACCTTGTTTATCGAGAACGTCTGATAACCTTGGCAGATTTGAAAGAGAGTATCAGTCTGCATGTGAGAAGCATCTCAGATGACCAGTTACGATCCGCAGTTGAACAAGCTGTCCACAGACTTCACATTTTACATCTTCAGGAAGGGAACCATATTGAGCAGCATTCCCTGCATCGATAACGTCCTTGTTTCATGTATGCTTGGTACTTTCAAATAAAATGTGTTTAAAACGTGTTTTTGTGTCTTTTCAGCATACGTCCAGTGGTACAGCGCCACCTATCGGTGATTTCAGGAACTAATTTTTTTTTCGTGAAATCCGTTTCCCCATATTTTGAATAGTATGTGTACAAAATTTTGAGCCTTTACACTGAGTAGTTCGATATCCATGGAGGTCAGAGTAGGGGTGTTTTATTTCTGGCCACCTTGTACATAGACAGAAGGTTCCTTATCTGTCAATCCGTTTCTCCGTTCATAAGTGAAAGCGATAATCCAAGCCTACAAGACGATAGATGAGTGAATTTTAGTATATCATCTGTGATGTTTGGCCGCCATTGGCGACGCCTGCGGAAACGATTGGCGAGATTGCCGCATCTGACGAGGTTTATTGTTTTTTATGTTATATATAGAAGAGCTTGTGTAGCGGAGGAAGAAGGTTGCTCGTGCTTTTGCTGTGATTTTGAATAGATAGATTTAAGGAAAGTCTGAGCTCTGTGTTTTATTTTTGTATGTATCCTTTTTTAGAAGTATTAACGCTCGTGTCATTACGCCATCTTTACACCAAAATTATACATGTCACTCTAATTTTAAATTACTTTCCTATGTAGACAGATAGCATATGTGTATTTATGCATGACATTTTCAAACTTCATAAGCAAGATGAATGAAACTTGATATGCATTGTATTTCTTAGACTTGATGCGTTGAAGGGAAGAAGCCAAAAATGCATACTCATTTCTTTTCAGTATGAAGTGGAATTTCAAGTATAAAATGTCATGTGGTATCAATATGTGAGATTGCAGTTCTATTGGATTTTGAATTTACTCGCCATCACAACAGTTTCATGAATAATAACAGTAAAAGTTCTATGCAGCATGACACATATCGATTTTAAAAGGATGTCCTGTAAATAATAAAAATTTGAAGCACAAATAAAAATTTGAAAGACTTGCCATGCCCGCTTTGCAAGCTGTTATCCAAACAATATTTGAGTGGCGTGGGAAAATGTGTTCATTATTTTCTTTTATTTAGTTCATTGTTAAAGAGGTCTAAGCAGCGGCCAACCATTGCATTTGTTCTCATGAAAAATGTTTTATCATAACGTTTAAGATCACTCCTGAAGTTTTTCAGAGAAATTCCATAGATTTCCCCCTTCTACATTGGGTGGCATCATGAATGAAAAGCTGTTGCATAAATAGACAAATGGTTTCCTTAGTGGGTAAGGTAATATCGAGGTGTGAAGTCTACTCCAGGGGTAGTACATATTTCCAATGGGAAGGGCTGATTCGTGGCTTGGAATGGTCTTTCAAAATTTACCTCATTGGTGATGATGTGCATTCAGTTGACTCAAAATGCTTGGATAGGAAGGGAATAATTTCGACACATTATACAAGCAGCTGATTGTCTATGACTAATAGTAGAGGAGTTTATATATTTAACTTTCTATAAAAAGTATTTTCTTACTTTTTTTGATAAAATAACTTGTAGTGTCATATTAATGATATAAGACTTTCTGAGTTTAGTTGTCTATGCAGGATATTTTGGTTTCATTTGTTGCTAAGCAAATAAAAAATGTTTATATGTAGAAAAAGTATTGCAATTTAGTCTACATGAATTAACGTTTCTTGAATTTAAATACCTAATACTAATAATAATTAATAAAATAATACTAATAATACTAATAAAATGCCTAATAATAATTAGTTCTAATTTCTTTTTAAAAAATTAAAAAGAAATTAGTTTTCCTATGCAAAATTTGGCGTTTAAAATTGCTAAATATATCTACAAAATAAAAGATTTTATTCTAAAAAACTTTATTTTTTTCTGTGTACTGTAACATGAAGAAAATAATATTTTAAGCAGAAACATAGATGTCGAAACGTGAGGTGCTGAGGAAAATGTTCCAAATAAATTGGAATTTAAATCTTTTTTATAATTTACAAGGAATGCTAAGAATTTTTTCCCAGCTATATTCCTTAAGACTTAGTTTCTGTATGATTTAGTTTTCAAAGCTTCGGTATTTTATTACTTTCAGGTATTTTTATTTAAAGAATTTTAAATTTTTACGTTAATAAAAATTTTTAAATTCATTTTTAGCATTTTTTCCGCTTATGATTTTCTTCTTTATAGTCTTATATATTTCATAGCCCATTATAATAAAAACTACAGAATTTTTAAATCAATTTTCATAAAATTCTTTACCAGATAGTGCTAATTATATAGAATCAAAATTTAATAAAATTGAATCGAACAATTAAATTCTGAAAATTTTAAAATATCATATTATTATCAGTCGTACATAAGTTTAAAAAATTTAGGACATCAAAATGCAAGAAAGATTTATTATAAAATTCCTTTATTACAAATAATGAACAAGTCGTGAAAAATAAAAGTATGGAAAAATAAAAATTAATTTCAAATCGTTAAGAATGCCCAATTCTCATCATTTATAAATTGTTTCTAGTCATTTAATAAATTCTGATTGCCGTGCTTTCTGTGCAAGCTTAACGTCGTAGAAATTATTCAGAAATGCTAATCAGTTTGAATGGGACATCTTCTAGTATTTCAGCCTATGAATGCATCGTCTGTTGTTAATCCTCATACATCAAACTCTAAATTTGTGTACTTTATTCTCAACCCTATTTCTAATTTGCATTCTCTTTCTGATTCCAAAGGTTGCTCAACGAATGATGAAATTGTTCCAATTAACTCGTAAATAGTTGTCAATTTAAATAAATAAAGCTCATGAGAACGTTTTCGTCACTAAATCAATTAATCAAAATACGATTAGATATTTATTTCCTTCCATAACGTAAGCCAGCTTTAGACTGCGAAATTGAGTAATTTGGTTCCATTCTGCATGTCCTTATGAGACCAAATTGAACGATGTCTTCCAAAAGAAAATCGTAGCCATTAAAAGATTTAATTACTTCCACAGCACGCGATTAAGAGAGCAGGACAATTTGGCTCATATTCACTCAAAGACATCGAAAACAATATGTTGTTTCTCGCGTTTTTGACTCTGGTCCATCTATTCCATGTTGTGCCAATAACTGTAAAGCAAGATGCTTTCACTTTACCAACAGTTGGCTTTCGTTTGACTGGTGATGAACTGAAAACTAAATACACACAGTCGACGTTCTTATGCGCTAATGAATGTGTACGGCTAAATGAGTGCTTAGCTTACAATTACAAGCATGAAAATGGTACATGCCAACTAATGGCAACAGCTGATCTATCTACAGCCGAACCAGATGATGACTTCCAAATAATTAGAAAAAAGGTAAAGAGCAAAAATTCTGCCGATTATTCTTGAACCCTATCTAAGCTGAAATAACTTAATTATTAAATGAAATAACTAATAAACTTTGATTTCACTATCTACAATGTACTGTTTCGAACTCATTAAATAGTCTGAAACTGATTTAATAACAGCCATTTTTTAATTAATTGTTTTATTTATTATTTACTTTTTATTTCGCAAAATATTTGATGATTTATTTTCAAATGAAAATGCATGTCAGAATTTTATGTTTTGAAATTTTGCTTAAAACTTTGATATAGTAGAATGAAAAACAATGATCATATTTAATATTGGAATCAAATTAAGATTTGAATAAAAAAATAATGATTCGACTTTTTATTAAGCTAACTGTAATTTGAAATTTTTAATTTTAAGTCTTATTCTGTCAAGAAACTTCTTAAAACCTTGTTTCCATTTACTTCTTTCATTTGGTGTAGAATGGCCAAATCTGGCTAAACCAACATTCACTCAAATCAAGTATCCAATGAATTAAGCATACTAAAAATTGATCATGAAGTATTATTTTATATTGTCTGTAATGTTGTCCAAAAGAGAAATGTTTTGAAATTGAAAGAACAGAACAATTTTCTCACTGAATAATTTAAATCAAAACTGTATTTTAGATGATTGAGATTTTATCATTTAAAATGTTATCCAAAAATCAATATAGCTTATCCTAAATGCAATCTTTCATTTCGTAATGAAATAAATTGCTAAACTTTGTTACCAATAAAAATAATCCCTCCGAAAAATTATTAGGTTGTTCGGAAAGTAATTTCGTTTTTTCCTGACAAAGGATTTAATTGCATTTTTCGCACCCAATTTCATACTTAAACCGCAAAATCATTTTATATTTTAAGAGCTGATATAGCAAGGCTTGAGTGTGAAAAAGTGCAGCTGATTCTTCGCAGTATTTTTTGGATGGTGCCCTTTTAAATATGGAGAGCAATAAACAGCATTTTCGTCATTTTTTTCTTTTTTGCTATAAAAGGTAAAAATGCTGTTCAAGCCAGAAATAAATTAGCCAATATGTGTGGAGAAGAAGTGTTAACAGTACATCAGTACCAGAACTGATTTGCAAAATTTTTCCTTCAAATGAGGAGGCCAAAAACCACCTCGATTAGTTTTTTTTTACAGCAAAGACCAAAACTTTTATGAGCGTGTAATCATGTTACTACCAAAAATATGGCAAAAGGTATTAGACCAGAATGGCAATTTTATAATTTAATAAATAATTTATTCATTAAACGAAAATTTCTTTTCATTTTGACAAAAAAATACGAAATGACTTTCCGAACAACCCAATAATTGACAGAATTATAAATAGTAATGCGAGTAGAAAAAAGATATAAAAACAAAAAGATTTTTTTAAAAATGTTTTTGATTTACCAATATCCAGAAGTTCTAATTTTGATAGAATATAAACAGTTCTAAATACTTTTTAAAATCTGGGTAACAAAAGTATGAAATTAGTACGCATTTTTAAATTTCTTCCTAAATAAATTAAGAGACCATAAACTTTATAAAATATTTTGTTTCCTATTTATTCACATTTGGAATCCAAAAAAAAATTACTTGGAAATAAACAAATGCCGCCATCATGAAACTATTGCTGCTCTTTGATCTTATATGAATAATACTAAGAGGAATTGATATTGAATTTTCACTTAGATTGTATCCTTCCGTTGGTGTGGTGTGGAAATCATGAGGAAAATGTTTACTGAAGTGCCATCATCCTGATCTAATTTAGGCTCAATTCTATGAGATTTGTTTCTTCTAAACTCTTATATTTCATTTAAAAGTGGCATTCTAATTTAACATATCAACCAACTTCTTTCGCGTAAATAACGTATTTACATACCATAAAATGTTTTAATGGCACCGTTAGACTTCAATGTAACTGGCGCTTAAAAGAATTTCCAAATATAGGTTTCAGAGTACTCATGAAATCCTTTTTTGAAACACACTACTTCAGATTGGAAAGGATTTGACCAAGCAAAATGTCTGTAGGTTAAAATGCATTATTTTAATTCGATTCAGAGAACACGTCTAACATTTTCATCCCGTTATTTCCAAATACGTATAATATTTCTTTACCTATTGCAAAAAAATTTTGAGGTAAACGAGCTAAGCTTTTGAAAGTATAATGTGTCCCAAAGGAGCAATCTGAAGCGCTTATTATTTTTGGATATTGAATTAGCCATTTGCTAATTCAATATCCACGAAGATACATAGTTCGTCTTAGTTAGCAAATGACAGAGCAAGCTACAAGGTAATTACGTTTTTTTTTTTTTTTTTTTTTTTTTTTTTTTTAGTTTTAAAAAATGCCTATACTTAAATCTCCAAATCCAAATCAAAAATTAATTGCTATCGTCGTCGGTTAAGTCCCGATTTCCAGATACATGAAGACCCAATTTCACAAAAGATCCTGTGTGTACGTAATTACGTTGCAATTCAAGTTACTCCAAGATTGAACATGTTCACATTATTTTGGTTTGAAATCTTGGAGACATGTAGTCTAAGGTATTGTCTTTTTTTCCAAACAAAACATTTATCTAAATTATATGTAAGAACACTTTATCGAGTTCAGTTCATTGGACAATATTAAATTAAAGAAGCGAGCATTAAGAAGACTTCTATTCAATTTTTGAATTGCCCAAACTTATGGACGATGTCTTGCTAATTAAATATTAGTATTGTTCACCTCTGTTTTTCGCTTGTATATTCAGAATTTCTAATAGCATTTTTTTTCCAACTCGTCTAACAGATTACATGTATTGACCAGCCGTGTCTGCATGGAGGAACCTGCCAAGATGAACCTACATCTGTACATGATATAAGAGGTTACAGATGTACCTGTCCTTGCGGACGGTGTGGACCGAATTGTGATAAGTGTAAGTTTTCATTGCAGATCACTGGGCCAAAAATTTTGCAACCTTTTTTCTTGCACTTTAATCTTTAAATGCGGAATCTAAGATCTTCTCTTAAAACGGAGATTTTAGCAGAAGACAAAAGGAAGAAGTTTTTTCTCTTTCCAACTCATTTGATAAAAAGATTGTTAGTACTTTTAGATCATTGATAGGATTATATATTCCTTTTTTTCTTAATTAGCTGTAAAAATGAGTAATAAATGAGAATTAAACACCGTAATATATACTATAGGTTAAATAATTTAAATCTTATTGTCTAACTTTGAATTGCTCTTATTAAAACTTATCCTTGTTGACATTAATCAAACAAGGATAGGACAAGTCAAATAATGTTAATTTTTCCGATTCTTGAAATAAATGAACGAAAACATTTTTAGTTCATCCCTTTCTCAGGGAGTGATGGATATTACAGGAACAGTAGTTTTTTATACTATGAGGTAAAAATATTCTAGCAAAAGCCGAATGAAATAAATTTTGAAATTAAAATACCGTTGAAAGCCTGTTATAGGCATCAGAGTCAATAAATAACATCTTTCGTGTCAAATTATTCATTAGGATTACATTACACACCAAAAATTTTCATTCCAAAATAAGAAAAAAAGTAGAAATATTCGACAGTAGCGTATCGATTGCTCGCTTGAACCTTTCTCAATCTTCCTTAATTTTAGAGAACGCTGTTTCTGTCGCCAGTCAGCTACGATTAATGTCACAGTCATTTGTTTTGAAATCAACTAACATACTTCCAAATTTTTCAATTAGTATTTGATTTTAAAACCCTTTCAGACATGTGCTCGAATTTTTGATGGGATTCAAACCAGCAAAATATTTAACTACTTTCATGGAAATTATTTCCTATATTTTATTATTTAACAAAATAAAAAATAATAATTTAATGTTTGTAATCAACTAATCAAAAATGTCTCACTAAATCCAATGAAAATTATATTTTAAAATTTCGTAGTTAAAATTCTTGAAAAAATTCGTATACCTGGTTTGCGCAAAAAGGTTTATTGTAATCAAAATTCTACAATTATTATTAGGTGTAGTTAAATTGTTTGAAAATTGGAATTTTCAGAAATTTAATCTTATTTTAAAACTTAATAATGCTGTTTGGCATTATAAGCCAATTTATCAACTAAAATTATTATTTAATCTTATTAAACATTACATTTACATGGTTGTATTTTATAGCTAAAGTCCTCGCATTTTGAAACAAAATTGCATAGTATGTTGTTTTGGAGTGGCCCCTTGAATGACATATTCTTCTTCTTTTATTTTTTTCTTTGGTGAATCACAAAAATTTGAAGGTCAGATATTATGACACTACATGTACTATGATATGATGTATTTTTACATTTTAGACTTTTGCAGTGATGTCATCATGATTCAAATTTTAAAAAATTTGTTTTCAGGAATATCTTAAAACTTTTATATAGATTTTCATTAAAAGGCAATTCACTAACTTTTTTTAGTGTTCAATGTATTTAGTTATTGCACGAGTGCTTTTTCCTTGATTTTCTCTTCGTATATTTCCAAATACATAAGGTGTATTGTGCAGCTGAAAATTATTGTCCTTTTCCTATTTGAATAAAAATTAAATAACTTGTTTTGGCACAAAAATCATGCACAAATTTCAATATTTGCATTTTTCCATTCGTATATTTCAATATTTGCCTTTTTGCATTCGTATATTTCAATATTTTCCTTTTTCTATATTCTTCTTTATTTGTAGACTTTATTGGTTGCTCTCATAGTTTTTCCTAATTTTATACCCCTCAATTGCCGGCCCTAATCACAATTTCGTTAAATGTATAATGGAAGTGATAATGCATTACGTAATCAAATCTTATCTCTCTAATCATTGAACTCAACAGTATGAGTTGTTTTCGATAAATATTTGATATTTCCTTTGGCAAGCTTTTCTAAAATATTACAGTTTTCAAACAGTATATTGTTTGTCCAAACTATAAGAGATTCAATAAGGAGAAAACATCTTTAAGTTTAAAGGAAAAAAATTAAATCGGAATCATCAAACAGGAAATCAGTAAGATGACAAAGCTTGAAATAAATAATTATCTTAAGCGAGTTAAGATTTATTTTTTTAATTGTAATTTTCCCTTTTAAAAAATTACATTTGTTATTTAGTACGCGTTTCTGTATTTGGGTTTCTCTGAGTTTTCCTGTAGAAGACGTAACGAATAAGAAAGCCTATATGCATTATCTCTATATTTAATATATGCATTATCTCTATGATGCAGTTCTCTCAGACAATTCGATAACACTCTTTAGGCATCTAGTCAACTTCTGTTTCGGAGATTGTATTTTTTTAGTGTGAGCGAATAATGAATGATAGCGTGAATAACAATTAGTTTTTGTTATGTAAGTTTACATTTAGAACCCGGAAATGAATGCAAATAACTCACTGTTATTTTTTCTTTTATTCAGTAATTTTTTAAATAAAAAAATGTATTTGGCAAGGTATTTTTCAATTGGACTTTACGATTAATTTAAATTTCATGGTTCCTAAACATAATCTTGTAAGGGGGGTCGCATTTTATTTATTCTTTTATGCTGAATTGCAGAAAGAGTTAATACGCTGGAGTCTACTAATATTTTCTTTCATTATTATTTTTGTTTTGCATTTGGCATTGCGTTTCACAGAAATGAGAATTCAAAACTTTTTATTATCGAATTTTATCATTCTTGAAATCGATTAATTTTTCAACAAGACTTTTATGTTTCAAACATTGCTTGCATAAATTTATTAACTTTTATTGTTCATTGAACCATACTTTTTTCACTGCTCGGTGTTTTTACGTTTGGCAGAATTTATCATTTTATGAAGTTAATTTTTTGTTCCAAGTCAGTGCCATGACTGACTTCTTTCTGTTAGTGAAAAATTGTTTGTTTCAAACCAATTTTATTATTTTTTTTATTTGATTGTTCGCGAACATTATGGATAGAAAAAAATCATATTGTCATTTTGAATGTATTATATATTTACATATAAAGTATTCTGCAAATAATACTTTTTTTTTCCTAAAGCATTACCAATGTGTGTGAGATGTTCTACTACAACTTTCGTTCGTTAATCTGTGTCGATCAGATCAGAGGCATTGCTGTTTTTGCAGCAAATTAATAGTTCATTTAGACTGGCATATCCTCTTATAACTGAAGTGTAATCGTAGTAGACACTTTAAGGGACTGCAGTTCTTATCTTGGAAATTTAGATATTCGTTTCAGGAACAAATATTCTGAAACTTTAGCAATAATGAGAAAATCAGAAGAGATGTGTAGAGCCGGCTATTAATTATTTTATACACTAGGAGAATAGTCTTTAAAAAAACATAAAATGTTATTTTGAAATAATAAGTATGAAAGAGAAATTTTAATTTTTTAAAAGAGTGGTATTCAAAAATTATATATATTATTATTTACATTTATTTGTAAAAAAATTATCTCCGGTTAAAAAAGGGAACACTGCTGATACACAAAAATTTCAATTATCATTGAAATTCTATTTTTATCAGTTAAGTATGAACTAAAGTCCACATTAAGGATGTTATAGAAAATGAAAACAGTTTTGAAAAAATATCAAGTTTAATATTTGTTTTAAGAATTAGGAGTTAGTTTTAAGTTTAATATTCTCATATACTTGCACATAAGAATGAGAAGTCAAAAATATTTTTACCTATGTAATATGCGTACAAATATGCGTATGAAGAGTCGTGACAGAGCTTATATGCCCCCCCCCCCCCCGTTATTTGATCACTATTCAAAATTCGATTTCAACTCCAAACCAGTGCTCGGTTGATCTCATAACAAAACTTTAATCTAATATATTTATAGAGAACAATTAAACAAACTAAGCGTAATCTTGCTGATCTTAGCTATAAAAGTTATTGAATTCGCTGTTTGTTAAAATTTTTAATAACATACATTAGCAAACAAATAGTCTAATACATCTATGTTTACTTTTCAGAACAGAAATTTTCCTCATATTGGTGTGTGAAAGAATTTAGAGAACAAAATGCTAATCACTTGTGTTCGTTACCTGGCAAATGACCAGCCTTTTTATTTTACTGACCATCGTATTTTTTAAGTTGTGGCGCCATCTACAAAATAAGGAATCAAGTCTTTGTTTCATTTCACAATAAACGTTTTTTTCGGTAGCAGTATTTATAAACAAAAAGTCTTTTTTAAAAAAATTATCATTTAGAAATGAAAAGTAAAGCTTCTAAAACATCCCTTGTATAAAATTGAATATTTGTGTATCAGAAAAAGTTAAACTTAGAAAGATGAGGCTTTGAAAGAAAGAAAAAAGTTATCAAATCAGAGTCGTCACGAAAAGAAAATAAATGAAAAACTAGACATAAGCGATTTTCACGTAAAAAAAAAGAAAAAGAAAAGAAAAGCTATAGAAAAGTATTAACATAAAACTAAAGTGAGCGGATCATTTAAAATATTACATACTGAGCATTTTCCATATTTTATTACCAAATAGCACAAATGTATTATGGTAGAGCAAGTTAACAAATGTGTCCAGCATTCTTAATAATATATAGCATCATTGCCTTATTGTAAAGTATCTTTATTATTGGGGTTTTCAAATGCATGTATAGGGGAAAATTGCTTCCTTATTGTAAAAATTATAAAATTAATCATTTTCAAGCTGTTAATTCTGAAATTTTTTAAAGCTATACTTCATTTATAATGCTTTATCATAAAATTGATACACATCAAATTTTGTGAAAATTTAAGCATATGACAAATTTTTTATATGTTAGTAATTCCAAATGTGAATGTAAACTAACCATGCGTATTTACTCTTTATGATAAACAACTTTAATCAAATATAATCATAGACTTAAACTATGTTGCATTAATTATTATTTAGAAAACACTTCTAATAAAAAATTAATGATCAGAAATATTCGCTGTAAATCAAATACAGCATATTAATCATGCAATGATAATCGTAGTATAAATTTGATTCGCCTAGCAAATAACACAATTAAAATTCAGATATGCAAAATTTAAAAATACACCTCGCATACTATGGCATATAATGAAATATATTCTCCGGAAAAAAAGGCTAATCTTAATCACGGAAAGAATGGAATGATTAGTCCTTTAAAACTAGTTTTTTATCTTAATCAACAGTCCCCTTTTAGATCTTCTGAAACTAAAAGAGACAGTTTCAGTAGTTGCCTTACCAACTTGCTGTTTTCTTTCAGTATCTTTAATCGTAGTATGCTGTATTAATTACTGCATTCTATGCTACTTTAAAGAACATAAAGTTTTTCAGTGCAATTTTATATGACGGTTTCCGTGTGTACGTTAATTAATCTTTATATCTGACAATGAATAGAAAGTTCAAAATTCTAGATGATTTCAAAATTTAGTTGATTGAAAATTGAAAATAAAATAAATATTCTTTGTCATTAGGAAATAGTTTAAATAACTTTGATTTCATTCCTTTTTATTACTTTTAATACCTAGTCCACTTCTTTCGG
This sequence comes from Argiope trifasciata, assembly GCA_026543055.1. Taxonomy (NCBI): domain Eukaryota; kingdom Metazoa; phylum Arthropoda; class Arachnida; order Araneae; family Araneidae; genus Argiope; species Argiope trifasciata. The sequence continues at coordinate 3,220,003 of JAPMOQ010043034.1, forward strand.
TAAAAACTGACAAACACTTAGCTTCACTCATTAAAGCCCTAAAAGTACTTTTCAAATGATAGTGGTTGATAGCAATTCACTAATATTTGAATAAGTGTTAATCAATATCGAGTTTTTTTTCTATAATTTTAGTAAAATGGGCACGTGTTAAATTTTATTTATCTAAATTTGAGCTACCCCCTTATCTCTGTTTTTGAGTTATCGTATTTACAGATATAAAAAGGTACAGATTATCAAAGGTTCCCTCTTAACTTGTTTCGATTCAAAATTCAATACAAATCTACATTTTGGATGCTGAATCAGTGTATCAAATTTTATTGTTCAAACCCTTAACGTTTTATAGTAATTGTTCTCTCTTGTACTCAGACCGCCTGTTTTCTTTTTCGTTCACAATTTGACAGAAATTTACTAATTTAGTGTAAACATTACGTGCCAAATTTCAATCGTCTAACTCCATGTGTCTTTGAGTTAGTAAGCCCACCGACAGATATAATCAAAAATATGCTTTTTAGACTCAAGGGCGTCTGAAATGTGAAGGCTTGACAAAAGCTCGAATAGAATTTTTTTTATGACTTTGACGTGTATGAAGAGAATATCTCTTTGATATTCTCTTCATGTATGAGAAAGTAAAAAAATCTGGAATAAGAACCGAAAAACTCAAAGATGGAATTGCTCATTATTCCCATACAACAATCCTCATTTCGCGCAATCCAAGAGTAAGACAGAGCGAAATCCGTGTTGTCATTTGCTTTACGAGAAACCACACTGTTGGAAAACTGAGTCAGCGGATTCATGTTATAACCTTGGCGCCCACGCGCTCTGCTGACGTCAGTAGATATTCCTTCCGCCAGATGTTTCA
>JAPMOQ010043034.1:3235861-3290565 GCA_026543055.1 Argiope trifasciata
CTATCGACGCCAGTTTTATTATTATATGACAATAAATAAGAAAATTACAAAGTCCCCTTATTTTTGTTGACGACTGTATGTAGTTAATGATGTTATGCTTTGTAAGATGACACTGTCTTTTATAATTGCAATATTCTGAACATCTCTTATGATTGTGAGTGCACCGAAATCTAGGCTTTTCGAAGAGATGTTCAGAATATTGCAATTATAAAAGACAGTGTCATCTTACAAAGCATAACATCATTAACTACATACAGTCGTCAACAAAAATAAGGGGACTTTGTAATTTTCTTATTTATTGTCATATAATAATAAAACTGGCGTCGATAGAAATTACTTGAGCATATATTATCAATATAATTAATTAATTAGTGTCTGGGAATTGTTCCTTTACAGAAAAACAGAATTTTCAATAATTAGATTCGGTATACTTTTTTATATATGTGTATCAAATTTCATTCTAAAAATCACCGTTGTTATGGAATTATAATTAATTTTGTTTGCTTAAAACCCCGCTTGAAAATGTTCATATTCCTATATTTTTTAGTATCTCAATTTTGCTCTCATTTAAACATTTTATTATATAACCACTCAATTTTATATCGCAGATGTGTTTAAAAATCTGTAAAAAAACTTATTTCTTAAATTTAAGATTTAATTTCTATCGTTTATGTAGCAAAATTATATTAATTAAATTTATAAAACAAATGTGAGAAATATAATTTCCAAGATATTGCAAAGAGTCTATGATACATTTTAGATTGGACACGCCATTTTTCAAGACATTTTAAGTCTTAAAATTTTCATCAGAAGCAAACAAAAATTTTGGAGACCATTATCATGACGAACAATCGACAATTGGCAGGCTTAATTCGATTTCGAGAATCTAATTAATCAACTATGTTAATGAGCCCAGTTGATCAATGAATCTGTCTAAACAAATCTGTCCTCTTGAGTCATTTTCATCGGCACCAGTTTTATGAAGATGCTTTGATAAAAAGCAAAGTTACAAAGATGTTCCTTATATTCATTCATTCATTGTACAAATATAATTCTACAACGCAATATCGTTTCGTTTTTTCAACACAGTGGGCACAATGAACACTTGCAATAATTGTTTTGCTTTGTTTTCCTACGTCCCATGGGTCAATTGCCAATACCCTCTATGTGCCAATCATTAAATTAATATTTCGATGTATCTGAGCAATGTCCGTATCTACCGAAAAATTTTATTTCTTTATTATAAATATATACAAAAACCGTGAAGCAGCTCCTTTGGAAAATGCAAAGAAGATTATGTGACGCCATGATATCATGACATATTTGATTGCAAATGTTATCTAGATCTCAAGTTGTAATTTGGCATTGGTCACTTGATTATATTTCGCACAACTTTTCAATGTTAGATTTTAAAAAACTTTTTGGTTTACTTTGTTACAACTCATTTGTAATATAATGTAAAACAGCATTTCATTTTAGAGCAGTTTATATTCCTTACTGCAGTTTATATTCATTACTGCAGTTTATATTCATTACATTTGAGATCTTCACATTCTTTATGTTAAAGGGGTTTGCCTGAAATAATAGCGAGTTATCAAGCTGTTTCAAATTTCTGTATCATCTTGCCTTTAGCACATAGAAACATTGGACCTTTTCGTATCCGCTTCTACAAGACAAAGTTCTTTTACAGCTGCTATAGAGTTCTGAAGATTTCGGCAGAGCAATTTTACCAGTAGCATTTTTTTTTTCTACTTTTTTTGTTTCTTCTTTTTTTTTTTTTTTTTTTATTCCTTGTAACTGAGACACAATGAACAGAAAAGTAAAAAGGCTGTTTCAGAATCCGCCTTCTTTTTACCCAAAAAATAATGCTAATAGCTATGCGCTGTAACGTAAATAATGCTACACATTTTCAGTATATACAAATAATACCATTGTATTGTAGAATCATCTGTTGGTGAAATTTTTTATTTAATAAATGTCATGCACATGATTTGAATTATATGTAGTTCAGATTTTATTTAGATTACAATCTTTGGAAACAGTGTGATTTGCATTACTCAATCATTTTGGAAGACTTAATACAATGAAAAAAAGATACCTTATTTTCGAAGAATGTCTTCTTTAATAACACAACATCGCATTTCCTTAAAAGATTTATCTCAGAAATTATCTTCAATATAAATTTTAAATTAAAAGAATTCAAAATCAATAAGTTTAAATTTTATACTGCCGATAGCTGACGCTATCCGATTTTTTTAAATATTAGTATCATGCTAAGGATATGCTCTTGAAATTGAATTTTTCACTTTTCAATTATATATATTTCTTTCCGTAAAACTAAAATCAAAGAGTTACTTTTGTGTTTCATTGAAAATAATTTTTTAAATCTATAAAATGAAAACATCATTGATACTGTACTCTAACGCCCATTAGAATACTTACATAAATATTTATAAAACAGGATTGCATATAAACATTCATTTAAAATTATTGGATTCAATGCGTCGTCTTTCGAGCGAACAATATTAAAACTTCAGTAGAAACTCGGTCAACAAACGTAATTCGTTCCCTAATGTTACTCGTAATACCAAGCCATCGTTAAAATAAACAATTTTTTCCATAGAAATTCATGTAAAATTGGTCAATGCATTTCACTCCGAAAAAATATATATTAAAACAAATTTTTAATAATATAATTTATTATTTACATTGTATAATATTTTTATAAGAAAATTATCTAGATATTTGTTTTGGCTGAATTTCCAAATTTGAGATACAGCAGTATCGTTAGATAAAGTTGCAAAAAGCTTAGCTATTGACTTATCAGGGTGATGTGTCCCAATGTACGATGCAATAATTTCATATGATTTTTGCATCTACCTGATTTCATTGAAAGATTATTGCTCTATTCAGGCTCTTATCTCATTGTCTCCTAAACTAATCACTTCCACAGCATTTTGCTGAGGCACAAGATAACTTCATCAGTGTTTCTATGTTCTTTCACCAATTCTACGGTGTCGTTTCTATCCACCTCTAGTACCATAATCTTGGCCAGGGACAAAATCTCGGCGATTAAAGCTCCACGGACGTCCAAACGCCACGTAATCGTAACGCTATCCAGTGTAAACTTCTTCCACGTAGATATAAAGGTTTTGCTTCAAACAAACGCTCAACACAGACTGATTCTCTACAAAACATTACTTGTTAAACGTGTCATTTTTTTACATTTTTTTTTTGCTTGTTATGCAAAACGTTCATTAAGTGAGGTTTACAAAGATGTATACAAAGAATATTTGATTGACATAAATAATATTTGGTAATTTTTATATTCATGAGGAATAATATGAGTTTTAAATACAGTGAACTTCAACATATATTTAAGTGTAATAGAGCTCTAAATGATGTTTTTAAAAGAAATAGGATTTGTATTTGAGAACAAAATGTGGATACCAAACTTAATTTTTTTCAAGTTATAACTTGCCAAATTTGATATCACTTTTAACATGGCTCAGATCTAACAACTGGCGAAAATACATTGAACTTAAATACAGCGCAAATCTGTAGTCTTACATCCAAATGTAATCAAATGTCAAAGCGTCATCACATTTAACAGCTTGCTGAGGTATTTTTTATATAATTTTCATTTCATAAAAAATATTTGTGCAGGGTGCGCCAGAGAAACTTACTTATTTGAAAAAACTCTGGAGCAGTGAGTTGGGTAGGTAGAGGGGCGATAGGTAGCTCTACTGAAGGGGAAAGTTTCCAAGTTTGTTTCTTCTTCTAGTCAGTTGCCATCATGCTCTGGTCTAGATAACAGCGGGCCTTCGCCGTCGAGAGCTTCTTTTCTCGTGTGCAACGCAACGTGTCTTCCGCTCTCACTTTGAAATTCCTCCTCCCAGACCCGTTTCTGACCTTAATTCAATTCGGTCTTGAGTTAACTCATTTCAGGAGTGTGGAAGTGTCGCTAAACCCAGAAATGGACATCAAAGGACCACCAGAACTCTGGAAAATGTCGAAAGAGTGAGGCAGTCAGTTCTGTGTTCGACTCGCAAACACGCAGCTGCTCTGGGAATTTCTGACAGCACTCTTCGACGAATTCTCCATCAAGACCTTCGATTTCATCCCTATAAATTGGCTGTTGTGCAAGAATTAACTGAAAGCGATTTTGTTGCCCGTCAAAAAGCATGTGAAATGTTGCTTGACAACCTGCCTGAAGACGCGGTCGTTTGTTCCAGTGACGAGGCTCACTTTGAAATCCCTAATTTATGTCGATCGCCATTGCCAACATACCGATTGATATGCTGCAAAGAATGGACATGAACTTCAAAAATCAATTTAATCAGGGTATGGGTATGGCGGTCGCCATTTAACTGATATCATTTTCAAAACTGTATGAAATAAATTGGCATCTGTACTCTCAAATAAAAAAAATGAAAACAATAACTAAAGTACTTTTGTTTCTATTGATCTTACAAATAAGTAAGTTTCTCTGGCTCACCCTGTACATGCACGTACGATTCTTAAAAGTTCTTACAGTGAATAGCACGTCAGTTCTTGATTGGAATTTCAGCGAGAACAAAAATAAAAATATTATCAAGGAGACCAAACATTTTAAAAAAACACATAAAATATAAGTTTACTAATCATTAGTAAATAAAAATAACAAAAGTTAATTTTTCAAAAATATTTTCTCTGTCCAACAACTAACAGTGTACTACCGAAATTTGAATTGAACTGATTCCACAAAGCTTAATTCAAGATATTAACACTGGTACGTCCTTATTTAGGATAGAAACATAATTGTTAATTTTGCTAATAGTTATAGCAATAATTGCTAACTAACAGAATAAGGATACATGCAATATATTAGATGATTTAATTACTTCCTAAAGTGTTTATGATCAGGATACCTGCTCGTACATAATTTCAATTATAAGAGAATAAAGGCCACACCTTTGTTACTCTAAATTTTAACACAAAATCAAATGGAAGCATCTATATAAAGATAAATACAAACCTAAACAATCCATTAGAACTATGTAATCATTAAGTTTTGCATCTGAAAGGTAATACAGATTTAGGCTTTCAATTTTTAAATTTATTCAGATTGGAAAATAAATGAAACGGAAACACTGCGATATGATAAAATGCTGGGAAATTCAGAAGTTATTTTGTTCAAACTCTAAATTAATCTATCTCTGTATTACAATATTGAATTCATTCAAAAAAAATTAATGGAATATATATTTTTTTAATTTTGAATGTATGCTACTTTAACGCACTTTAGAATTAGATAAGGCTTAAAAATTTCACTAAGATTAATTTATTTAACATTCTAATTGGCTTTCTTAATTTTAATGAGTTTCTTCAGAGATCATAATAACTCAAAATCTTCATCATAATCAAAGAGAGAACAATAGCTTTGCAGTAATTTTGTAGTTCGGATCTATCATATTCATAGATGGATATGAAAACATTCAATCCCTATGAACTCAAGATACTGTACGGACTGTTTACAAACCTTTACGATGTTTTTGATATTCTAAATACCGTACAATATCGTAAAGATACCGCAGCAATATTATTGCTGGACTCAATGCAGTTATGCAGTTATTACTTATTTGGTGCTGAGAAACCCGCATTATAATACCATAATTATGATAAATGATGATATATAAGTATTTATATTGCTTTGAATAACAAGCGAGTTTGATTATTCAAACTTGTAGCACGGACTGTTTACAAACTGCAGATTAATTTGACTATTATACCAGCCTTTTAACTGCCACGCTTATCCCCACTGAATGGACGACCTTTCGGAAGCAAAGCTTTTTGTACATAAGATCTTTTGAGATAAAGAGGCAACCAGAATAAGAACTAAGAAACTTTCAGGCGAGTCTAATTACGCGCATTAAAAGAACATGCTTACCACTTGAAGATTGTGTCACACCGGCGTTCTGGCATAGGGGTAGCGTGTCTTCCTAGTGCTCTGCGCGTCCCGGGTTCGAGTCCTGGTTCGGGTGTGGTTGTTATTCTATGTATTATCTGTGTGAATGTGCACCATGTAAAAAGAGGTTGTGCAAGAGCGAATGTGAAGCATGAAAAAAATAAGTGAATCTAATTTAGATAGCTTTAAAAAATCATTATTAGCCCGAAATTAAAAAGTAGAATATTAAATTTAAATATTAGTATTATATCTAAGATCAAATTATGACTAGAAAAATTAGCTACGTGCCTATGGAGACTAGATATTTTTTTAATATAGTATTTTGAAAGTTATTTAATATTGCTGTTATTCAATAGTTAAGACATTATGCAATCGAACTTATTCAAATTAAAATCAAGTATTGCCCATTTTAAGTTCAAAACATTTTTCTAATAATATTATTAATCTATAATTTTTCTAAAATTTTATATCACGTTATTATTAAAAATGCTGTTATGTTAATATTAAATATTATTTGCAAGCTTTATATTACGTAACTTTATAATTCTAAATAAACTGAGATGTTTTACATTTTTTAAAAAATCCCGTTCCTGTTATTAAATATTATTCAGATTGTGCTATAAAAAGTTTTTTTTCTTTCTTTCTTTTTACTATTTTGTTTAAGTTTCAGATGTACATATTTCATGTATGATATACTGCAACCAACTTTTTAGAAATTGATAAGAGTCTTACTATTTCTTCTTATGACATTTTTTTTTACATAAAACTATATTGATTAAATCAAAAACAATGAAAATATATTTGATTTTAAAAGCTTGGGAAGGAATAAGGATAGGGTCTCCGAGAAGTGCATTGCATAAGGGCCGCGTCCACCCTTATTTACTTAAATCAGATATAATTATCAGAGATGGGAAAAAATGTAGTAGTCTATACAGTTCAGTGTCTTCACTTCGGTTAGTTGTTTTTATTATTATTTCCAGAGCCTTAATGTCTGAATCAAATCAACTCCATGAACAATTTCTAAGCTCTCGTATGCATCAGCTTACATCAATACTACATGAACATGGTTTCCATTTTTAGAGAAAAGCAGCTGGCAATACAAGGTGACAACTGATTGAAAGAATTTGTATACAAATAGCAGAATAGTTTCGGTGTTGAAAATGATGTGATAACTCAAATTATGTATTCGATTTATGTGGCCGAACATACATGAACTTACTGCAGTTAGTATGAATGTGTTTTTCTATTTTTTTTAATCATATTACGCAAGTCAGTTTACACGAAATAGATTCCAATGTATCGTTTTCTTTTCCAACCAAAAAGTAAATTGCGATCAATTTCAGTTCTGTAATTCAGGAAGATTCTTTCTTTAAAAAATTATTTGTTCTGAATATATATACATATATCAAATACACATTAATAGTAAAACTAGTTAATAGTTTTGAGTGGAAATTAAACTACGTTTTAAAATCCACTTTTCATTCACATGAAATTTGCAGTCCACTAGTTTCAAATTTTACTAATAGTTATCCTTTAAACTAGATTAATTTATTCTAACTTAAACTTCACTGGATAGCTCATGTTGAGTAATTATTTTCTTTTGTGTCTTTTCTTCTTTGTAATTATCTAAGTGTAGGAGTATTTTTAATAATTACAAAATATTTCTAAATTATTTTGATATCCGTACACAAATTAGGCTTATGATAATTATGTGGCTGTTATTATTATATATGTGTATCCATAATAGTTCTGAGCAATTTTTAGTTATTTCTTTTTATTGTTTATTTATATCTTTTTGTCTCAACCTGTTGATTATTAAGCAACAGTATATTTGCCTATTAGTCAAATTATATTGTTTATTTAGAATATTATTGATATTTTATATGTTATGATATTGAAAATATTGATATATTAAATGTAAATTATTATCATGAAGGTGCCATTATAATATTGTGAAGATTGGGGCTAATAAAAATAATGAACTAAAATATTTTCTTCTAAATATTGATAATAATACTAAAAGTCTTGGACGTAAGTTCTTAAAGTAATAAATTTATTTTGTAGCTGAAATATAGTTGATAATACGTTATTGGAAATAAAAACAAATTAATTGAAACTTATTTTATGTCTGATGCAGTTTTATTCAAATATAGCACTTTAATAATGGATACTTTTATGCTCATTGTTTTCAGTAATCCAGTTGCATAATTTATTATGTTTGTGGTTGGTAAGAGAGTTATAGTTTGTTGGAGAATTTGATAAAATCAGGAAACAATGGTTAAATTGAAATTGAGAAATAAGGAATTATACATATCTTTCTGATGGTAGAGATATAGATATTTATATAATAATTTTCTATTAGTTTTACTATTTCACCTTCAGATTGCTTCATCATATTTGTCCTGTTAGGTTGGTCATATTCTGAATTTTATAAAAAAATAAATAAAAGACTTATTCAAAGTTAATTTTTTTTAATTCAATGTGTATCTTATAAATTTGAGTTATTGACTTATAGGTAAAAGAGGGGACTACTAGTGATATATCAGGATTTCCTTTGGATTATCTATGTCCAGAAATATAGAACAGTTAATGTCGTTGGATTTAAATGAATACCATCCATTACAATAGTTTAGGTTATCTCCATTTATAAATTATCCAGATGTGAAAAGAAACAAGTTAAATGCAATATTAATACTTAATAAGTTTTACACTTTTTTCAGTAGGTTTCACAATTTTTTAATGAGAAAATTAACATTTTCAATTAAACAAGAATCTTAAATTTAAAGAAAAAAATAATAAAATCTTTGGTTTCTATCATGGAAGGAAAAGATTGAAGTATACATAATAAACCAGGAGTACTCTTGGTATATCCCTTCTCTCTCTTTTCCAATAAGCAAAAGATATAATAAAAGCAAGGGAAAACTATCTGCTTTTCTTTCTTTCCAATTTAAAATGCAGCTTTAACTTTGATTTTAAAGAATTATAAATAATGTATCATTTCAAATGTATGCTCTGCTTAATTATTTACTTCATTTCAGAAAAGACTTGCAAATTAATTGAGCCAGTTATAAAATGTCCACTTTTATCGAATGAACTGGTACCAGTTTTATTGAATTAATGATTTGATTCAACCCATTAAATAATTTTTCATATTAATAACTTTATGCAATTAGTAGAATAATTTTATCGACAAATAATATTATTATGATTTGGATTACTTTAGTAAAATAATTTTAAAAATTATAATTTTAGTAAAACTAAATGTCAGATTTTCATCTAAATTTTTTACCCAGTAAAAAATTTAGATGAAAATCTGACATGTATTATATTGTCTCTTATTTAAATATATTGTCACCCCTTTACTTATGTATATATAATATACAAATATAGGTAGTATGGCTTCTGCATACTTGCCGGTTGAAACAATTTTAAAGGTGGATGAAAATGAATTGTTACTTGCAGAAAGCGTAAAAATTGAACAGCCAGTTCCTTTACCCTCTGCTAATTATGTCTCTATAGGCACTCAGTGTGACTGGGAAATTGAATCACCTGATTCTAAATCTTATGATCTGTAAGTATCTTTTATCTATAAGGTTTATTTGTAATTAAACAATGCGTAAAGAAATTAATTGTAATATTTATTGCATTTATATTATTTTTTATGAAGGATTATTTTTTCAATGTAGCTTTAAAATCTGATCCTTAAATGGACCAAACTATAAAACTGAACTTAAAGCAGCAAAATTCTCTTTGCTCATTTATTTTTAAAAAAGGCTTGCAATTCTTGTCCATTTGATCTATTCCACATTTTTGCAACCAAGCCCTTCTTCTCTACGCCCTTTTAAAATTATTTAAATATCATCACACAGTATATATAGAATTTTGATAATAAAGTATAATTAAAATTTACAACATTTAATTTATAAATGTATGTAAAATGTTTATTTTCTAGAGTTTATAAAGGGAAGTCACAGGTGGGGAAATTCTGTTTAATATGAGATATGGTGTATTAATAATTTGCTGTTAGAAGGTTAATTCATTAAAATAATTAAGTGCAATAATCACCCGATTAAAAGAAAATTCCCTTTAAACTATTGATGTAGTTTATATTCTAGAAAATGTTTCCGTTTGGTCAGCAGTGATCGGGCTTCAATCCTGCATTAAATATTTTAGTTAATTACAGTTGAAGAGTTTGCTGCAAAATGGATATAGCTCCATCTTGGGGAAATTTAGAGTTACATGTGAAAAAAAAAATCATTGTTCATTTGGTGCCAAAAAGATGTAGTTCCAATCTTAGTTCTTGCACTACTCAAAAGATGAAACTGTTTGTCTCTTTGGAATTTAGAATTTTCAGACGTTTTTTATGACCTTTTGCAAATTTGAATAATTGGAGCTACCTACTTTTTGCAGCAAATCCTTCAATTTTGAATATTTTTATTGAAATTTTAGGTATTCTTAACAACAAAATAACTGCTTATTCATTGCTATTTGAATCCAGTAAAATTTAATATTTAAACCAAGTTATTTTTAAATTTACTCTAATAATAAAGTGTAATTACTCTCAAGATGAAAAAAAAAATGTGTTGTTATACTTTGTAAATTTTAAGGGGGAGAAATGCTCTTTATCAGCCAATTTTTCTTAACATGCATGGCAAAAATCTTAATTACAAAAATGCTAGAAGTAAAAATAAATTTTGATATCTTCCATATTTTTTCATAAAAGCACTTTTTCTTTACAAGCTGTGTTTGGGAAAAAGCTTTAAATTTCGAACCACTTACCTATGTATTCAAGTAAGATTGCTCTCGGTTGCATATGCTAATCGGACTTTTCTGTGTATTTAGAACCAGTGACAGATTTCACACAAATGTTTTAGGTGGATGCCTTGGGAATGAGGAAGCTTCAAAAGCTATTTGATGTCTATTACAATGCTAGACTGGTGGTGATTTGTTTTTCATTTTAGCCTTGCTCATAGAAATTTGTTTCCCTTACGGTTGTTTTAAAAAAATGAATTAGTGAAAAGAGCCAACGGAAAGTTAAAAAGGGATAAGTGATAAAGAGAAAAGGATCAAATCAATAAATAATTTCAAAAGACTGGTGGAATAATTATATTTAAAGCAACTGTAAAGAATTTTTCAGGTATGAAAATGATTGAAAAATGGAAATAAATTTCTTTAGAGTTAAAATATTTATTGTTGGGGGAAAGAATGTTGGGCATGCATTTTTTTGTAAAGGGGCTTTTTTTTTATGTATATTTTTCTTGAAAAGTTAACTATTTAAAAATTTAATTTTAATCATAATACATGTATCTTATCCATGAAAAAAAATTCATTAGAATGATTGATATTTTAATAAAAATGTGTATAAATAGTTAATTTAACTTGAAATTAATACATTTAAAAAATGAGTATCTGGATAGTTACTCATTGAACTTTGACCACCTGGTTGGCAAGCTGCTGTGCTACTACTCATCCTACTTTGCCACCAATCAATTGAAGCAACTTACTAGTACATAAGTTAAGCCCTAAGTGTGAAGATTATCTTCTTTATATTGGATTGTTATTATTCTTTAATATCTTAATGAGCAAACTTTCTAGAGATATAAAACTAATAAATCATACCTGATTCCTAAATGAATTTCCAAACCTGTATCCTCCCCTTGTTAATAAAAATGTCACATTAAATGTTGTTGCAAAGAAAAGACATGTATTTTAAATAACCCTAAAAAAATTTATGAAAAAAATTATGGTAATGCAAAACATGAGTTTTTCCAAAAGAAGGTGTTTGATCTGAAATTAACTATTTTATTTATTCCAGATATTGAACAAAGTGCATTTTATCAGCTGGGCAAGTTCATTTCTATAAATAAAAAAAGCAGATTTTTTACCACATATGGAAAATGAATCTATACATATGAAAATTACTAACCCAAAGAAATAAAAAATTCAGTATTGGATGCAAATTATTTCATTTATTTTTCCCAATTGTAAGAAAAAGCTACCTTATTTTTGCATTCAAATATAGTTAGTTTTTGTGGTATGTATTTGTTCTGATTTTGAAATGCTTGTGAAAAACTGAAATATTATGAGATTTTTTTAGTATGATTTTGTAGCAATTTTTTATAATACTTATTGACTACGATATGGCTACTATAACAGTACTTAATTGAAAATTGGTTATTATAAGTAAGTCAGAGAAATTTATTCTAATACTATACCTTTTTTATTTTGATAATTATCGTAGTCAACAATTAGCTGGATTTTTTTTTTTTTTTTCATAAGTAGAATGAAGCAACATTGGCAGTCAGTCATTTACTGATAAGAAAGGAGGTCATTGGCCTTTCTGCACACATGCCTGGTAGGATATTTATATTTTCTAGAGACCGAAGTTTTCTCTTGTGTAGAATCTTCATTGCCAAAATACCTTCAATTTTGAAGTGCCAACACCAAATTTATGCTGAATTCTAGCCCTGCTTGCATATTTGAAACCTCTTTGTTCATTGTGTTACACATTATATACTGTGTTATTATTATATTATATACTAGCTGGTACCTGGCTAGTACTAGCTAATATTATATACTAGCTGCCACATAAGAAATAATATTGGAAATAGCGTTTGGAATTTGAAATAACTGTCCTGTTTAATTAAGAATGATTCTTATTTTCTTGTCGGCAATGAATATGTAGTGGAAGCTTTATAAGCCAGATAACATACTCAAGACTGAGTGATCACTTTTAGTCTTGTGGTCATGTCATCTGGCTACCATCCGTAAGGTCCCAGGTTCGATCCTACCTATCATCAAATAGTAACAAATACAGTCATTGAAATTGAAGGTTGCATAAAGAAAAAGCATAAATAGTATTTATTCTATTTTTATTATTCTATTCTACTAACAAATATTCATTTTTATATATCAGATTTGTGTATTCTTTCACAATTGTAAAGCTTGGTTTTCTTTCAGAATGGTAAAGAAACTATTTATTGTATCTCGTGATTCGTTTAATATTCGCACAAAATTCTCGTTTAATATTAGAAAATGCGATTAAAATATTTTCTTTTAAAATTTATTAAACAAAGAAAATATATTTATACCATAAAATCTTTAATATAGTTGGAAAGACAATTTTTTGTAAACTAAGGTGGTGCAAAATTATTTGTACTATAATATTTTCCAAAGTTACTGCAAAAAACGCTAAAATTTGGTTAAAATTTCAAACCTATAGGATTGGTTCAACCTAAAACTTTCTCGCACATTCTCTAATAAAACTATTACCTCAGAGAAAGACTTACATTTCATTTACGTACAATAGCTGCGAAATATTAACATCTAAATTGAATTTAGCATCTTTACTGAATCTGTTGTGTCTCCTTGGCGAGTTATTTGGTGTTTAATCCATGGTTAATACATGTGGTAAATAGATCTGAAAATATTTTTTTTTTACTTCAATGGTTGTATTACGCCTATAATCCTCGTGTAAGTGCAAGCAATATGTTGTCGAAGTTTTATCGGAATCGGATGAGCCGTACGGCATAAGAGACATTCAGACAAACATTCCTTTTTATTTATATAGATTATTATAATCTAATTTATCTTCCTAAAAAAGTGCTCTTTCACCGCGATTTCTTACATAATTTATATTACTATGATTAATCTGATCATATATTGATTCATTATTTTTCGTTTCATTTCATTCATTCATTTCATTTCAAATCCTGATTGAGCCTGGAATTAGCATTCATCTTCTTAATCAAAATAATTTAAGTACAGTAAAATTGGTTGTATTGACAATTAGTTTCGCAGTGGAGAAGAAAGGGAGCGAAATGCATGATTATAATTAAATTGCTTAGATGATGATTTCCTCGAAGCATTTTTTACCACTTTTTACTAGAACGTCAAGTTGCGAAAACTATAATAACGACATAATTAACGAATATAGCTTTGTACATGCTATTGAAGATGCAACATATTTAAGATCCAATTCACATTAATGCTATGATTTCAGCTTTAATGGACCTATTTCAGTTTTTACATATTTTTTTAATGTACAAAAAGAAGACATCATCAAACAAATTTTATTTCGAGATTTTGATGAATCTTCATTCCTAAGTCCGAAAAACATCTTCGTGACCTCCCTGAGTCTGAAAAACATATTTTTGGAATTGTGTTGGTCTACCTATGAACATGTTGCTTCAAACACGCTTTAAGTGAGATGTATGAAATTTTCTATATAGTTTTACTCGGAGTTGTAGATTTCTTCCAAATTTTGCACAAAATTCATTTCCAGGAAATCTATTTGAGAATAGGTGAACGCGATTGCTAAAAATTGTCAAGAGCTTAATAGGTAACATCTGGTATGCTGATTTAGTGTTGAAAGGGTCATTTATCAAATTTTGAGCCAAATTTATAGGGATTTAGCACCTTTCAGACTGTACATTATTATGCATGTAAATGTTATATATAATTAACAAAAGCAACAATTTAGATAAATGAAATTTAGTTTAAGGTCTTTTAACCAAAATTGTAACTATTTATCATATTTTGATTTCATTTGATCGAAAAAAGTTTCGTGTTTTTTCTCCCCTCTTCCTTTATACTACGATGTACAAAATGCTTTGAACACTCTTAGCATTCATGGGGGAGAGAGTGGATTGCACTTTTTAAAGGAATATATTAGTAAGTTTCTGGAGACCGGTTCAACTAGTTTCTTCCATTGTCAATCAATCATACTATGAGCTGTGAAAAAAATGATTTTTTGTACTGATAATATCCAAAGTTATTTCTGACTCAATATAAAATATCACCTACATTATAATCTAGGACTAAATTATTGTAAATAAATATGTTGGATATAAGAATTGATTTATTTTTTCATTTCTCGGTGAATTTATTAGGAAGTATCAGAGCCATTACTTTTATTTTCTTTAACTATTTTTGTTTATTTGTACTTTGTTTCTCTTAGTATTGGGAAAACAATACAAATCATTTGTTTAAAAAAGGAATCTTCAAATTTATGCTACAGTGTTCATCCATTTTCTTATCTTTTTTTTATTCAGCATATCTAAAAGGCTTCCTACATTAAATAAAACTCTTCTGAAATTAAAGTAATACTAAACACATTAAATTAATTTAAATTTCTTATTTCATATATTGTATGAATATATATTTCTTCAATATTTCTTATTTTCTCAAAATAACAGAAGAAACATAGTAATTTTCCTAATACTTGATATATTGGTCATTTCAGAACCCAGACACTAACACTTTTTGATAAATCAATAATACTACCACGTTTTCATTTTTTTATAGGTCTTTCTTTTGTCCCATCAGATGCAGAATTTTTATCCCTCCCTTATTCCTTGTCATTTTGATCCGCATGGTTTTAGTGTGAAGACTGATTATTTATTCTTATTTTGGCTAGCTCATTTTTACCCTTTATCCATGTTTGCTAATTCTATTAATAATTGAAATATACTACATCGTTAAATAGGATGTAAGTTTCTTCACTTCCATCTTTCATCTCTTCCCTGTTTAAGTAAAATCAACGCCTAATGTCGTATGGGCATTAGCGCTAATGTTTTCCGTGAATGAGAATGGAGAGTATATGAAACTGATAAGAATTTACAGAATTTCTTCCCATTTTTTAAAAACTTTTTAATGGAAATAATTCTTTTATGTAGTAAAAAAAATTTAGTGATTAGAACAAAAGTTCTACTTTTATTATTATATTATAAATTGATTAATCGTTCTACCTATGTATTAGGAGATTTTTTTACTATGTTTGGCGACTAAAAGTTAATGCAATTTTTCTGTCACTGAATAATTTCTTTTATTCGGATGCAATACCATCTCCTTTCAGTTTAAAAGTACATACTATTATTCCCAATATTTTCTTGTAACTTTTTAATTTTATTTTGTGCTCATAAATGATAACTTTTCTTTTTATGGTGTATTATTACTGAGTCTTCATTTGGGTGATAGTAAACAACATAAATAGGGAAGATTACACTGAAAGGAAATAGATTAATTCATTCTTAAGTACTCTGCCAATTTTCATGTGATTCCGCATTATATCTTTAACAAATAAATTTAGATAATCAACTCTGAGAAGAGACCATCTAAAAGAGAACAAACACATCATTTAGTATATTGTGTATGTTGATTAATATGTTTGCAAAAATATGCTTATCTGAAATCTTGGGGATGATTTTTTGCTTTATAAATATTAATTTTTTTTATTATTGTTCATCGATTTTAGTAAAAAAGAGTAAAACGCTACTTTTCGCATGCTATTAAACTGTGAATACATAAGAGTAATAAGAAAGTAAAGCAGAATCATTCTAATACTTTTAGATATTTCCGGAAAAAAAATCAGGGATTTTTTTTAAACATGGCAACAACAGTGACTCAGAAAAAATAAAACAATAAAAATACTGACCACCTTATATGAGCTCTTCCATTGTGCAATCTTTTTATAGAGATGCTTATAATAATTTCATTTGCATATGTGAAATGATTTGTATATTTTACAAATCACTATTAGTTTATTTTCTTTTAAAGTCAAAATTACTTTGCATTTTCTAATGAAACCTGTAGCTTCTCTATTAAGTGTAAAAATTCAAACTAAGAACTCAAATTTTACATATTGTATAGAAATTTAACATCCATCATTTTAAATTTAATAAGTTTGGCACATGCAATCTTTATGCTTAACTTTGTTTATTAAATACTACAAGAATTACTTTTTGCTTAAAAGGAAGGTATCTCCATTAACTGCTTGTTTTCAGAATATGGGTTTTTTAAAACCAGCCAATCAGTCAAAATTTTATTTAAACTGTAATGGATTAAAATGATTATTAGCTGTGGAATAAAATTTCATGGTCACAAAGCATTGACAGTAAAAATTTCCTTCAATGTCTCACAAAAGCAGTTCAGTCTGATTTGTTTTAAGAAAAGAAAATGGAATTTTAAGAAAAATCCTTTTTGAGATAGGTTATTAATTGAAGCTCAGCACAAAATGTGTCACTGCTGTATTTTTTTAAATGTGGTACTTTGATTGTTTTTTTCCATGCATGAGTTAATGCCAAAAAAAAAAAAAATGAAAATAATGAAGTAATTTGTATGTGTCAGAAATGCTCGAGTAAATTTTAGAAATAACTTTATCGGTACTTAAAGCGATTTTTAAGCTAAGTTTTTACATTCTCTTCTATTTATTTAAACGAAAAATTCTTTAAGTTTTAAGTGACCTTTTTAAAACATATTTATTTAAAATCAATTTTGACCTTGCAATAAATGTTTCTTCTTAGTTTGTGAACATAAATTATTTAACGTCTTTTTTTTCCCCTGATGGTGTGAGACCTCTGGGAAACAGTTTATAAATATATTAATAAATTAGAAATGTTATGTTTACTATCAATCAATACTTAAAAATTGATTGATAGTAAATATGGGTTTGATTCTATTAAACAAATAGCCATAAGTGGTCATGATAATGAAAAGCAAATTTTATACAGGGAAAAATTAGCACAGACTTATTCTGAAATATGTGTAAAACATAACTGAATTCCATTATCTTAACAAGTAATGATTCTGTTTAGCTTTCTGAGAATGAGTAACTTGGCATGAGAATTAACTTGCAATATCTAAATGAAATAAAATTACGAAATTTACCTCTGATCAGACATCACTCCTAAACTACTGCCCATGTCATTTAGAAATATTAAGCAACACATAGACTTTTAGCCTATCAAGGAATTGTTTTGGTCTAGATAATGATTAAAATTTAGTTTTTGTGAAAATGCCATGACACTCTTTTCTTTCCCTTTTCCCTTCATATATTTCTCATTTACTAACTTTCGTTTTTCTTTAAGATATCTGAGAACGTTACTTGGTCATTAGAAAGAAACTTAATATATACACGGGACTGGTTCCAAAATATCCAACACCTAATTTGAAATTATGCTCCATTCTCTTTATATGCATTTCCATTAGTACTTGTGCATAACTGCCCATAGAATAAACTGCACAAATATTTTTTTTTCTGTGTAATTTACACTTATAACGCAGTAGAAAATAAAAGTGGCGATAGCATACTGCTGTTTCATATCACTTGAGTTTGTTAGATTTTAAGAAATAAAATACCTCAATTGAAAAATTTTTAAAATATGAAATCTGTGAAATCCATGCTACTCTTTAAGGTTTAGAACCAATTTTGGATTATTAAAAATTAAATGCTATATATATTTTTAGCATAACACTGTATAGAATATATCTACACAAATATAATTTGTTTTAATTTTCTTACTGTTACCTGAGGCGGAAATTGTTTCAGCCATTGTTAAATATCTGGGTCATGAGCTATTTCGTTTTTTATTGAGACAGTCCCTAATGCACTTAAATTGCCTTGTTCTATAAATGATCTAAAAATGTTTCGATGAGTTTTAACTTGGAAAAACTTCTTTTGCCATTTGCAGTAGAAACTGACTTAGTTGGAAGGATTTTCAGTAAAATCTGTAAATTTGGATTAAGGTCTTCTAGTTTGTTTTACACACACACACATATAATGGGTAATACTTCAAGAATGCTCCTCTTGTCTGGTTTTGTAAAAAATATTCGATGCTCTTTAATTCAAAACACAATTCACTTCCATCGATATTTGATTCTGCAGTTAACATGCGAATTATCAAATTAATGATTAGGAATTGACACCTTTACATTTTCACTCCCTTGGGCCATGGAACGGGTTGCACAATACTTAGAATATAAGCACAATAAGTAAAATATTTTAAAAATGTTAACTTTGTTCTTTCATAAAAGTTTAATTAATAAACTGGCAAATATTAAGCTATAACTTCAATCTTTCATGTTATTTTAAATGCATTTATGTGTCACTAAACTACTTTAAAAAACTTATCATTAAATAAATTTTTCCTAATATAAAAATTTAAACCTGACGATATTTTTAAAAAATTTATGAACTTACTATCTAACACTTTTTTGTTGTTGAAATGGAATAGAAAAAATGTGCTGTTAAAGGGAATTCACTTCATTGTGAAATTAAAATTTCATGCTATCTAATAGATAATATGTGCATGACAATTCTGATTTTTCTGATGTCCCCATTTTCTTTAAAACGAAAATTTTGAATTATTCATATTTTTGATTCTTGTAAATATTTTTGAATATTTTATATTAACCATTTAATCAACTGATGCTTTTTTACCATTGCTCTTACTATTTTAAATACTTTTATTTTGCTTTAAGTAAGTATATTATTATTTTAAAATTTATATTTCTAAACATTGAAATATCTATATTAATTGCATTAATGTACTACATATTGAAAAAGAAGGATCACAAAGAATTAAATTAATTTTCTTATTTTCAGCCCACCTTTGAATGAAAAAAATGATGCAGGAATGGCAGTAGTTAGTTCAGATAACATTCTGCTTGGTGAAAAAAATGCTAATGAAGTAGCTATGGTAATGAAAGGATGGCCATCACACTCTGAATCAAATCTATCTCCAGAAACAAAAATGTTACTTCCTACGCATTTTTCTCAGCAGTTTGCTTGTAATATACATCCATTGCCTATTGATGAAAAATTTTTCCTGCAGTAAGTTAAAAGTATTTTGTGTGAAAAAAAAATATATACTTAAAATATTAATTTTTATTTAAAGCTTTTTTATCAAAAGAAAACGTTTATTTTAAAATAGAAACCAGAAAGTATTTATCTCTTCACCTAACAACTGCATGTGTCAAAACCTCTTACTATCTCCAAAAAATATCTCTTATTATATAGTCCAAAATCCAACTATCAGAGTAAATTTTGTCTTCAGGAGAGCCTGATTCTATAGAAATTCAATACACATATTTCCATGTGCTCCTGATGCTTGTCTGTGGAAGAATGTGATGAAAAATGGGAAATAATATATGTTATGGATAATAATTCTTCTACACCTTAGTTTAAATGAAGAAACCTAGCACATATGTTAAATTATATGTAGAGGATAGAGAGTTACTGTGAACTCTGGCGTAACATTAAGTAATATGCATTATTGGAATGATTTTATGCAAGTTCAACTGTATATCTAAATTGTGCTCATGAGTCTGAGAACATTTTACTAGTGAAATATTACTTTTTTTAGAGTGTCAATATCATTGTTCGTATATAAACATAAAATCTGAGTTACACATTTATTTTTCTAAACGATTTTTTTAAGTCTCAAAATTTTAAATTTATCTTTCCGATAATTAGAGACTTTTTAATACTAGAATTAATTAATAAAAAAATCTTTCTTGCTTTATTTGAATTCATGTTGTATGGAAATTTTTATACGAGAAATCTGGCCATTAATTCTATATGAAATTTCTGCAATTGTATTAGGTAGTAAGGGCACTATTTACAATGGTTCTTATACTTCAGCATTTGTACTTAAGTGATATCATTTAACTCATTTATTAAATCTTTGGCATGTGCAACAAGTATCTCGGTAATTTTTCGTCATAGAATTAGACGTTCTCCTGTGTTCAGTTTTTCATGTAAAAAAAATACCCTTTTCATATTTGTATTTGTAAAATTTTGGATACAGCATTTTTATAAAACAGAATTTTCTGTGAGAAGTAATGCTCAAACAGTAATAAATTTGTGATTATTTTTTTTATATGTAATTGGTTTGTCAAAAAAGTTTCTTCATTTTTGATGGTGTGTATTCAAAATCTTATATTTAAATATTCCCTTTTTATTATTTCTGGTATTAAAAGTTAGATTTAGCTATAGAAAAATCTTTCTTGTTTAATTTTGGTTGAAAATATCTAATACATTTTTTTTTTTTTTTCCAGATTTGATTACAAGACACGAAACAAATTGAAAACTAAACAAAGACGAATGGATCCATATTACAGATCTCAAGAAAGAGTCCGTCAAAGAACAGTTATGCGTCTTAAACGTCAAGATCCAAGATTTAGGGCGGCAGAGCGTGAGAAAGGACGTTATCGAATGCGCTTAAAGCGATTAGATCCCGTTTTTCGTTCTCAAGAAAGAGAGCGACAGCGGGAACGAATGAAATTGAAAAGAAGTGATCCAGGATTCCGAGAAAGAGAAAGGGAACAACAGAAGTCAAGACTGCATGTGAAAAGATTAGATCCTGCATTTAAAACAAAAGATGATCAAATACGACTTTGCATTAAACGTCAAAATAACGGCTCTTATTCCACAGTTGATATTGATAAAAATAAGACGAATCCTAATATTGGTTTAGTCGCAGAAAACCAAGCATCAAAACATAGTTTGGATCCTGTTGACGTGGAAAATCCCGTTGAAATGCGAAATAATCAAGCTGTATTTCCTGAAAACATCAATTCTAAATTACTGCCCCTCAAACCTAAAGAATCAATTCTAGAATCGTTCCATTTCAAAAAACAGCAAATTTTGAATTTTAATTTCTATAACAGTACTAAAGAACAATGGGCATCTCATGAAGAATTGTGTTCCAAAACTATTGCAGATTTTAATGTTAGTCATGAAACTGAAACACACAAACAAGAACCTGTTGAGGATGATTCAATAAATGCTTTACAAGGAGATATTTCTACTATTCCAAAAAAAATAATTGTTAAGGAAGAAGTCCAGTCTGAAACCATAATGAATATCAAATCAGAAGAATTGTCTGGTTTAGAACCACAAGAGCAAAAAAATTCTGATGAGGATTCTGGAGTTGTTCTTAGATATTCTTTGCCATTATGTACTGGTAAGTAAATTGACATTTTTGAGATTGAAAAATGGTTTAAAAATTTTAGAAGATTTTAAAAATTTTGATTTTTTTTTTAAATTATAATTCACATTATATTAATGTTTAAAGCTAGTATGAAACTATTCAATGAGATATCATACCATACCAAACCATGCCAATGAATTACTATTTGCCATGGTCAGTATGTTTGTTTTTGCCCAGGCATACTATTCTGAGTCATTTCTAAATTGTGAAGAAGTGTTAAATAGAAGGAAAAAGTAGAAACCCTTTCTGAGAATTATTGTCCAAAATTATCTGTTGGAAGAAGGAAATCCTCCTGTAGCCTGCTTAAATCTATTAACTCTTTAAGTATTTGTCAGTCAATTCTTGTTTTGTGCTTGCTTGATCTAAGTGCAAATTGCCAAATCAATTGCAGTTTTTGAATTGATACATCTACTCATAATGTACCATGCACCAATAAATTCACTATATGTCATATTTTTTTCTTATAAATCATAAAAAAAATATTTCATTCATTCTATATTAACTTCAAGTACATATGTACTATCATATTTGTTTTATTTATTTCAGGCAATTTTTTAAAAAATACATAAAGCTTATATATTAAAATAGCTTGACTTATCAATGCAGTAAAAGCTACAAAATCTATCATTCTTCTCAGCCAAATAATTCTGAAAAGATTTTACTAAATTTTAAAAGTAGTTTAAATAGAATTTTATTTTAAATATGAATATTCAATTTTTTCTACAATTGAAATCTATTTTCAAAACAAAAATTGCTGCATTTCATTTATTTTTTCTTTCCCTTTCTGTCTCAGATAATGTTAATTGAAAACTGACCTTAGTGCATTTCTTGATTAAAAGCAGGGCTTCGAACCGTAATTTTTTTTGTTCCGGTTTTCGTTCCGGTTCAACTAAAAAATTAATATCGGTTCAGTTCCGGTTTTCGCTCCGCCAAAAATAACGGTTTTCGGTTCAGTTCCAAATGAATAATTTCATTTTATGTATATTCTTATTTGTACTAAAAATATAATTCTATCATAAACAAAAAATGTAATTCTATCAAAATTTAGAAGATTTTATTCTTTTTTTAATTGGTACACTATGTGAATTGATAAAAACAGCAGGTACGATAAGAGCGGTGAGCAGAGGACGGCGAGCATTGGCATTGTTATCCATTATCAAAATCGCATTTGACAACTAGGTTCATGATTACCCACATTCGTCGTTTGACTCTCACATCGTGCACTTGGCCTTGCAATAATTATGTAAAAAATATATTATTTATTTAACATATGAAAATTGCCTCTAATTATTAATATATCTTCTAACGTGGTTTCACTGAGATTACTTCTGTTGTCTCGGAGAATAAATTTCAAACCTGAAAACGCTCTTTCAACACTAACTTGTGTAGCTGGAGCTGCCAAAACCACCATTGCAATCTTATACAAGTGCGGATATGTAATTTTATTCTCTTCCCAGAAATCTAAAATATTATGCTTTATATCAAGCCTTCGTACATTGTCAAAATTATTTAAAATGAATTCAATGTCAATCTCGGTAGAAATAGAGGTTCTATGTGTTTTTATTACTGCCAATTCTTTACTTTTTAAAAAAGTCTCTAAATCGTCTTCATTTTCATCGCTTTCAGTAGAAGATTTTGTTTCCTCGTTTACTATTGAAATGGACTTTTCAAAAAATTGTAATTTGTTCCAAATATTCTTTAAATGTTGCACAGCCTGTACCTTTTGTCAGGGCTTCGAACCGTAATTTTTTTTGTTCCGGTTTTCGTTCCGGTTCAACTAAAAAATTAATATCGGTTCAGTTCCGGTTTTCGCTCCGCCAAAAATAACGGTTTTTTACGGTTTTCGGTTCAGTTCCGGTTCGAAGCCCTGATTAAAAGCATTTGGTTCTTCCTTTGTGAGAAGCTTAAATAACTTTTCCTTAACCCCAACTCATGATTCTCACTAAAATTGTTTCATTTCATCAGTTTCAAAATGTAAGCATTTATTTAATTTAAGAGACTGCAAAATTATATTATTTTGAAGAAAAAAAAGTGATCTGATTGATCCATTTTGTATGACATTTAATATAATTCTATCGGTACTGTAATGATCATGGGGCATGGATGCATATCGATGTCCCGGATGCCATGGTGATAAAACATTAGTATGTTTATGCCACTTTTTTAATATCAAATGTGATGGAAGTGTAAAAAAGAAATTAATTCTATATGTTGGAAGCCACTTGCCTTTTTCGGAAAATTTTATCCTATCTTCTTCATTTTTTTTTATGTAAACTTTTTTTATAACTGCAAAAAAAAATTAATAGCTCAATGTTTCTATATTTTTAATGTCAGGACAGTTGAAAATTAGGTAAAAGGGTCATAAGGGCAATTTTAAACTTGATATTTTTATGACAACATTCTTTTTGCTTTGTAGAGAGAAAAAAAAAGAGATGCATAGCAAATAAATGCTGTAAAGAATATCTTTTTAAACCAATTAATAAAATTAAAGCAAAATAGGTTTTCATAAATTTATCAAAGGAAGAAATGTTATAGGCTATTGGAAAAATATAAATAATAGGTAATATGGGAAACCGTTTGCATTAATCATCACTTAAACTTAATCTGAGTGTACTAATAAAAAGCATTGTAAGCAACAATAAAGTCTAAAAATAGATTAATAATATATATTCAGTAAAGTTGTTTAGATTTATTGCCTTTTGAGCAGCATTTTTTCATTCAATAATTTGTATGTGCTTTTATTAGATCTGCTTTAAGTTCATTTTCAAGCTTTTGTGCCCAGTTTTTTTTTTTTTTTTCTCCCAAACTTCATAGTTTCAAATGTACATTTCTGTACACAATATCTTTATATTTTTATTTCTGTTTGAGACAGAAGAACATAAAATATATCAAATTCTAGATGTAATGGTTTAATAGGGACAGAAGTGTGTCTGTATTGTCAATAATTATTCTAAGGAAAGATATGGAGCTTCTAACTGTTCCATATAATAAAATATTAAATGTGCATATTGTAATAATTTTTAAAAATTCGTGACAACTGTTTATCATAAAGTGTGTGTGTGGGGGGGGGCGAATATATTTATTTTGCATGGAAATGAAAATTTATGTTGCATTTCTATATTATAATTTAATTTTTATCTCTAAATATAAATGTTTACATTTTTTCAAAAAAATTTTAGTTATTGGAATTTATGTAGTTCTATCTCATTATAATATTTTGAAAGTATTATTAATTTAATTCTACAGATAATGTTTTTACCACAAAATTTTTAGCCATCTATAATTTTAAATACTGTTTTATATTTCTATTTAGAGTGGTACATCTGAAGCTAATGAACAAAATATGTACTTATTTGCAACATCATAAAAGAATTTATGCACATAGCTTTTTTTTTTCTTTTTTTTGAGAATGGATTACATTGATGGATTCAAAATTTTTGAAAAATCTTTCACTGAGCATTAGTGACAGATTTATCTTACAAAGTTTTAGTGTAGTTATAAAAAGGACAGAAATTATAATTAAAATTATATTTTTTAAAGGCTAATTAGAATGATAAGTTATGCTTACAATATTGATAGACAGTTCAAAAAATCCAGTTTGCACCACTCTTATTTGAATTTCATAAGGTGTGTTATTTGGTTAGGAGGTTTTACTGTTTTATATTAGATGAAAAAGACTCAATAATATATACAAGTTAGATTATTAGCATAAAAGAATTGCTATGCAATTAAATATTATACTTTTATTACACAATTCTTTCATATGTTTGAGGTTGTTGGCCATACTTATAGTAAAGTAGTCTGTAGTGTGAAAAAATAAAGCTGAGTGCCCAAATTAGTTTATGGAGGAATATCTCCAATTGACACAGAGAAAAAATAACTGTGAAAAAGAGCAACAAATGGTCAAGTGGTTTAATATGGAGATCCAGACATGAGTTGAACATACAGTGTACTGATCTCATTCAGGTTACCATTGTAAAATGCATATTTCTTTTAATTAAGAGATATATTTTAGTGACTTCTCAGTAGTCGTAACAAAAACAAGCATATAATAATAACAGGGGAATAAACTACATTCTGTAATTTTGCAATGTGAAAGAAGCAACAACTGCATTCATTTTTATTACATAAAAGCAAAGTATTCAAAGGTGTTTGCCTCAAGGGATTTTTGGATTGGAGGGACTAGTTTCCACTAAAGATATATCTTTTACGTAGATTTTCTGATGTTAAATCTGACATCGAGGGTCAAACATCATTTTTCTGGTGTGATACAGAAATCTAGAGAAGATTGCTAAATTAAATATAATCCATATTATCTTCCCATAATTTAAAGTATAAGGCATGCATGCCCAGAAATAGTCCTTAGATTGCTGAAAAATGGAATATTATATAAACATATCTTTATTTTGAATTTTTCTTTAAATATTAGTGTCCCATAAGTTTCTTTCCTATTTCTAATATGAAATCAATACGCAATATTTAATGCTTAAGGTATTATTTGTTATATACTTATGTTCATAAATTAAGGATTTTGCAAGTTTAGGGAAAGAGAGTCAAAAGCTAAAGAAATGCTTAATTGGAAAGCCTATTTAATAAACAAAAGGTAAAGAACAAAAAAATGATATATGAAAAAAAATGAAATGCTGAGAATGCTGGTCAGACCATACGGGTGATATCCTTCGATCGAAGGCATTCTTTTGCGATGTTTGCGCGGTGAGGACGGGCTTTGTCATCCATAAACACGAATTTTGCTCCCAGGCGCTCGAAAGAAACATACATGTTGTTCTAGAATGACGGTCCCGATAGATGTGGCCTGTCATGGTTCTAATTTGAACATGCAGATCAGTTCTGGAACCCAGAATAATTTCACCCCAAATGATCAATCCTGCATCACCATAATGTTTTTGCTCAATGATGTTATCTTGGTGGTAAAGAATACCTGGCACTCTCCATATGAATGTCCGGTGAGAATAAGACTGAAAGCTAAATCTGCACTCTTCGGAAAACATCACACAAGTCCTCTGTTGTGGTATCCACAATGCATGCTCTCTGCTCCAGGCTAATCGCAGGCGACAGTAAGTTACAATTAGTGAACATCTGACAAGGGTACGAGCATATAGATCAATCTGCCCTAAGCGTCTCTACACCATCTTCCTTGAAACTGTCGTGCCAGTGACTGAAGAGTTCTGACGAGACAGGTCTGATGCTGTTCATCGTCTGCTCCTTTTGGCAGTAACTGCCAAATTCCGGCCCTCATTTGGCGTTGTATCTGCCGGGACGACCTGTGCTGTAATGTCTACTGTAATGTCTACTACCAAAGCCTGGAGATGACACTCTGGACGATTCCAAGCTCCTCGGATACTTTCAGCTGGCAGAGTGTGCCTTCTCTATGAAGAGACCCGGGTGCCAGAAACTATTTAGGGCTCTAAATTTTTAACGAGGTAAAAAAAAAACGAGCATTTACCTTTTTATTTAATACGAGATTTTGCTTTTACTATTCCAAGAAAATTACACTGATGAAAACAATTAAAGGGAGGAAAAGCTTTTTTTAAAAAAAAAGTATTTATCTCCTATATGTAAATAAGGTATCAGGTGATAGCTAGACTTTTCGCCGGCAAACCCTGTGACATAATAAGGCAGTGGCGCTGTGATCACCTTTGTGTTGAGAAAACTCATTTACTCTCCTAAGCTTGTAGTGTAAGGACGTTTTAAAACATCGTAAAATAACTCAGTCCTTGTTTTTTTACTCTCTTTGCTTATCCATCGTTTTTATGGCTAGTCACCATCATCTAGACGATGCCACTAGGTGACAGGTCGTTTGAAGATTCGATGCAGATCTATCACAGTATCTATGTGTTGTAGGAACCTCGAAGTTACGAGAAATGTGGTCTCCATTCTGTTGAAACAGTTCACAGAGACAGGGCAATGGTCCATCGACCTGGTCGCAAAAGGACAACAATGCCAGCTGAAGACCGTTATTTGAGTCTTCTAACCAAAAGGTATATGGCCGCCACAGCGCCACAATTGTCCAACAACCTGTATAATGCAACAGGGACATCCATTTTATGGATAACAGTTATGCAGAGACTTAATGCAGATGGCCTGTATGCCAGACGCCTTGTAGTCTGTATTCCTTTGACTGTGAACCACAAAAAGGCCCGTTTAGCATTTGCCGAGAACACCTATCTTGGACAGAGGATAATTGGGGGCGGGTTCTCTTCAGTGATGAGTCGCAATTCACAATAAGCAGCGACTCAAATTGCATTCTCATCAGGAAAGAACCCGGAAGTCGATATCTGCTCTCTAACCTTGTCAAAAAGAACCACTATGGTGGAGCTGGTCCGATGTTCTGGGAAGGCATCATGTGAGAAGTGCGGACCGACCTTCATGCGTTCGATAGAGATAATCTTGACAGGTCAGCGGTATAGGGATGAGATCCCTGCACCGTATGTGAGAGTATACGGACCAAATTTCCTCTTTATTGATGATAATGTCCATCCACATAGAACACAGTTGATGGATGAATATCTTGAATCGGATGATATTCAACGATTGGAGAGGCCTGTGATGTCACCTAATCTTATTCCCATCGAACAGGTATGGGATGCCCTTGGTCGATCAACTGCAGCTCGAACAAAGGCTCCAATTACTATTCCATAAGCTCGAGGATGCCTTGGTACAAAAATGGGCGCGGTTACTACAGGGATTGATAAAGACCCTGGTAAACAGCATGAAGCGCCAATGTAAGAGTTGTGTAGCTGTTAGAGGCGACCATACACCCAATTAGACATGTTTTTCTCTGACTGTCAGCTGCTGTGCTGGACAAGTGTCCAGTTTTAATATTTAAAGTCCAAGCTGGGCCCATTTTGTTTTCCCATATTATGTGTCTTTTATCATATTACATTTCGACCAGGTTTGGTTTCATTTACTTTGTTGGGGCTTTTTTAATTGCAAAAAAACATTTGTCCCTTCTATTGTTTTCACCTGTGCTCAATTTTTTCTAGCTTCTTTTTCGATACTTAGTATGGCAAGAGGGTTTAAGCATTATGCCCGTGTGCTTGACCGAAGATAATCCTTTATTAATTTTAATTAGTCTTTTAATGAAAGAGGGTTCAGCATTTATTATAAAAACAGGAAATGTAAAGAAAAGTTTTTACACAGTTAGAAATAAATTATAATTATTAATTAGCATGTATTGCAATATGTGTTAAGCGTTATTTACATCCCTCCCATTCAAAATCAAATCCTGTTGAGAAGTAATTATTTGGTTTAGGTTTTAATTTACATAGTTATTATAAGTTTTCGACGTTTTGGGAACTATTTTCTAGTTCATTTTTTTCTGAAGTTGTTATATCAGTGATTAATTTGAAATTCTTTTAAATCTGTCTTTTATCTATACAATGCAGGAATAGATTTTGATATTTTGCAGCCCTAAGTAGTTCACATTATGAGGTCCCTTACTTAATGCATTAATCAATTTAGTAATGGTACTTAAACATTTCAAACGCCTTTGGCATTTCAAAAAAATTTATAAGATGTTCATGATACATTTTAGATTTTCTTTATTTTAATAAATTTGTGAAAAAGACATTTTTTTAAATCCGTTTATGGGATGCAAGACTACCCAGTATCTATGTTTGTACACAATGCGATTATTATACACAATATGTTGTTTATCGTAATAACTAAATGAATGCCACGAAACCTATAGGATCCTGACTAATTATACTTGATAAAATATTAATATTGTCGTGATATTTGGCAGTGTGTTGAATTTTATATTACACAAATTTATTTATTTGACAACTTGGTAAACAGCATCGTATTATCGACTTGCCTGCGGCCTGGCATAGCGACCCTAAGCTACTGCAGATTGTTTTAGTTGAAAATTCGTCACTGAGTATTCATAACTGAAAAATATAGCAGCAACATTCCCACCATCTTCATTTTATTAGGAGTCAAATGTTCCCCGGTTCCTAAAAATATTTTCAGCATCAATCCATTTGATTTTAATAAACTATCAAACCTCGCATGTCAGTCATCGGTCGTGCAATTGTGGCAATACGCAAAAAAAGTTATTTGATTCCATAAATTCTTCTGATAGTTTTATTACTATTATTAAAAAAAGTATCATTTTCAAAATAAATTGTAAAAATTATCTTTTTATTACATTAGTTTATTTATTTTAAAAAAGTTTTTCCATATATACTTTTTTGATTTTTATAAAAGCATGAAAAATATTTTTGCAAATTATTTAATCACGTAATCTTTTCCCTTTGTTAAATCTACGGTTATTTAGTATTGTATTTTTTCATGCATTAATTTCGAAGTAAACTTTTCTTGCCCTTAGTTTGATATTATGCGCTTATATTTTTTAAAATACTTTTCTCAATTCAGATAATTTTTTTTTTTAATTTTAAGTTTCATTTTTGATACAATTCAAATTTCTTTCATTTTTGATATTTTGGGAGAGAGAAAATAAAAAGGACCTTTTAATCTTCACAAAATTCATAATTTAAAAAATTCTGACAGTTATTTCAAATGATATTTTTAATATTTGTCATACTATTTTTAGAAAGTCTCTTTTTTTAAGTTATTTCGTTTAGTTATTAAAATCCTCGTCTTATTTTTTTATTCAACATATTTAATGATGTAGGTCTCTCGATGTAGGTATGTATATTTTCTCGTTTTTTGTTAAATTTGCCTATGTGCGAATATTTAAAACAAAACTCTTAGCATTAATATTATTTCGAAAATAAGTATAAAAAAGCAATATCCTGTCTTATAGATTTCAGGGTTTTTTCCCCCCCTTGTATTTCAGTCGTATCAAAGATGAAGTTTTTGATATGTATGCATTCCAATCAATAATTTAAGAAGGAACATCAATATTCAAAGTTAATAAGTTAATCGGCTAAACCGGATAGATATATGTATAAAATCTGTTGAATAACAGTTAAAAATTGATTGTATAAAACTTAATATATAAAATCATTATTCTTTGTTAGAAACGAAATAGGTATTAAATGTGCTGTATTTTTATTAATTAAGTAATATCTGCATAATTTAATAGAAAACAGTGGAAGAAAAATCCATTAACAATTAACAAAATTCTCTTTGATATGAAGAAATAATCTTGTAGGCTCTTAAGAGGTTCGCGGAGAAGGGTTCCTTCTTCTAACATCACACAAACTACGACACACGATCGCTGTGACGATGTAAGTCATCTAGTCCTGGCTAACCGCTAGCGGATCATATCTGAATAGACCTGCGTGCATATAGACCAATATGTCCCAAACATCTGTACACTGTTTGCCTTGAAAATGTTGTATCCGTGGCTGAAGATAGCTGAAGAGAGATTTGATGTTTTGTTCTGTCTGCTTCTGTTAACAATTATTTGCAAATGACTATCGTCGTTCGATGTTGTTACTCAGGATGACCTGAACTGTATCGTCTACGGGCGATTCCTAGTTTCTCGGATACATCCATCTGGATATTCATTTCAGACAATTTTTAATTCTACCACGTAAATAAATCATTCACATGTTTCCCCTGTGTCCTAACTTTTCGGTTATAGCACTGAGTAGCTTACAAAATACTTCTGAGCAATTTTACTTTTTTGCCTTTCTTTATATACCTATTTATTGCACTCTTGTTATTGTAACTTACTATCAGGGTTATCTGGTGACACGCTGTAATTTGCATATTATTCTTGAAAATGTGTTTCATAATTCTAAACATGAAGTTTTTACTTTAGAGTTTCTTTCAGTGTAATTCTGAATTATTCTTAATTCATGGACATGTGTGTACTAATGGGAGTAATTGGAATAAATGCGTTACCTAATCTTCTTTTGGAGTATCAACTCGAATGATCTGTTTTTCAAATAATGATAGATAAACATTTATGTTGCTCATCATAAAGAGGTATTAACTTTAATAAATTTTGCTTTTTAGGTGCAGTTAAAGGAATAGAAGTAGCGTTCGTTTAGGTTTCTAACTTTTAAGTTCTTTAGAGCATGAATTTTCTTCTATAGGTTTTTTCTTGATTTTTTTCTTTTTCTTGCTGTTCAGCGTCGATAATTTTTTGCTTAGATGCCACATCAATAATAATTAGATTAGTTGATTCAGAAACTTTAACGTTAAATTTGAAATTTAAACATATTTCTTTGGACGGTTTAACTTAATGAATCAATTGTTCTTGCTCTAAGCAGAAACGATGTTTAAAAACTTTAGCACTCGCAAAAAAAAATTTTATCCAGAATTCTAAGGCTCATGGAAATGTAGTACAAGGTACAAAGGTAGTGGACAGTATTTTCCACCATCATTGTCCATTTCTTTTGATAGCCTAATCCGTCTCTACAAAAAGACGTTGTGAGCTCAGTTCCAAAGGCAAAACTTGGAAATTGCGCGGTTGATCATCATCACATTTTGAAAAAGGTTTTCGGGATGCTCAGAAACTACTTTTGAATCATTATTTTGTGGCATGGAAAAATTCGTTTTATTATCCCTTGATGAAGGATAGGCATACAAAGTTTGATTCTCACTATGAATCGGTGTTAGTGATACGATTCCATATGTCATAACATCAAATGATGCCAAAAAGTTATTTGTTAATCTAATCCATTGAATTTCATTTAAAAGACTGCTAAAAACACATCCTTTGTTGTGATTGTATTAGCGAAGCATAATCCTCTGAATGTAGCCAATATCTCTAGACTAAATCTTTTTAAATGTTCACTTTTTAAAACTTTTCTTATAAGTAGCTCTAATGAAATGAAAATAGCAGGTGAAACTCAATGGTAAAAAAATATTTGATTTTTTAACTGTCGAGCTTCACAGATGTTACATTCTAAAATCACATTTTTAATTTTTTTGTCTTTTTGCAGGAAAATGAACTCTCATTTCATTTAAATAAAGAGAATTTTAAAGTTCCTATAAATGTAAGTATATTGTATTTTATTTTGTCATTTAATTATAAACCAATTTTTTAAAAATGTAATGATAAAAATAATATATTCAAATACTTCACAAAAAAATTTTCACATTTTTTTTTGTTGTTGTTGTAATTTTTTTTTTTTTGCCTTGGTATCTTCAAAGTGACTATAGATGGCATTAATACCTACTGCTTGGTGTGTTAGTTTTAACGCAATGTTTTCTGTCTACAACTCTAACCAAAACATAAAAATGAAAGCATTACGTTATTTGTATTGTAATTATTAAGCAATCCATGATATTTTGAGATTTAAAAAAAAAGTGAGCGAAGTTTCCCTTTTTAATGTTTAATGCCGTTGGTTCTGACAAATAAAAGAGAGATACTTTCAGGCATAAGATATTTTAATAAATAAGTCTTTTGTGAACAATAAAAAATAAACCAGTTAGTTACACAAGATATTAGTGAATAAACTGTTTCCTCCTTGCCTCATAATTTTTATCCAACATTAACTCAGGCATGCTGAGGTCCATTGTAAATATTTAAGTCTTTCTCAAAAATTAGACATTAAACTGATAAATGAAATCAAATCGTGTTGCCATGATACTTTGTTATGAAAATGAATGTTATCCATATATTTTGATTCGATATTTTATGCATCTTTTTCCTCCTTTCGTATTAGCATATTATTTGGAATCGTGATCAACTTCAACGTATGCTATTACTTAATAAACTAGTATGCAGCTTTCTAGTGCAGATAACAAGTGGTAACCTAATGGAATTTAATTTTCAATTCATAGGATCCGAGCTTGAGAAATATCTTTCTGTGGATATTTTGCTAAACTGGGTCTTACATTGTAGTAGTCTGTTTAACTGCGAAATATTATCTTGCATGTAATTCAAATTCGTAGGTTTAGTAACAGGCATCATAGGAACAAAACTGGAAATTGATTATAGGGCCATAAATCATGGTTAATCTGTGAAAATACATATGCAAAATATAACTCCAGACAGTTGATAGACAAATGTTCAGCATTCTTTTCTCGCCTTTTCTGTTGTCTGATTTAAGAAACTGATGTGTCGACTCAGTTTCATGTAACTCTTCACCATCCTTGTTTACTAGTCAACCTGTTGAACATTTTCCCAAGTGAGTTTAAATATCAAACGTTAGTGTAATCAATCGAGAAATTATCAGAAATAAAGCCTGATATTATTATCCTCGTTTGCAATTTATATCATACAATACAAATATCGCACATTGTTTTCTTATTTACCTGATTTAAAGACATCTTTTTTAGAGGGAGGAGTAAAAGAGAATGTTTTCTCGAAAGATCTAACATTTAACACTTTTTCTGTTCAATAAAAATGTGTTTCACTTAAGAAAGGATTTCAAACAATGCGCTTCAGACTAGTGATCCAAAACTGTATTACCTGATTTATGTTAAATGTCTATCTGTAGATTAGTATATGCTTGCTTATATGTGATTTAGTATTACTTACTTCTATTTCTTAGAATAAAGAAATGTAATAATTGAAGCTAAAAAAAAAGATGAAGAAGAACCTCTTAATTTTTTCTTTTACAGATCTTGTGGACTAACTACTAGCTACAATTTGTCTTTGTCACATGTTTTGAAGTCTGAATATGATACTCTCAAGTTTTTGAATGTTGGATTACGACAACACTACTATAAAAATGCCCACTTCATATTACCAATACATAAATCACAGATTTTCAACTTCTCTTAAATTTTATGTTTCTGATTCTTCATGTTTTAAACTTTTATTTCGGTATATGATGAAAAATATTACAATTGGAATAGATATGTCAAGGCCAATAGCAAATTAAGTGTTGCAGTTCTCTCCCATCCGTATCTCAAATTCAAAAGTTTATTTGTAGATTTTGCTATATTTATCGAATATTCTTTATTTAGAGAATATTCTTCACTAACAATCTTATACTAATATTTAAAGGTGCTTGTTAATCACACTCTGTAATCGCAATTGAGATAATGGAAACATGCTGTCTCTTCATCAAGTACATTATAGGTGAAAATTAAAATCGTATGATACTAATATACAAGGTTAAACGTCTTAATTATGCACTCAAAATTCACACAGTGTATAATAACCATTAAATATAGAAAGGGCTATTTAGAGAGCTGTGGAGCCTACATCATCAGCTTGAATCGTGAAGAAATTCTGTATTTGGTGCAGCTTTTGCTTATTTTTTATTCCCCTAACAAAAATAATTTCCTTTCTAGTACTTTTTTTTTATCATTTAGCTTTAATATTTCAAAAAAGAGAAATATTTTTTAATTTAATATGTGTTATTATGATGGTTAATTCCTTTTTTTAACTCAAATAAAATGCCTGTTTTAGGTTGTTTATAAAAATCGTGTCTCATCACCCTAAATCCGTACAAATTCATCCAATGATTTACATGCGCTTATTAAAGAATCTTGTTACGCTTCTTAATAAACAGGCATTAACTGATGCTCATTTAGTACCATTAAAATATTTTTAAATCGAACATTGACCAGGAAATGCAAGAAATTCTGGTAAAAATACAGCTTTGCAATTTCATTTGACTTTTCTAAATAAAATTTACATTGATTGTGGTGTTTATTCTTAACAGCTTCAATTACCGATTGTGTTGCTCTGTCCTTTTCTGAATAAACGAACATTGTGACGTTTCTTAAGAGCAATAATAGTCAGTAACCTTTTAGTACAATATTTTTTTAGTAGGTAACTAATTGCACACATCACAAGTACACATATATAAAGATATAAATTGGTTTCAGTATTTAAATGGGCCATTTGTTAAAAAAAGGCCATATTTCTCAAAACACACTGTTTACAAGCAACACCATTCTCACGTTACTCCATTATGGCTTTTCTCGTACTTGTGTTTTTTCTTGTTCGCACATAAAGGCGCTAGTCAGTACAACATCAATGATCCAGTTCATTAAAATATTACCTCTGCCTCCCCAGGGTTTTTTTTTCAGACAAATCCATTAAAAAAATGTTAGTCTTAATATATATGCTTAGGATTAAGAAATTATGGACAGTTCAAGTAAATGAAAGTACATTAAGATTTATATTTTTCATTAATAATAAAGATTAAAAAATATTTGATAAATTTGTAAAGTGGCTTCAGATTAAAATGAATGATAATAATGAAAAACAATATGCAAAACAGTCTTATTGGTCTGCTTAAAAATTGTCCTAATTCTTATTAATACAAATTGTGTAATGTTAAATGTTCTTAAAAGCTATTTATTGTTTGTAAAAAAGCCATAAAATTACATATTTTTTTTTCATTCTAGATGTTTACTTTTCTTTCTGGAGATAATAATCATAATGAAGACAATTTTCTTCGCACTAGATTCTACCAAATTGTATGAATGGCTTTTCTTTTTAATGTTTGATCATTCATTTCTGGGGGAATGCTGTAACCAATTGACATTAAGGTGACGTCACACGGAGTTTGATGGCAGAGTGTATCGCTAGTCGGCGGGAAGTCAGCGAGATTGAAGGGTGAATGTGGTGTGTAGTATTATGCTGTTGAAAGCGAAAGGCATTGATGCCTGATATTAGTGTTTTATCTTATGGATTTAAATGATGGTCGTGGAAATGGGGTTAAAATATTGTAATGTATGAATTTCTTCATGTTTTTATGTTTGCAAATGTTTTTTTTATGTTGTGTTTATTTTCCGACTGTTTTGTTATTGATAAAAAATTTTAAAGGACAACTTTGACCTAATCGCTCATATAAAATTTGATGACTTCACAATGCTAATGAGTTCGGGTCAACATAAAAGACTTTCCCTTAGTATAGGAAAATACTAATCGCGTGGGAGAAACATGTTTCTTTCATTGAATTAACTGTTCTTTCATATCATTTTCATTATCCAATTGGAGTGAAAAATCACTTCTTTTCAGAAATAATGTTATATATTCTCGGAAATGGCGTTTTAAGTGACTTCAGCTTGATGTTGCTTTTCTGCATGTACTTATTTCTTTATATAGCATTTGTTTATTGTATTTTGCATTATTATTAGTGTTTTATCTGTTTTTTAAGTTATTTTTTTGTCCAATATGCTGGGAAAATTTGTATTTAATTCACAATAAGTTTTCAAAAATGAATACTGTAGTAGTAGCAGTATTATTCTGTCTTCTCTTCTGGATACTAGATGGTGATGTCCGAGTAGGTACGCACCCCATAGTGCATCGCGATTATGATGAAAATGAAATGATATACTGTTCTGTTAAGCTGCACGTGTGAATGCCTTGTCTTTGTGTTTGTTTAGTGTAAAATGTGATTATTAAAGAAATGTTCCCGAAAACATATGTCCTATTGTTTCCATCCCACGGATCATAAGGATCTACATTCCACCACAATGCTGCGAATGGTTGAAAGCTTCAAAAATAGAAATAAAGCAATAATCTTTGCTTAAAGAATTCAGAATATCAGCAACACCTGCCCGTTCAAATATTTTTTGGAGGAACATAGGGCTAAAGACATTGTTGCCAATAGTATACTCTCTATTCAAAGGAAACCCATCAGGCTAATGAGCAAATGCTGATTTTCTCAAAATAGGGATGCGATGAAAGATAGAAGAGATATGTCCATTTTAATTAATAATACAGTAAACCTTGATTGTTAACGGAATAAGAAAACATAACAACCACGAAATTGAAATAGCTAAACAAACAATTAGTACATAAAATAGAGCTAACAGAATGACTAGGTGGTGAAAACAAGTACAAAAAAACACATCTGATTGAACAAAAGCCAAGGTCTAACAGAACCCAAAATACTCAGTATTCCCAATACTCAGAAGGGGAGGAAAAGCTCAACACGTTGACTGCTGCATTTTTCAAGTCGTATGTAACTGGACAACTTTTCCAGCTTGCCACCTAGCGGCCGCTCGATAAAATTTCAGTCTGTACTCTGAAGTCATGGATTAATCCTGTTGTTTACCCCGGAAATTGTACTTTTCCTTAAATGTTTGTCCTATTATTGTTTTTTGTGTGTATGTCATTCAATGTTTCTTTAAAACGATTTAAATCAGTTAAACTTCTTTCCTTTTAGAACTTTTGTTTTTTCCCTGGCAAGAATAGTTTTCTTGCCCAACAATAACTAGTTTTGTTTACGGTTACAAGTGTAGAACTTCATGTGAATAGAACATGGTAATGCCGAGTTGATATCTCCTCGATTAAATACATTGTTCACTTTGCGAATCACCTGTTCATTCATTCTTACTATCTAATTGGATATTATCGTCTCTATTGCATTCTCTACAAGAAGCAAAGAAGTCAGAACTTATTAGATAGTGGTCCAATCACAGTCAGGAATTATGGCAGCGAACGTATTATAGTTAACGTAACGTAAGATATAATAACGTCCAATGCTTCTACTTCAACAAAAAGATCTCAGAGAAATGGAAAAGTAAATTAATTCTTATATCAAACATTTGTTTACAATAAATTAAGCCTAAATTATTAGGGTAGATAACATATTAGATTTAATTTAAAATAAACTTGAATTATTAATAACAGAAAATTCATACTTTGGAAACACGTAGTACAATAGATTTGGTGTTCGACGGCAAAATTGGAGAGATGGGTCTCCCGAAACCTTTTCTTACTTATTCCTTAAAAAAGAAGTATAATCCCTCCACCCACGTGATTGCCATGAGTGTTCAGATTTTTAGTTTCAGAGTCCTACCATAAATTTTCTGGGCTTTATAATATAGCGAGATGAATCTGCATTTTTGGACACTTTTTACGACCAATGGATAATTTGATACCTAACTACGATTTTAGTTACAAGATCATGTACCCAATTTCATTTATTTGTCGAGTTACATGCATGAGAATATACAGAACAGTCTACTCTTTAATGGATTTGATTTAAAATTTGGTGCATATTTTCGCTTTGGTTGATGCTGAAACTGGGTCCCAAATTTCATTTATATAAGTCGCTGTGTTTTTGAGTTATGTTTGCATGCATGCGGAAATACCGACTAACGATCAGTCTCATGACGGATTCAAAATTTGATATTTATCTCCCTTTTCAATGCTAAATGAATATACTAGATTCTATCTACCGAGATTTTCCCGGGTTCCCCTATTCTTAGGCAGGCTTTCTAAGAATGTGTCTTGTTCCAAATTTGATAGATATCTACTGATGTAGCTTAAAATCCACAATTATGTCTGTCTGTAAACACGTTATTATATCCCTTTGCGGTCCTATGTCGAGTGTGGTTCGACATCGCTTTGTGTTCTGCCGTATTCTGTATCAAGTTTCACCCGGATATGTTTTAGTCTTCCAACACTCGACATAGGACGCGCCACGACGAAAAGCGATGTCGAATCACACTCGACATAGGACCGCAAAGGGATTTATTAACGTGTTTACAGACAGACATAATTGCTAAAATGAGTTTTTCGAACTCACATATATCTAAAGCATAGTTTTATCAAAACCTTGAATTGAAATGTTCATTGCTGTTTCTTTGTATATGAAAAAGTTTTAAAAAAATGAATTTAAAAAAAAAAGCGCTTTTAAAGCTAAAAAATCGTAACAATAATGTGAGTTAATGTAACGTTGCATTTTCCATAGAATACAAAAGCAAGACTACAATTAATACCTGCAAATTATCTTAAATAAAATTAATACTTATGACTTTGAAAATTTATACACCAACCTGCCTCATGAAAAATTAATAAATGTCTGTACACTTATATATGACAAATATTTAAATGAAGATATTACTGGTTTTATGTAATTTTAATATTATCGAAAATTATGTTTTCATGGTATTAATTTTTATAACCAAGTTAAGGGCATTCTAATGTTTACAGCTTTCTCAAAAGTGCTTTAGCTAATATTTTCCTACATTATTATGTGAAAAAAATAATTTAATAAATGGTTGGAGGTTTATTGATGATTTAATTTTGATTAACTTTGAGAATACCAATATTGTTACAAATTGCTATCTAAAAGAATTAATTCTAACAGAAACTAATAAAAATCGTTTTGAAGCTTTTGAAGGATTTAAGAATCGAAATTGCTTATGATAAAACAATAGTTGATATTTATGATAAAAACAGACGAATTCAGCTTTAAAATAATTAAACTCTGTAATTATCACCTTAATTTTAACTCTAAAATTTTCAAAAATTTTATTTTCTCACAATTTAATAAAATTAAAACAATTTGCAATAACGAAACTTCATTTATAAAAGCAACAAATTTTATTAAAAATTTAAACAATAATGATTTTCTCAAAAACTACTGCAATATTGATAGTTTAATTTTTTTTAAAGAAATGATGAAATATTAGTTCTTTAACTTAAAAATAAAATAGACTTTCGGTTACTAACTCCATAGATGGCGCTTAGAACCTCCATTTATTTATTTCTCTGAATGTCGTTACAGTATTCAAATCGAATAGCAGATAGGATACTATAGTTAAAATGTCTTCACGTGTTGCTGGTATGTTCTTTTCTTTTTGTTTTTTTTAAATATTGGTTGAATATTCTTATATAGTTTTATTTTATATATTTTTGCTTTATGTGGTTATGTTTTTAAGGTTGTTTTGGTTTGTGTCTTTGCTGTAACTTGGTGTATCTCTCTGGGCTTAATTTTCGGGTCACAAGGAGTCAATACTGTTGGACATTGTCGGATTCCTCGCAGAAAAAATCCCTTATTTTGAATCCTTGCCTGAGGGTGACCCTTGAAAACGTCTTCAGGCCGGATTCTTTTTCTATTTGTTGTAATTTTTATTGTTATATTCTTTTTTGCTTGGCTTATATTGCTAATTTATTCAGATTCTTCTGTATTTTATGAGTTTAGTAGCTGCATTAGCGCTCACTAAATACAGTGATAGTTTTCTTTTCTTTTTTTAATCTGTCTTTAGTCCGGAAATTCCGAAATTTTAATTTAGGTTCCTAAATTTTAATTTAGATTTGTTTCATAAATAGTTTTTATTTCATTGGCTTTTATTTTTTACTTTTGATAGTTGAATTCCGAATTAAGTTTCAATTTCGATACCAACATTATCTGTTTCGTTTCCAAAGTATTTTTTAGTTTCATTTTTAAGAAATAATTTAATTTTTAATGTATTCTGTAAATTGATTTTAATTATTTAATGCTTTTATGGTTGATTATATATAGATATTCACTCTTTGCTTTGATTTCATCTTTTGTTATTTTATATAGCTTAGAGAAAATATTTTTTCCTTTTTTGTTGCTGTTGTTGTTTTAGTTTTTTTGGAAATATGGACTTTGAAAACCGGTTTTTCAAAAAGTCGGTTTTTGTATAAACCCTAGTGAAAGAATCAATTGGATTGACATTTCACCCACTTATCAACAAGCATTAATAAATGTGTATAATGTATAGAATATAATGAAATAAGTTAGTTGTTTCAACAGTCAGTAGAAACAATCATAACTACATATATATACTTCAGAATTGAAGGCATGGAGTTAACTATACTACATGCCGAAATTTCGGTAAATGTCATCGGCTCCTAATGTGTGCACTGAAACTCGGGCGATCATCCTTTTAACTTCAATAAATGGCTGATTTACACCGATTGCCCATGTTGTTTCGTTCTACTCATGAAAAAAAGACAAACGAATTATCGGTTACGATAACAATAAACAAAAAAATTAAGGATTCCAGTTTTAAAATAAAAGTACCTGAAGACCGAGCTTCGCTCAACAATATTTTTTAAAAAAATGCAGAAAAAATCCTATTCAATGGCTCGTTAAAATTTATAAGCAAAACTAATTGAATTGCAAACGCGGGATCGTACATGACAAAAATGCATAGGAATCCGAAGCTCTAGCCACTGGTCCATCTCCGATACGCATTTACAGATCATGTATAGCCACATACCAATATTTAGTTATAAAAAGGTGGGTTTTCTTTGTGCCTGTTACACAGAAAGTTTTTTCCCCCTGGAAAGACACCTATATAGATAAATTTAAAAAGCAAAACCTTGTCTAAATATAAAACTTGATCTTTTTTGAAGATTTTTCTGACTTCCCGATCTCTCGGAGTTCACTGCTTCCTGATCGGCTGGTCACCCTTAGAATGGGAACCAAAAAGCGTCAGCGTAAGATTAAGAAAACATTTCTAAATGACGTTAAATTCCATTATTTCAAGTATGTAAAGAAGATCGGTTTATGTCTCTTCACTCATATTTATAGTTTTAATAATAATTGTTATGTAATATGAATCTTTCTCCTTTAGAAAGGGAATTTATTAGAATAAAAGAAAATATATTTACTATGAATTGTGATAACATTTTATTCTTAAGTTCAGTATCTACAAATAAGTTTTATTTTGCACTTTTTTCCGCATATCTATTGTATGCATAAGTCAAGTAAAATAAAAATTGATGCTGAAGTTTTCTGCATAACAGGATTTTTCTAATAAATGCTTCATACTTTTCTTAATTTCTCGTAAAGATAGGAAAATTTTCAAATTATCTAAGAACAATTAAAATGTGAACTGTTTTGTATTTAAATCAAATCAAGTTCATAATTTTTTTTATAGATGTTTGAATACAAAGTTGGTGTGTATTGATGATTTAATTATGGTTATCAATTCCTGTATACTTCATAATATTAATTTCCTAAAATTGTTCAATATTGTTATGAATATATATAGATATATCATGTAATTTCATTTATGTCAAGTCATGTTCAAACTCAACCATAAAGGGAACAGAGTTAAAATGTACTGTGTTATTCAAATGCTTTGTGTGTATCTGTAAATACATTTTTTTTTTCCTTGTCTTGCTCACCAAGTCATGCAAAAGTTTTGAGACTAATAAATTGTAATCTTGTGGATGGATTTGTTGTAAGTTGGAGGAAATTGGTGGATACATAAATGGAAGTGTATGTAAATATGAGTTTTAATGGAATAAAAAAATGGAATCTTCTTTGTTCGACAATTGTCTATGCTCATTAATGTCGTGTATAATTGTTTTTAAATTCTTCTCACTGATTAATTGAACGGCAATAAAAAGTGAAATATTGTTGAAGAATTATCAACTGCGAACGGACTTCTATTTTCATTAAAATTATCAGCATAAAGAGTTATTTTAAAATTAAACTTCCATTGAACTAACAGTTCGATGAAAAAAAAGGCATTAAATATAAATCAACAAATTTTTAAACTGGAAATATCTAAAAATGAAATGTATCTAACCTTTTACCAATGAGATATCAATTCATATAATTGAAAAATTACAACACTGATACCAAATGAAAATGTATCAGCTGAAGCAGGAATACTTTGATTTATATATTATACAGACTATAATGTTTAGTATAGAAATGATAAATGTAAGACAATAATAATATTTTTAAAGTTATACTAATTTAGTTTTAAAATAAATACAGAAAGCAGATGCAGAATCTTAACTTCTTTCAATTATTGATCTATCAATGTATTTGGGAATATCCTCAAAACCTTTCTTATAGTCAATAGAAAGGTTGCTGTAACACATTCATTTTTATTCTACACAGTTTATTAGCACACGACACTTTCAAATTGTGTAGATAAATGATAGATTTGAAAAATGTTGCAACAATTTTAAGTTTTAATTATAAGATCTGTTTAAGCCTACTGTGTTCTCGAATAACGGATATGATTGTATATCATAAAAATAATTATAAATTTAATATATCTTATTTAACTTACCTTCTTAATAAAATCCAACATATAAAGTCTAGAAATTATCTGTTTTATTGCCG
This sequence comes from Argiope trifasciata, assembly GCA_026543055.1. Taxonomy (NCBI): domain Eukaryota; kingdom Metazoa; phylum Arthropoda; class Arachnida; order Araneae; family Araneidae; genus Argiope; species Argiope trifasciata. The sequence continues at coordinate 3,279,289 of JAPMOQ010043034.1, forward strand.
ATAAATTATCAGTCAATAAACTTAGATATAAATGCATGAAAAAAATCACAGGAAATAGTCACCAAAATGGAAATATTAAATAAAGACTAATGAGAACATTTTTTTCTCATATTTGTATGTAAAACAACCAAGATACTGCATCATACTGCATTTGTTACGATTATGCAATGAAATAAATTTAAACAAATCTAATGAAAATAAGAAGGAGAGTATTTAGAAATAATACATCCATGCAATCATTTTGTTATGGAGCTGCATATATAACCATAACAAATGTATTAGCATACAGAAAATATCTCTATAAAAATCCATAGATATGCTAACATTCATAACAGAAGTTACAACTTTGTCATTAATGCTAAACTGACAAACCAGAATTTTTTCAAAGTTTATGAAAGGTATCCTCATTAAAGAATTTTAAATAGATATAAAATACATTTTTAAAAAATTAAAGTTCCTCAAATCAATTTTTTCATGTATCAATTTAAGCACTTGTTAAGTTGCATTATACACACACTTAGTAATTGCAATGAATTTCTGCAAACCATTTTTGCAAAATATTTTATTATTACCAACTTTAAAAATAAACTGACATGAACTATTTATTTTTAAATTAATAATTAAAATAAACAGGAATGTATAAAATACATTTAAAAGCTTACAATATTAAAAGAAATTATATTTAACAGCCAATGGAATGTACAAAGCAATTTTAGAAAAATATCTCACAGACAAACTTATGGAATCAATACATTCATTCCATAGTTCATAAATATATCATAGAAGCTTGTATATAATATAATACATGGCAATTTTACAGGCACATCTATATTTCATCTGAGCACAAAGTTTCAATAACCACATCAAACATATGGAACAATAAACACCTGAAATAAATTGATAAATATATTTAGAATACGGAATTTCAAGGGAAATGCAAATTACGAGTTAAATTAAGGGTACTTCATAATATAAATATGAGTATTCTATTATTTTTCTGCATTCAAAAATTATAGATCATTCTCTTATAATGATATGTTTCACATCATCAAGAATACTTATCAAAATATGGATGAACTTCTTCAATTAAATGGATAAATATTAACTTCACAAGTATCAATTAAACCAGTTCACAATTGAATATTGATTAATACAAATTGAATCGTAAAGTCATTTAGAAAGAATAATATATATATTACGATGCATGAAATGGCTACTGTTTAAACAATAAATAAAGAATAATTTTTTAACACAACAAAAATCAATTTTAACCAAAAGAAATCTTGCGACATTGAGAATTCCAACTATGCCTGTTCATCTTATCTATACAATTTGGTTTTAAATAAAGATGGTCCAAGAAACAATTTACTATTCCCTGGTTCCCGGAAGCAGATAGCTGATCTTTGATCTAGGACAAACGCATATTTCCTGAGAGGAAGTAGGGTACAAAATGGGGAGCAAGTCACTAAGAAATAACAAGGTAATAATAAGAAAATTTCAATACATTTTTTTTAACTTTAAAAACGAAGGCATCTAATATTCCACGATGCGTAGTTCTCACCCACTTTCTCCTGAGAGCCATAGTATATCAAGTTCGGTCATTTGAAAATAATATTCATTAAAGAAAATGGTATAAAATCTTCATATAATAATTACACGTGTAAAATGCAAGCTTTTATGTAATATTAATGCAAAAGAAAAATATATGCACAGTCAAAGGCATATTCGAAATTCTTAGACCTTATAAAATTTCATAGAACAGAATAATCTGTAAATTATATAACATTAAGAAAAAAAGTAATATAAAAGACGAATTCCTTTTTACTAAATATACGTTTATCGATGTTTAAAAAATTCACTGCCAACTTCGTGATAATTCCCAGCTTTCGTCCAGAGCAAGTGCGCTAACTAGGAGTTCTCTCATAGACTGTTTATACGATCAAATTAAATTTACTTCTGAAACCACAAACCTGCAATATATTTTGAAAACCGATATGCTAAAAAAATAAAGAAGAAACTTAAATCTTAACCGAATGTTACAGTTATGATTTTCGCACAGTTATAGTTTATTATATACTAAATTTTGTATTTAAGTTAACCACACTATCACAAACAAAGCAGGGTCAATATAATAGAATAAAATATAGCCTGACTTAAAACATATTTATCTTGTTTCAGATACAAAATATCAAACTTTTACACTTATATTATTCTTTACATATTTTACAATTTTTTAAAATTTGCTTTTAAATTAAAATTTTGTAAATTCGCAACATATGAAAGAAAGAAAAAAAATACAAGCATAACAAAAACACTGCTTACCTATTTGCTTCTTCACACTGAATTGAGGATAAAAATAAATTAATTTTCTCTAGGAAAGTACCTTTTAGGCTAAACATTTTCGATAACATGACACCTTTTTCATCCAAAAGAGCTGTAACAGTAAAAAAAATAAACTTCCAATATCAAATGCTGAATATATAAAAATAAAATAATAAAAACAATTAGTCAATTATATATCTTTGTTAAATTTGAGACATTTCTATCATTTACTTCCATAAAAAAAAGTTTAACAGATATGGTTACCTTTAAAACATTCCTTGATCTTATATAAAGCCAAATCACTTTCGAGGTTAACACTTTGTCCTTTTAAACTTTCCTCCTCAGGCCACAAGAATTTATGAAGCATATGTAGTACAATAGTTAGATGTTCTTCAGATATGCTATCAAGTTTATCAACAAAAAACCTACAAAAATTTATATTTTCAGAAGCTAAAAAAATGCAAAGTTGACAATTCATTAACTTAAGTTTTTCAGACATTTAAAATTTTGGGCACAATAAATACCAAAAATAAAAAAAGTCACAAGTATTGTAACTGAAAAATAATCAGTCACAAGAAAAGTCTATAAATAACAATTTGTAATGAAGCTTAATTTGACTTATTACAGGAAAAATTCTAAAAAGTACAACCCAGATACCTAAAAAAGTGAGTAATTATAAGAAAAATCAAAGCATTTCATGAATTTGAAATAAATTTTGGTTTCTATAATGTTTTGATTACTGCTTTTTCACTGTATTGTGTGCATGTGTTAATCAGCTTCTTAAGGAGTATAATCTATGGGGTGGCTATCATTCCTTCTGTTTGATTTCCCAAGAAATTACTAGATTTCATAAAGATTCCTATGACTTAATTTATTAGATGTACCACAAGAGGTAAATAAAAAATGGCCATGACAAGAATCCTAAATTATGCATCTCTAAACGACTAACATTCTATACAAAACACCAATAAAACATTTGCCACATTATATCTGATAAATTGTGTAAAATTTAAGCCATATACTTTGCACAGAAATTACATCTTCAGATCATAATATTTTGAGTATTACTGAGGTTTATAACATTATGCTGTATCATTGCATTACTTATTCTTTATTCTTTATGTACAATGATAAAATTTTACATATATTTCGTTGATAATGGATAAGCATTTGTAATATGCTCTATCTAAATCTTTATTTTATTTGTGACTAATTTCTTTTATTTTCTAATCAACTTTATTATGTCCTCGTAAATATTCCAATCCTAGAAAAAAATTCATAGACAATTAGAAAATAATAAATAACAAGCAGAGAAATATATTCGTCTCCACACTTTATTTTCTTTTTTCTGTCCTTGCTTAAAACAAAAATATGGCATTTTTCAATATTGCCCATTGTTTAAATTTAGGTAGAACTGAAAATGTTCTCGTACTTGAAAATGTATTGTATTTTCTTAATGCACTCATATCTTTGCATATAACATCGATGAAAATAATAATGAAAACAGAAATTAAAAAGAGAAAATAATTTTTTTTGTTATGAAAATTTTTCTAAAAATGCAGAAGCTATCTACTATATTTAGAATTCAGTTACAATAAATTTTATAATCTTCAATTCATTCAAAACGAGAAAAGCCAAAATTCTTTCCTCAGATTTGATCAAATAAGTATGCAGCTATTCTGAATAATAACTTTTGATACTTCTAGCTTACCTGTTAATGCAAGGAGCACAGAGTATTTTAAAAACAGAAAACATGTAACCTAAGTTTGTCTCATCTAATTGAAGAGCAACTGCAAGAAGTTCAATTACAGTATTTCCAAATGGATTTTCTTCTTCTTCAAGAAAATTATTTGCTAAAAAATAATAAATAAATATAAATGAGGGGGAAAAGGAAAATTTTCATTATATAAATTTTACATGCAATAGTTTATTAAGCTACTTATTTTTTTTAATCGCTCTATTTCATACATCAGCAGTAACTATTTGACACCTTAGCAATTATTCATACAGTAATAACAACTCTAAAAAACTTCAGATTACGTACAGTAAATTCTCGGAAAAAAAATAACAATGCGCAGGAGTATAAACTGAATTCGCTAAAAAGATTTGGAAGTAAGTAGAATTACAAACTGCAAAGTAATAACCGAGATTGTGCCAAATTCCCTTTTACCGGTCTGAGGAGGAAATTTTTAAGAGATTTTGAAATTGTTTGATTTAATATAATAAGTGAAGAGTGAAATAAAGGGGGGATCGATACAATAATCAGCAAAAGTTTTCATGTCATGATTTACTGCTGATCAAGTCATGTAAGTGGCTTGTTCTGAAATGTATCTAATTTTTTTTTACACTGAAGTTTTTCTCCTCTTGTGTATCAGTAATGTTCTAATATCTCAAAAATTATTACCAGATATCATTTTATAAAAATGCAATACATATTTTCTAAACAAACTGAAACAAGAATTATGCCAATTAAAAAATTCAATTAATCAAATGAAAGATTTGAGTTATGGAAAACTTATAAACAAATTTTTGAATCAATGTTATGCACAATTACAGTAGATTCATTAGACATCATCATATTTAAATCATGCAATGCATATTATAATCACATTTTTTTTACACTACAAAAAGCTGCATGTTAAGATATGTCTTAAGAACTTAAAAATCTTCCATTTTTATTCTCACACACAAATATGTAAAAGAGAAACTATTTCACGTACCATTTAAAACAGAACAATGACAACTCTCTGTTATCTTGAAATTCGTATTTCTCAATAATGAACTTTTTTTGGAACTACTTTCGGAGAAACTTAAATCACCTGAAGTACGTCTAAAAGAAGAATTCACCATGAAGTTTCTCACATGCTCTTTTATTTCAGGTTCCTAATTGATAAAAAATTTAAAAGCCATTTTAAATAAAGAGTTTCAATTATTTTAGACTAAATATAAGGACAAAAGCTATAGATAATTTTAGTTAATAATTCTAATAAAGCTATAGATTTTATTATTCTTACCTATTGATAAGAAACTGTTTTACTTTTCTATTAATATTATGTAAAAATTTAAAAATATGCACATAATATTCATATTTAAATATGTACTCACAGAATTAAAAATTTTCAAATATCATTCCATGCACAAAAAGTATTAATAAAAGAAATAGGAATTTTAATTTATTTTTGTTAGTGACAATTTAAAATTATATCTTGACCCAACTTTCAAGATGATTTTGCTTAAAGGCAACAACTCAACACATGAATAAACACAAGTTGGCAAGATAATCTTGGTATTATAATAAACTATTTACTGAATTTAGCTATAATGAATTATTTATAGTTTTCAATTCTCTTATATACCTTACTTTTCAATATATTTTTATTGTTGAAATTAATGAAAAAACTTATAATAGCATACATTTATATGCATGAAAACAATAGCTAGCTGCAAACATTTTTAAAAAGAAATAGAATAATTAGTTCTTAGAGAGTGTATTTAAATACTTAAAAATCAATAAATTATATCTAATGAAGCGTGCCAATTTCCTTTTTTTTTTTTCCGATCCTAATCTTTTCAGAAAGCTTGTAGTATAAACCATAACACAATTCTTAAAAAAAAAAAAAAAAAAGAGCAAATGGGAATTTAAGCCAACTAATTCAAGTATTGATATGAGAGGAAATATATAACACAGGATTGAAGAAGACTAACGTTCAGGTTTATGTCATATAATGTCTCATAACGCTTGCTAAAATCTAAATGAGCCGGCGCCCTGGCTTAGGAATAGCGTGTCTTCCTAGTGTTCTGCGCGTCCCGGGTTCGAGTCCCGGTTCGGGCATAGTTATTCTGTGTTCTATCTGTGAGTAGTGTGAATGTGCCCCCCAGCAAAAAGGGGTTGTACAAGCGAATGTGAAGCATGAAGTAGCTTGGCCCTAGTTGACACGATTGAAAAATAAGGGACTCTAATTTAAGCTTAAAATCGCTGACAGCGATCAGCGAGCTAGTCAATGACAAGTACCATAAGAAAAAACAACAATCTAAATGAAAAACGATTAATTTAATTTTACACTTTTCTAAACACATATTGTAGGATATTCCTATTTTTTGTTAACTTTAAATATAATATAAATGCATAATATTTAATACAAATGAAATACGTATTCAGAATGTATGAAATAAAAAAGTGGTAACTTATGAAATTACTAACAAATGTACCGAAAATAAGAATTTTGTTCATAAACTTATCGAATTAGATAGAAAATAAAAATTTTAAAAAACTAATTACTAAAGGTTTAAAAGATAACTAAGAAGAATTAAAAGATAAGTAAATAAAATTTAATACATCCTCTCATGATATTGATTCTATGAATATGGATTTTTTGCTTAATATTTACTATGATGTTACAATATAAATTTTCTTACTCACTATGATTAGAAACCTGGCAATCAATCAACTCAAATCCAAAATTTTAACTCACAATTCTAATTTTAAAAAGCCACACAAATATGCTTGTTTATTATATTTGTTGGTTAATAATTAATCAAATTAATAATAAAAATATATACACGACTAGAATAATCCAATAAATGTTCTTGAAATCTTTGATCTGGAACAGGATCTTCAAATGACAGTCTAGGAGTATTTTCTTCGTCTAGAGGAGAATTTGGCAGCGCAGTTCTAAACATGTCGAAAGCTCCTCTAACACTCCGTACAAGCATCTAAAAATATAAAAATTTCATTACATATATATGCTTTTATAGTATATTTTAGCACAATAAATGTCAAATTTTGTACAATATACATAACACATACAATTTTGTGCCATGTATACAGTAATTTTTTTCCCTACACTCTACCAATGTTCATGAATTTTTCGACACCTTTCATTAGTCAATCTGTATCAATCATATATGAGATATAGATAAGAATAAAATCCAACCAAGTACTATATGATTTCTTAGCATACTATAGCTATTATAAAACAATTTTATAATAACAGCTATACAGTTTAATGATTGAATAACTTTAATCAATCTGTTGATAATTACAATGCAAAACCACAGGGAGTGATATCTGAAATTTTCTCATATGGTCTCCTTATAACGATTTATATCCCCTTTCCCCTTCTGCGTAAAATTATTTAGAGAGCGTCAAAACCAAGGACTCAGATATTCATTTTCAGAATCCTGTACATAAAAGTCGTGTGTTACCTAGTATAGTAAAGAAAAGAGGTACCTAAGTATTATTAATCGCTTGTACAATAGTTACAAAAAATCGTACAATAGTTACAAAAAAGCTCATTCACATGAGATTTTTGGCGAATTAATCGCAAGGTTCTCATTAATACACAAGTACCAGAAAATCAATTAAGTATTTTAGACCCCATTTTTCCGACCAATCGAAACCAAAATTTGACACAAACTACAGTTATAGTCAAAAGATCACATGCTCAATTTCATTTTTATCATTTCTTTTCTAAAATATAGGGTTTATATACAAGAGGAAGTACAGGCTGTCAATCCCTTGACGGATTTGAATCAAAATATAGATTCATTTTTTAAATGCTAAATTAACATATTTTTTCTATCAAGCTTTCGTTTTTAGTTATCGCGTTAACTTGCACTCTGACAAACTTCCTCTGATTGAAATCCGTCTAAAATTTGACAGAAATCTACAAATTTAGTATTAAGATCATACACGAAGATTTTATCCCATTTATTCAGAAAGTTTTTGAGTTATGTCCACAGACAAACACATAATTTTTTAAAAAGTATTTTTCGAACTAAAGGTGGCCAGACAGTTGAAGATTCATCAAAATCTCGAATCCGAATATTCTGACGATTACCTGTCAGTTTCTCATTGTACACAAAAAAGTAAAGAGTATTCACAAATGACTTCAACATTTGTTTAAGAGCTCCAAAATTTAATTTCTTAATGGAATGATTATGTCAATCCTGTTTTACAAATAGGTAAAGCTATATTTCTTTTACAAAAATTAAAAATTAAAAAATTCTGAAATGCTTGAGACTTTCGGGATCATTACTGATAAAGGTATGATTTTTAAATTATCCCAATTAAATAATACACAAAACACAATATTTAAAATGCATGGATTTGCCTAAATATTTTCAAATGTGACCTTTTCAAAATCACTCATTTTACCATTTTCTAAAAAAAACTGCATTATAATTTTTTCAACACTGATTCATTAATACTAGATATAGCATTTGAATGATACATAGGATGCTTCTACACACTTGATACATTATATTATAAACTATGGATTTTAAAAATGCATTTCTAATATTTGAAAAGTATGTAAACACCATTAGATATTATTGATTGATTTTTTTAATAAATAATAATTCTGACAATTGAATTGTCAACAAAGTTTTCTGTTTTTCATGTTCATCAGTAAAACAGAAAAATTGTTTCTTTGTGCATAACAAATACACAAATTTTTATTTATTCTTAATGTTGAATAAGAAATATGTTGTTTTATCTCCCACAATAAACAGAGCAAAACAATCTTAAGACTTATCTCTTTCCTCAAAATTAATAACACAATCTGGTATTTGCCATTTCCAATTAAGCTTTACTAATAAAAATAAAAATTATGTATCTTTAATCTTATAGCAAAAATTTAAACAAATACAATTGTTCATTTTTTTCATGGTAAAATGAATATTCATAAGATTTTTTTCAAATATTTATCAATAGTTAATAAAAAATTAGCTGTGTACAAAAAAAAATGCAAAATGTTACAATGCCACAATTATGCTTTGGGTTTTTAAAACAAATATTGCCCTTCCCCCAAAATAACTTCAGCTTATTCCTTTACTTAATCGAAATTTATCTGCCAAAATCTAACTTTTCTGTCTTTTAATTAACAGAATTTCAAATTCCACATTGTAATTAAATGCTGAATATATATATATATATATAGATAGATATAGATAGATAGATACATGCATGCATATATATATACATATATACATACATACATACATACAAACATACATATACATACATACATATATATATATATATACATACATATACACTGAAGTGACAAAAGTCATGGGATAGCAATATGCAAATATACAGATGGCAGTAGTATCGCAGCGAAAAAGTATAAATACGCAGTTCGTTTTCCAGAGCTTTCATTTGTGTTCAAGTTATTCATGTGAACAGGTTTTTCGTGATTTATGGCGGCACGACGAGAATTAACAGACTTTGAACGTGGAATGTTAATTGGAGCTAGACGCATGGGTCATTCCATTGCGGATATCGTTAGTGAATTCAACATTCCGAGATCCACAGTATCAAGAGTGTGCCGAGAGTATGAAATTTCAGGCATCACATCACATCATGGACAGCGCAGTGGGCTACCACCTGCACTTAACGACCGAAACCGCCGACGTCTGTGTAGAATGGTCAATGTTAATAGACACGCAACACTTCGTCAAATAACTGCGGGAATCAATGTGGGACGTACGAGGGACGTGTCCAATAGGACTGTGCGGCGAAATTTATCTTCCTTGGGCTATGACAGCAGAAGACCGACTCGAGTGCCTTTACTGACAGCACGACATCGCATGCAGCGACTCTCCTGGGCTCGTGAGCATATCGACTGGTCCTTAGACCAGTGGAAAACCGTGGCGTGGTCAAATGAGTCACGATTTCAGTTGTTACGAGCTGATGGTAGAGTTCGAGTGTGGCGCAGACCCCACGAAGCCATTAACCCAAACTGTCAGCAAAGCACTGTTCAAGCTGGTGGTGGCTGCATAATGGTGTGGGCTGTTTTTACATGGCATGGACTCGGTCCTCTGGTGCAACTGAACCGATCATTGAGTGGAAATGGTTATGTTCAGCTGCTTGCAGATCACTTGCAGCCATTCATGGACTTCACGTACCCACACAACGATGGGATTTTTATGGATGACAATGCGCCATGTCACCGGGCCAGAACTGTTCGCAATTGGTTTGAAGAACTTTCCGGACAATTCCAGCGTAAGATCTGGCCACCTAGATCGCCCGATATGAATCCCATCGAGCATTTATGGGACATCATCGAAAGGTCCGTTCGTGCCCAAACTCCTGCACCATCCACACTTTCACAATTATGGACGTCTATACAGACAGCATGGCTCAATATTCCTGCAGAGGACTTCCAACGACTTGTGGACTCCATGACACGTCGAGTTGTTGCACTTCGCCGGGCAAAAGGAGGGCCGACACGATATTAACAGTCATCCCATGACTTTTGTCACTTTATTGTATATATATATATATATATATATATATATATATATATATGACAATAGACAGTCGAATCCGGTTAATTGGACCACCGGGTAATCGGACCAGCCGCTTATTCGGACCGAATCTTAAAGAACCGAAACAAATCCTATGTATATAAGCCAAATATTATTCGCTTATTTGAACCAAAATTCCGTTTAAACGAACCAAAGAATGTGGCAAGGTAGATGAAAAAGAAGCCACAAGTCACCTATGTACAGCAAGAAGTCCGAAAGGGAAAAGAACCAGCGAGAGGTGAGCAAGCATTTAGTTTCTTAGAACGGGAAACTCGGTAGTTTCTTCAAACGTTGATTGGAATTTGATAAGAACTTTTTTTATTGTGCTTCGCATGCTGAGTATCGTGTAGATCGATGCGAAGAATTTGTTTGTAAATTTATTTTTCACTGAATAAAGTTCATAAGCAATAGTAGTTCTAGTTTGTATGTTCGCCATACGCGTGTGCCGCATAATAAAGGTCATAATGACATTTTAATATGTTACGTATTGCACGTCTCGTCTTGTAACATAGGGCATGTTCGTGTTATCGGACCAGCCGGTTATTAGGACCAAAATGATCGCGTCCCGATGTGGTCCGATTAACCGGAATCGACTGTATATATATATATATATATATATATATATATATATATATATATATA
>JAPMOQ010043034.1:3300565-3323024 GCA_026543055.1 Argiope trifasciata
ATATATATATATACATACACACACACACATATATATATACATACACACACACATATATATACATATAGTTTAAATCCTTTTCTTATCAGGAAGTGAATTTCAAAAATCAAATTTCTTACAGAAAATTACATAATAATACATCATGAGAAACTGTAATTTTTTTAATGAAATTTTTAAAAAACTAACTTTGTCAAATCTTGGTACACTAGCATCAGTAGCTTTTCTTACAAATGTCATTCTGTCTCCTCCTCCATATGCTAAGAATTCTTGAAGTTCTGAGCTTTGAGATATTGCAGGTGAATTACAAAGTTCTCTCAGATAATTTTCTAAAAATATTCTTCTTTCAGCTATATTTCTTTTATCCAAATTAGAAAATGGCAATACTGACCATTTGTTTGGTACTTTAACGCCTAGATAAAAATTGGAATAATGATATTTTTAGGCAAAAGTTAGAGCAGATAAAATAATTAGCAGTATTATTCTACTATTTTTATAATTAAAATGTAAAACAGAATAAATATGCACACAAAAATTTACAAGCAGAATATCCACCACTATTTTATAAGTGACAGCTATGTATGCTTTCTTTTGAAAAGAGATATGGATTATAAAAAGATCTGCATCAAATCTTTAATTGAAAATTCATAACATAATTAAAAATGCACAACAAAATAATAAATTTCATTATATCATACAAGTGTCATTGATAATTACTACTGATTTTTGAACAGAAAATAAAAGTACTGTTATTGTGAGCATCTATGATTGGAATGATTATGAATTAAAATTGGATATTATTGATTCTTGAATTAGAATTTCATTCCGATTTCTCCCATAATGTGCTTTATGAATCACTTCAAAAGCAATACTACCAATATGCACAAATTACACGATTTAAATTATATAATTTAATAGCATTCAGTGTAGTTGAAGTAGATTGAACTCAATAAAAAGAAGAAATGTAACAAGTCTAAGGGTAAAAAGAAAATTAAAAAGCCCAATTGTCCAAATTTCATCTGCACTCTTAACTGAATCCTTTCTCAATAAAAAGAAATCTCTTGATGTTTAGTAGCCAATTGTATTAAAAAAAATTTAAAATAAAAGATATTTTCAAATCTTGCACAGGCCCTTTCATATTTATATACATAAATATGTAGTTATCCTGGCCGAGATTTTTAAATATGACTCTTCTATACAGTCAAAATACAAATAATTTAATTGCACAATAATTTAACCCTTTATTTATCGAATTATTTTACCATCAATTTTTTAGGCAAGATAGGCCTAAAAAAGAGTAAAAAGCGTTAAAATAATTAACTTAAAGCTTTATTAAGCTCAAGACATAAATTAAATATTTTTCATTTGTGGCTTGTGATTATATCTACAGCTTGCAGTCAAAGTTACATACATTTCGTGTTCTATTGGATATCACCAGAAAAAATAGCCGTATTGCAGATATATCAGCCTGATTTAAATGGCACTTACCGTCGGCATATAAAGGATTAATGCATACATGTAATCACATAAAAATAAAGTATCTGCATGTTTCATTGACGATTGCATAAAATCAGTCAAAATTTAAAATAGCTTACATTTCTTTATCACAGTAAAAATTGACAAGCAAACTTTGTCCCAATTCGTTCCTCTGATGTTACGTTCGCCATTGCTGTCAACAATCTCCAGGATGCAATGAATAATCGTTTGCGATGATGTGAGCATTGGTCTCTTTTTCCATCGCTTCTCTTATGTTGTCCTTTACAATGACCCCGTTTGCACATGCTTTATATCGTCATACGTTTCTCGTTTTAATGCCATTTATGGCTTTCCAAATGCACTGACTAATTTGCGCAAGAAAGAGAAGCAGGTGTTCGAAAATTCCAGATTTTTTTCCTGTAATCGTAACTCCGACCAGAGGCAACTCACATATAGAGAATGAAAAGCTCCCGGTATGGTGATTGATTCCCGACACCTCGTTAGGACAAAATCGGTGTACGGTTGGCTATCCCTTACCGATGACAGCAAGTGCCTGGTGATGCCCCTTAGTATTCAAACTTTAGTTCCTACCAGTGCTACCATGACAATCTGGTCATTCAGATTTTTCCGTCCGCCTCATAGCAGGTCAGAGTAGTCGTTTGTGATTACTGTAACTGTAATCACGAATACTCAATGCTTTAAATTATCACAATCTCGAGCACATAATTCAAATAACAATACCTGAGATTTCCTTTTGGTCGGTTTAACGGAGAAGCCATTAGATGTCCATATGCCGAGGAATTATTTTAATGACTACCCTGTACATTAGAAATTGCAAAAAAAAGTTTTCAATGCATAAAGAGTACTTATTGTTAAGCTTTTATTCAATCCAAATGGGGAATTAATGACCAAATGTAAAGAAAAGATAACGCCATGCTGATATGAGTTATTCTATCAAAAACTCACAGTACATATATGAAATATGAGTGAACAGAAGGAAAAGCGATTTTGATATAATTATGATGAATTGACACATCTTAGGGAATACCATGAAAACTTTCAGTATACAATTATCAAACATAAGAAACTTCAGTGTATGTTCGCATTTAAGATTCCTTCGGACACAAATTCTTAGGATCTAACAATGCCATTTGCGGAACTTTTAAATGAAGAATTATTTCTGTTATCAAATAGTGATCATAATACTTTGAAATATTAGCATATTCAATAATAACCTTTCACGGATTATTTCCCATCACTTGTGGAAAACGTAGGGTTTTTTTTTTTTTTTTTTGCACCAAAGATTTATTCTTTTTCATTATCATTAACTAAAAAACAAGGATGGTTTTTTTTTTTTTCCTTAGTATAAGGAAAGAATGTTTAAAACTTATTTACTTTTTATATGCATAGGAATGCTGGGGGAAAAAATCTTGCGTCTTGGCAAAATTTACATAAAATCTAACACTTTTGAAACTATAATATAATCAGAAATAGCTGCATTGTAGGATGATACATTTATTTCAATGATAAAGAAACTGATAAATAAAAGTATGAAATTTTTACCTTTTAAATGAGCTTTTAGAGATGGATTATCTTCCAATTTAGACTGAAGAGCAACAAACTCTCGAAAACGCCGCTTAATACTAACAACTTGCTTCACAAAATGGGGAATATCTGAAGATTTTCCTGTGTCGTGGAAGATTCCAGTATACTACAAAAATGAAATGAAGTTAAATTACTTGCAGCAAATTATCTGTTCAGGTATAAATATTTTGTCGAAAAACATAATTAGAAGGAGAAACAGTTCAGTCTTTAATATGCATCAGGAATGTTGGAAAGTTTTAAAAAAGTGCTAGCATATATTACATATTTTGAACTCTTTAAATTTAAACACAATTAAAATTATTTTTTAAATTATAAGAGCCTTTTTAAATTATAAGAGCAGTTTACCTTTAGATTTACATGGTATTTAAATATTGAAAAGTAAGCTTATCCCTTTGCACTCGAGGGCTCCGGAGCGGAGCCATTTAACCCTTTATCTACTGCATTATGAACTACTGAAAATTCCTTCATAAATATATTTTTTTCTAGCTGCCATATTGCTAATTAAAGGATATACAAGAAAACAAATCTCCCGGTGCGAAATTTAATTTGTTAGAACTAATTAATTGTGTTGGAGAAAACAAAATTTTCTCCAACACTACGTGTACTGGCGGTACTTATAAGTACCACCGAATAATTCGACCGTTAATCACATTACATAATCTGTTATCTTATAATGATTGGGCAAATAATATTCTAAGACAATACAGAATGAATAAAAAAATGCAACACTTAATTTTGGTTTGATATTATATATTTATAGAAAAGTCAAGATAAGAGCGGCAATCCGTACAAAATGGCAGCAAAAGAACACGATGTCCGTTTGTAAATAGCTTTCTTCCTCGCAAAATTCAACAGCCTAGAACAACTACTGCTATCTATCATGAAAAAGAAGAGTTAAAAGACTGTTTCTAAAACGTACCATCAGAATATAAGTAATGGTTGTTGTGCTATAAAGTTTTAAAGTGGTTGGTACTTATAAGTACCGTCAGTAGATAAAGGGTTAAAATTGGTCTTCGAACTCGAGGGCTCCGATACGGAGACAATGCAAATAATTTTCAATTTTTAAAGCTGACGGTGTGTTTATTTAAAAACTGAAAATGCCCACGAGTTCGAAGACCAATTTTAAATGGCTCCGCTCCGGAGCCCTCGAGTGCAAAGGGTTAATATTGAAATTCAAACTGCTACCCAACTGGTATAATTAATGAGACAAATTCCATCTCTCATGCACCTAATAAAATTATCGTTTTATTAATATTTTAAGATCTGAAAGAAGACTTCTGATATAAAAAGTTAACACAAATATTGCAATGAATACATTAAAAATGCATGGAATTTTTAAGTATCAATGATTAAAGCTGTTCACCTAACGAGTATATATAGATGTTTTCAAATGGCGATTAGGGAATGGAAAAACAAATCCCAACATAGCATTGAGGTAACATCTGCTTTAAATCACCATCATCTCAGAGATATTTTCCATCTGAATGCCACAGTAATTAAATAGACGAAGCAATCGAAAATAGTAAAGAAGAGCACTAATCAAAACCGGGGTGGATTTCTGACGAGGAAACTACCTAGGGCCGTTGGCTGATGGGGTGGGGAGCACAAAAAGTTCGATTTAAAAAACTGTTATTAGTTTAATCAGAAAGTAAAATTGCAAAAATTACAAATTCTATTAATTATAAAACATATAGCGACATCGCTAGTCAAGTATAATTGGACGGATTCCTGTTTGTTTCATTACGGTCATTTAATTACTCTAATATTTATAAACGCCGAACATCTGGTTAAATAAAATTGGGTGGAAATCTAGATGTTGTGCAGTTATGAGTTATAATAAAATAAACATAAATATCTTTACAAAATTTTAGATGCAAATATTAACCTAAAGTAAAAATAAATTAAACTGTCAAATAAATTAAAAATATGCTGAAATGTGAAACTCAAATGACCAAAAAAAGGGATCTCATAAGCAGTAGGGCCGCAAAACGATTCTAACAGGGGGAAACTCCTCCACAAAGAATATCCTACAAACCTGACCTTTGCTTTTTTCTCATAAATCTCAAATTCAAAAAAGACTCAAATCTGCTTTTTTTTTTTTCCAGTTTCAAATTTCTTAATATGTTTAAAGAGATATAATAATCAATTTAACAAAGAAATCCGATTTGATGCAAGCATAAAAAAGATAAATAAAAATGCTACGCTTGCTATTGAAACTAACAAAAGGCAGAGATATTGGGTACACCCTTTTAGACTTTTTGAAAGAGCAATTAAGGAAATTCCAAACCACATATTAACAATAATTGATATATCTTCCTTCCAAAACAATGGTGAGATCACCAGTCATCCCCCTGCAGCTACTGATTCTGTAGGAAGCTACTCTTTAAAAGGAAGAAATTTTGATGCTGAAAGTTGAGACAGGCTCAGTTCAAGCAAGTCTGGTGAGTGCATAATTACAATTATAAAAATAAAAATAAAAAAATTTACAAATAAGACAAATTTGCCCCACAAAATAGCCAAATACCTCAAATTAACAAAATATATTTTGTATTCCTTATATGTAAATATTATTAGCCTTCAAATTAATAAAGTCTAAAAATTGTTTAATGAGAAAGGAAATAAAAAGAAACTTTTAAAAAAATAGGACTTAAAAAATAAAAGGGAAATCAAGGCAAAGTTGAAATTAAACTAAAGCTTTAAAAACAAACACTACAGAAATATAAGATTGGCACATAACTCATTATTACAGAAGCCTCATGATTATTTGTCCATTGCATTATATATATATCTGATTCATCATGGAATTGTGTTTAAAATATCACATTTATATTTGTTCCATAACATTGCGCTCCTTTTTAAACACATGCTGTACATCACACTATCCTCGATTTAAATGGCAATAAGAGTTAATTTAATTATTCAGTTTGAGTTTTTGTCAAAGTGACAGCAATCACTGGTACACTCTTAGCGTGCTCTTGCAGGTTAAATTATACTTTCATTTTGTGAGAAAAAGAATGATTTATGTATAAAAATGAATTTTTTTCCACATTGAAAAATAATGCTTTTACCAAACAATTTTAAAAAATTGCAGAGAAAAACATATAAATCAGTTTTTTTTATTTCCATAATATATAGTTGAAAATTAAGCATTTCTATATCCATGGCATAGAGAGGGTAAGCAGTATGTAGGGCATAGTGTGATTTTTTAGGCCCTAATCATAATCAAGGGTTTAAGCAAATGTAACATTTTGATCATATTATTACACTATCTGAACATACTTAGCCTAAAAAGGAGCATAACTCCACCAAATTTTTATCATTTAAGTGTCCCATAAGATTGACACCTACAGCATCTATATTCCTTTTGCCTCCCCACTCCCTCCTTGGCTACACCAATGTTCTATTTAGACATATTTTTTTAATGCTCTACGTAATGTTTATTTACTAAAAAATAATTCTATATATTCACTTTTTTTTGTTTATTGGGATTAAAAGTAAATAAACAAGACAGTCTCAGAATAAAAAAAGCTAAATTTCATTAAATAATGAGTTGCATGAACACAGGCACCAAGAAGTATTAGTATGATCCATTCAACAATAAAATAAATTTATATTAAAAGTGTTTGAGATATTAATAATACAATAAAATTGTTATTTATAAGAAAATTACTCTAAAAAATCTGAAACTGAATTGAGATTTTAGTTTTATTATCTTAATTACCAAGAATGATAAAATTCAAACCTGAAAAACACACTTCTCTAGAAATAAATCATCTGATTAAATATTTATAGTTGGAACTTCAAAATCTTAAGCACAATGATGAAACTACTTACAGTAATATTAAATAACAATATAGTGTTTTAAATGAGGATCAGAAATTTCTAGCAAAAGTTGATGAAAATGTGAATACCAAAATTTAAATGTAACAATATACTAATGGGATGACAAGTTAAAAGTATATAAGAACAGAAAACATATTTTATATGATAATTGTAAAATAGTTAAGATAATCCCATATCCTAAACAAATAAACAAATATGGAACGAACAAGTTTTCTAATATACTTCCATTACAGAGGCTGCTTACTTATGTACTGTATCAGTACATAAGTAAGCAGCCTCTAGTTCTGTACTGTATCCTTTAACCTTCAAACATTAAGTGTTATGCTCATTGTAAAATACATTGCTTTTAAACAATGAGCTTAATATTTTCAAACTATCACAAGCTATTTTTAAATGTTTTGATATTCAATTTAGTTTGAAAAACTATTTTAATGAATTTAATTTTTAAAGAAATTTTAACTACCATACATAACAATAGAAATTTGCTAATGATTTCTGAAAATAATACAATAGATTAACTTTAGAATTTTCAATAAACATAGTGATAAATCAGGTTCAAAGGTTATTATATTTTCAGCTGTTTCAAATACAAACACATTAATGTGCATAGAGATTATAAGATTTGTTTCGTTGTAAGTCATTTGTAAGTATTGGAAATATTTTCAACCTATTGCTGAGACAGGGTCAGTATTCCTCTTAAAACTGCAATAAAATTATTAAACTTTTCATAGCAGTTCCAAGAAAGAAACACTTAAATACTATTAAACAATAGAACACTAGGGGAAAACATAAAAGAACTGACTATAATTTTTACATTTAAACAAGTTAAAAATTTTGAATAAAGTTTTACATAAATGTTTCAAGAGTACATTTATTAAGCATTTAATAAATTACAGTAGTACAATAAAGGGAAATAATACATAGCTAAAATGTTCAAACTCAAGATCGATTTGTGATGTTTGTTTAAAATTAAAAGGGAAATAACTAGCATATCAATTAAGAAATTAATCATTAAGAAAAATCAACTATAAAAACGTATAATATTTAACTTTGACAGGAAAATTGCTTGAAGTGAAAACTTAAAAATTTTCTCATGCATTTAGAAACTTTATCACTATAACTTTCAATAAATGATGATAAAAACTGCCACACCCATAAATATTATGAACCTCATAAAGCAAAACCCCAGACATTTTACCATTCCAAAAGCATAAAACTTTTGAGCATGGTTTTCATAAGCTCATTTTGCTTTTGATATTTATCAGCTATCTGCGTACTTTAATAGATCTGTATGATTATGTCTTGTAGGTTACCTAAATTACCTTTTAAAGATTTTTTAAGTACTTTTTCATCAAGAAAAATAATTTCTGAAAACTTTAAATAAATAAGCTTAGAATATAAATTACTTTAACTCCTTTAAAGATTACTATACTTACAAACAACTTACATATTGCATACATATAGCTGCTTGTAAATTTTGAAGAATTAAAAACTACTGCAGTCAAAAGACAAAATATATAAAAGTGAAACTTCCATATTATAGTACTTTTAATGGAGAAAAGTTGATAACAGATAAATAAGAAATGAAATTTAACTAACCTGAATGCAGTACAGAGTGTATGGAAGGAGGAGACCTGCCTCATTTTGTTGGTAAGTATCTACAATTTGTACATCAGTAAATAAAGTCGGTACTTCAACTTCAATGGCTTCTTCAGCTTGTTCAATGGAAGTATTGGAATTTAATTCAGACTTAACAGCAACAAGCATTTTATTGCTTTCACTCTGCAAGACAATATTATAATCCTTTTCATTTAAAGCTTTCAGTTGAGGCATCTGTCGAATGAAATCTGCACTTCTCGATCTTTTTATGGTAGTTTCATGAACAGAAATATGGGGATCATACTCAGGAATTTGAGAGTCAGTGAAGTTATGATTAGAAAGATTTATATTGCTACATGATTTGATGCCAGATGATACAAAACAAGGGAAATCTGATGTTTCTTCAAAACTTGGTGTTTTAAAAGAAAATTCAGGACTGCCTTCTTTTATTTGACAGGATTTGCCAGGAACTGAAAGTCTATTTGGAGTTTGAATTTCTGTACAACTTTGAAATACCTGGTCATCTGATAACTCCTCATTTGGTAGCAGGATAACAGGTTGGTCAACAGAAGATTCTTCAGTAAAAGATTTTTTTAAACTCTGTTGAGAGTAGCCATTAGAAATATCCTTTTCTTCATTTGTTTGCATATAATTTAATAAAACTCTGAGTATTATCTTATTAAGAAACTTAGGATCACATAATACATTTACAAGAGGATGTATAATATTCTCAGTTAGTATCTCTACGACCAAAGTATGCAGCAGAGGACTATGTTTGCTGTGTAAAGATCTGTCAGACTCAGATGGGCAGAAGGAATCTAATAAAGTACTAACCAAACTCTGTAAATAGCACCATTCTGTCAAATTATCTTTTGTTGCCCAATGTTTCATCTGAAATAGATCAGAAATCTATATTCAATTCATTATGTAAATAAAGAAAACATGAATGGTTATTTAATTGGTCATATTTATTTTAAATCTTCATTAAAAAATTATTAGGTGTTAAATGAGTTATCAGCAAAAATAAATTGTTATTTGTCAGGCATTTTTTTTCAGTACTCACTGAATATAATAGAATGCAGTTAATTTGTATTTGGAATCCAAATATGTATATTAGGATTCATAAGAAATAATTAGTAATAAACAATGAATATCATAAAATAATGCAATCACAAAACTAGTTACAGCCTTATTTTCCTCAGATTCTCTGACATTTATACACTGAAAAAAATAACAATAACTCTAAACACCCTTTTATTTAAAAAATATCATCAAATTTAATTTTTTTATCATCTAATTAAAAGACCATTTTCTATTCCCACTAAAGCCAGCACCATGATTTTTCTGACTTAAATGATGTCAAGAATTTTTTTTATTACTCGAAAATCAGTAGCACACACACACACACATATAAAATATAAATTTATGAAGTCATCAAATGCATTAAAATACATGCACATTTTTATCTCAGATTTTGTTCGACAAAATCAGACATCAATGAAAATTTAAAAGCATTTCTTTTAATATAATATTTTGTGTTCTAGATAATTTATTGCATATGTTTGCCTGTAGAACTATTTCTAAAAATTGTAGAAGGAAAACAAGAATGCCATTGAGGAGAACAAACATTTGTCACAGTAAAGAACTGTGTTTTGCAATTCTGATGCAATTTACTAAATTTTGAGAATTTTTCAAACAATAAATGAAATTAACTGACTTTAGTAAATATATCCCATTATCTTCTAAAATTTTGAGACCTTTAATCAAATCTTTCTTTCTGTTTAAAATAAGAAAGATCAGCAAATCTTTTTTTTTTTTTACTTTGAATTTCATTTAATTATTTCTCTGATGAATTCTTAGCTGATTCACAACAGAAAATATTGATACGAGGGAGAAATTTTACTGGTTTATTAATTTGGTTAGGAGATTAATTACGAAAAAACAAATCCTTTTTTTTCAATAAAATAAATTCTAATGGCATTATTTGAAGCAAATTTTCTAATTTCATTGTTTTTCTCCCACATCTTTTTAACTTTATTTTTAGCTCTTCTTTATTTCCAATTATTTGTTTTGTACTCTTGTTTGTAGTTCACCAAGAATATCATGTAGAAAAATAAATATGCAAAATCAATATTATTTTTATTACTTCACTTTCATAACTTTATTGTATACCACTAAGGTTTTGATTTTACTAACATTTATCAGCTCAATGTCAATGCCAAGCAGGTTCTGCTAAATTACATTATAAAAAAATGACAATTATAAAATAAAGTTTCAACACAATATCTTCTTCTATATTTCATTTCACATTTTTAAAATATCACATACTCCAAATATTAAAAAATGATATCCATCACAAATGGCAAATCTTTATAAAAATAATTATTGCTATATCAAAGTTTCTTAATCCTGATTCACCTGCAAACCTTCTCAGATGGAGGAGAGTTCCTCAACTCGATTAAGAACAAATTATTTCAAAATTTCTAATACAGTAATTATGATGTTTACGCATCAATAACAACCAAATAAACGAATTTGTTCTTTCTATAATATACAAAAAAAAAATCTATTTGAAGCAAACATATATTTAGCATCAGAAAATATCCACAGAGAAAAAAATTATTATTCTAACTTTAAAATTAGTATTTAATTGAAATGCAAACAAAATTTATGCCTTAGATCAGCAATTCCCATTTATGACTTACAGGATGGCTTATCCATATTTATTTTAAATGCTGCTTTCCAAAAGTAATGGAGCAGAAATCCTTTTAAAGAAGACCACATAAAGAAAATGGAAGTATCATCAAATAAAGATATCTAAAATTAACTATCATATGATCAGACTTTAAAATAAAATAATTTTTGGAACAATATCAATGATCCTATTCTGGAAAGCTATACAAAAAGTATCTTAAACTGTCAAGCTTGCATTGAGACATTTGATGGGATCTGGACAACTTATTCATGTGAACATGATTTCTAAACTTCAATTTTTCTAAAATGCATGTAAAGAAAAATACTGAATACAGACAGAGACTTGATGTTCAAACTGTCAGATTTAAATTAAGATATTAACTGTCTAATGGGAGACAATATATAAAATCCCAACTAATAAAATAAAAATCTTGATCATATATTTTTAAATTTTCCACAACAAGCTTTAAAATATTTTATACACAGCGGGTGCAATGCACTACCTACACTATGAAATTATTTACAATACAACATATTATATCATCCATGTTTCAATATTTAGAATAGATTCCAAAAGATGTTGCTGATAAGAATAAATAAATATATATATATATACATAACACTTATGAATACAGACAATTGATATCCACACATCAATCACATTTAATCATATAATTCTATGTTAATGAGGTGAAGATCTCGCAATGCTTCTTGTTTTTTGATATTAACTAAGCAAATATTTGAATATTTAACAAACCAATAACATTAAAGAAAATGCATACAATAAAATACAAAAATTATATTTACAATATATTTATTAATAAATCTAAGAAATCCATTTTAAAATTAAAATTTTTGCCAAAATCCATAAAGGCAACAATGTAATGAGTAAAAACATTCAAATAGTGCAAATCTATGCTTGAATAAAGCAACCTGATTGAAAGACATCATTTCCTTTTATAAATTTTTATGGCCTTTATTTTATTAATTTTCATTCAAATCATGGAACTGCAATTCATCTGATTCAATGTATATTTTCAGAAATATTTTATTTTCAAAATGACACATTTTTTTTTTTTTTTTTCATCAAAACAGAACTTACCTTAGTGAAACATAAACCATGACTTACCTCAAAATTTTCCTTTTTAAAAATGTCAGATTTCTTCTTGGCCTCCACAAAGTGAGAGAAAAAGTTTAGATAAACTTGTAAGATAATGTAAGAAAATTTCTTTTTATCAAATTTTGATATACTTTGACACAAATTAATAAGAGTTTGATTGATACTTGAATTCAGGTAAATCGAAAACTCTTCATTAGGACTTATTTTATCATACCAGGAACGAATATAATGATGAGATATATTCAAAACTAAAACATTTATTTCATTTTCTAAACGTGCCACATCGCCACAGAACTGAAGAGTGGAATGAGAAGGCGGTGGATCATTGGTTTTAACAAATAAAATATGTTTTTGAAATAAACAAACAACTTGTTTTCCGAAACGAAAACAATAGAGCAGTACACCCCATATTTTTGAGATTACAAGAACAACAACTCTTTTATTTAATATATAAGGAAAATTATAAACATAGCTGTACACCACCAATATACACGTTATCAGAGCAAATATGGTACTGAAATTATCTATCAATAAAAGCACGAAAATCGCTAATATAACAAAAATCAGCTCTGAAAACATCACATTTCACGATCTTTCGATATTTCATATCCAGAATACTTTATTTAAAATAAGCATTGAAATACTCTCTTTAAATATTTGGTTTATTTGCATATTTTTCGAAAAATTTCTATTAAATCCTGATTTAAACAACAAATCCTATTCATTTTGGTGTTGATCATTAATTTTTAGCTTTCTAACGTTCGTTCAGTTTCGTTTCCTCTAAAACAAAACACCGACAAACTTCTGTGTGTGTGTGTAGCGCCTGTCACACACTCTTTTGTTATTGGTCAGAACTCTAAAAATAGAT
The DNA here is from genome assembly GCA_026543055.1 of Argiope trifasciata. Lineage (NCBI taxonomy): Eukaryota > Metazoa > Arthropoda > Arachnida > Araneae > Araneidae > Argiope > Argiope trifasciata. The sequence goes on from JAPMOQ010043034.1 coordinate 3,313,768, forward strand.
TTGAGGGAGTGACTTCCCCGTTTTTACTAGGAGGAGAATCTTCGAAAATAAATATCACGTGACAATACTTTGAGTGCGTCATCAAAGCTCGTGAATAGATAGAGTTCTCTTTACGGTATACTTCGCCATAAATCCGTCTAAATCTAGATATATCCATGATTGTCTTTTAGTGGACTGAGCTAAATTCTCCTTAATTGTAGTAAATGAAGTATTAAACTTTCAGAATTTAATTTGTCTGAAATATAATGTACGGCATTAATAAACCTATGAACATGTGGTGACATCTTAATAAGCCACCTACGTATTGGCACGATTCCGCCAACACATACGCCAAAAACATTATTTAGCTAGTAGAGATATTTCTGAACTGGATGAATGTAATAGTATTCAAATTTTAGATCCCTAATCCTTTGGTAAAAAGAAAGACTTAAAATAAACCCAGTGAGATTAAAAATATGATTACTAAGTCTATAAATAGACAGATCTCATAATTTCGAATAATGGTGCCATGGCAAGGAAAACCTCCCCCTCCCAGAACCTATACAAGTGCAAGGTTAAGTGAGAGTGGATAAATTAAATATATCGCACTTTTCCCTTAACGGATTTTAAGTTATGACAAAAATTATGATTTTTCGACCACCGTCAGCTTCGACTTTAAGGGAAGACACCGAGCTGACATCGTTATTAGTGCAAGATATATTCAAAATATCGAACACTCAGTGCAAATGCATATCTTCATATTGTTGCTGAATGCCGTACAATATTATTAATATGCTGTAACAATATTGGTGGAAATTTTCAACTAATAGGGAAACTCTAGGAAATATTAATAAATTATTTGAAGTTATTTATTTCAGAATGGGAAATCGTGCCTATTAGATCGCCTAGTTCACACCACTGAATATCAATAAATATTATTAAAGTCCGCAATTATTGCAGGATCAAATAACAAAGGTTAATGAAATTAAATAAATGATGATATAGATAAAAATTCACATTTATGTATGTTAACCTCCAGTGCTGAAGCAGCACTAAGGCTACTCTGAGGCATACTTCATGATTTTGAGATGGAGCCAGATGGCAAAGGTGACACCTGAGAAGGCATTTCGCCCTCTCTCCAAACTTCTTTACCATACACTAATCAAAAGATATTTCATTCCATCATCAAATTTAAGTACCAGACCCATAAAGACGGTAAATGTTTAAGAGAATCTAGTTTCGAACTTGTGAACTTTCCGACTGAAATTGAAACTCTATCACTAAGGCCCAGAAGAAATTTAAAACAACCTATGAAAACTTGCTTGCCTTCAAAGACAAATAAAAAACTAAGAATAAATTTTTAACTTAATATCACATGATGTTTCCATACTGCAAAAAATTAAACTACTAACTGAAAAATCGGTAATAACCTGTCCTATTACATATAATCGAGTTATGGACTTTCGCATAAAAAGAAAAGGTGTCGAGATGAAGGAGAAAATGGTGATACCAATGCCCTAGTATCATGAATTATGAAGTAAAAAATATCTACATCTTGAATATATTTGTAATGTCCAAAAAGTAAACTGCCAATTTTTAATTCGATAATATTCTTCCTCAGGAACAGAAAAAATTATTCTCGAGGTAATGTTTGAATTTTGAAAAAAAAATTGGGGGATGGGAGGGTATTTAATTTCAAATTTGCATTTATGTGGCAGAGAACTAAAAAAAATAACTTTGAAAGCGTACAGAATGTTGGTGGCTTTCTGTACAAAATTTGAGCTATTCGACCTCCAGTTACCATTAATCACATAAAATTCCTAAATGGCACCTTCTGCTTGATATAATTTTTTCACTCTCATAAAATTTGAGGTTACAAAGAAACATGAATAGATTAAAGTTTTGTTCTCGTGACACCCTCTAAGATTTTTTAAAATTTATCAATACCTCCTTGGCACCCAGGACTGGCATTCTTAATTAAGGGGCCTGGGTGCAAAAAGTCATTTGGGTCACTAATTTTTAGAAATAAAAAAAGCAGAGCGCATATTATTAAAACATGTTTATTTAATGCGTGATTTTGTTTTTACTAATACATCAATTATTTCAGAAAAATTACAATTTTTTACAATTTCTTTTTTGATGCTTAATATAGCAAGTGCATTTAAGCGTTCTGAGCGCATGACCGAAGATAATTCTTAATTAATTTTAATTTGCTAAAAGAATGCTCAGCATTTGCTATAGTAACTGGCAATGTAAAGAAAAGTTTTAATTCAGTTAATACATTTAGAAATAACTCATTATAGTAATTATTTAGTATGTATTGCAATATGTTTTTTACATTATTTACATCTCTTCCATTGAAAATCGAATCCCGTAGCACTTCTTGGATTAGGTTTTCATTAACATCTTTGTCATAAAACTTAACAAAGTTTTTGGAACATATCTCTAACTCGAGTTTTTCTAAAAAATTTATATCAGTGACTAATTTGAAATCATAAATAATATTTGGTATTATTTTAAATCCATCTTCTATTTGTACAATAACAGTAATTACAGTATTAAAAAATAACGCCTAAATTCCTCTACCGGGATTTTTTTAATAATTTCGTCTTCTGTTAATTCGGAATATAATCTTTTCTTTTTTCGAATTTGTTTTACAGGAAAATGTTCCAAAATATTCACAAGCTAGCAATTTAATCTCGTCTAAAAATGTGCTAAATTTTGTTTTTAAATTTTGAATTTCAGTTTTAATTTGATTGACTAAATTGAAGGCCGAATCAAGAGTAATTGTTTTTGTTTGGAATAGTTTATTGATAGTGTTATTGTAAACCATACTATTAAACATAAAATAAAGGGCATTTCTTGTATTCCATTTAATAAGCTTTTAACTTCGGATACCACTGTGTTATCGTTACTTACATGAATAAATTCTTCTAGGGCATTACATATACACAGCTTTAACCGAATCTATTTTGGCTTCCCAACGACTGTCATATAATGGTTTAAGAGTAATAAATCAGGTGCTTAAATGCTTTTGTAGAATTTCTCATCTTTTTGTAGATGCGGAAAATAAACAATATAAACGTTGAAAAATTCCCCCAAAATTTTTTTACAATATATATTGCTGGAAGCGGTATCACAAATTAATAAATTAAAGGAGTGTGATAAGCAAGGCACATAAATTGCATGCGGGGTTAGAGAAAATATTCTAGACTGTATACCTTTATAGTTCTCTTTCATGTTGCTACTGTTGTTGTATGCTTTTCCTCTACAATTCATAATATCTAAATCAAGTTCGCTTAATCTTCCCAATAGAGTCTTTGCTAGTCCTTCACCAGTTACTTCAATAAAATATATAAATGACTCTTTTAAACTTTTCTCTTCAAAATTCGCATATCTGATAGCGATTGAAGTTTGTTCCTTAAGGGAAGTATCAGGAGTGCAATCCATTTGGATACTATAGTACAAGGCTACTTTTATATCGCGCTTAATTTCGTCATTTCCTAACACAGCAATAATTTGTTCTTGTGAACTATGAGCTAAATGATGCGCAGTTCTATTTTTGGAATTTATTATTTTGTTTATATGATCCATTAGCACAGGATCGTATTTACTTAATAATTCGATTAAACTTTAAAAATTTCCATTATTAGGTTTCCCTATTATTTCATGGGTTCCACGAAATGGAAGATTATTACATGCTAAAAAAAGAAACACTTTTAAAATTCTTTTAAATAGGAATTTGGGTCGTGCTGTTTCCTTACCCATATTAATTTCATTTGTTTTATCAATAGTCGAACATAAATTTAACCGCTTTAGTAATTCTTTCCAAGCAATAAATGAATTAATATGAAAACTAGAGCGTTCATGATCTTGGATTACATTTAATAACTTTCTACAGTTATTATAGCCACCAATAAATCGTGTAGTTAGGTCATTTCCTCTCCTCCTGGAAAACAGTATACAACAAAAATAAAATACGGAATCTTGCGTCTTTGAATAAATTAACCAACTACGAACTTGAGTTTCCCCATTTGGCGTTTTTTAAAAGTAGTATATAATAGAAAATGATATACCTACAGCATTTTTAGCAAAAATTCCTTTATGTTGCACAAGTCCGTTTTTAGCTCATAACATTTTAAATTTATCAGTTATAATACATGACTATAAACCAGGATCATTAATACTCTTTTGATCATATTTGTTATTGTCATTTTCGCCATTATTTTCTGATTCGGTCACATTTGTATAAACGATTCTTCAACAAATTTCACCATTTCAGCTGTTTTATTGCTGGACTGTGTACTCTGAGCAGAACTTTCTTCCCCAGTTGAAATTTGAACTGCAATTTTTGAAGCTGGAGGAATTTCTTTGCCAGAATTATTTTTTAGCCTATAAAACAGATTTACATGTGACTTTTCGAAGTTTAACTTTAATTCTTTTTCTTTTCTGATAATTTTCTTTTTTTGACACCAAGAAGGACATTTCCTTGGCGTGGATATCATTATATCTGACAGTATTAAGTAGTTTATTGAATGAATTATCAAATTATTTTATGTTATAACTATAAGTTATTAACTAATAGGTGAGGTGATTGTAAATCTGCTTATCTTATATTAACAATATTTTGCATACTTGCACAAGACTATAATCTTTATTATGAACTTCGTATATATCCAAATCCGGTGATTGCGAAATTAAAACTTTTTCCTTAATTCTTTTCATCCTGGTCATGGCCGGTGGATCAGTAATGCGATATGCATTGCTAGGAGTGGATCATTTAATCTATCATTTTACTTTTTGTTTGAGCAACTTAATATAAACAAGCATACATAGATGCACACATAAAAAATATTACATTAAATACAGAAAAAAGTACATAGATGATGATTACAAATCATTTTGAACCCAGTCTTAGCCCCCAGAAGTCGTGCCGCTCTGTCTTAACATGTCTGAAGTGGATTTCTTTTTTCATAAATCAATCTCCCTTCCCCCTCTTTTAATAGGTATCATCACGATCATTACCTAACAACGGCGTCGACGCTTAGCCAGTCAAGTGGTATCAAACTTGTATACTTTCAGTGCGTGTAAAAGCTTTTATTGTTCAGAACATTATTTTAATTCTAAATCACGGTGGGGGCCCCCTGAAGAGCTGGGCCCGGGTGCATTGCACCAGCTGCACCCCTTATATGGCTGGCCTTGTTGGCACCTCTCCACACCTATACCGTTGACTCTGCAAGAACCAATTCAGACATTCTCAACTTTTTTCAAAGGAAGTAAACTATTGTTAAATAGTATTGTGGGAATTTCTTTAATGCAACCTAGAGGAAGAAAAGTGGATAAAATATTGCTTTGTTTAGACTTGGAAGTTAAAAAAGGGAAAGAGATAAGTTTTGTAAATAACCAGGATTTTTAACCCTCCAGCCACATTCTTTCCCAAAATTAACGGTAGAAAATGCACTGAAACATCAGGGAAAAGCTGTATTTATGTTGAAAGTCGCAGCTGAGTTCTTAGGGCACGATAAAAGTGAACCTTCAATCAATCGATATACTTTCCAAAGATGCTGGAAAGACTTTTGCAAGAGACTTCTAAGATTAAAGTATTATTTAAAAAAGGAACCTTGTTCCGTATCCTTTCATTTGAATGGTTAGTTGCCACTTGCTTTAAATGTGAAAAACTCTTTACTGTTATATATGACTGCCAGAACAAATTGTTCAAAGAGCCAAAATTCTGGAAATTTTCAGAAAATGGTTTCTATTTGGAATTTTCTAAAAGATTACATATTAGCAAATAAGGCTCAAATTCTTTCTTCTGATATGTTCCAATCAAATTCCAACAAAATAGGTTGAGTCAAAGGTGCGATTATATATTTAATATGTTTAGAACAGTATACAGATAGAGAGATGACATGTCTTCAAACATGGATTATCTCGACTAGTTGTTCAGGTGTTTGTTTTTTTAAAAATATTCAGAGAAAATTATAATAATTTTAAAGAGGGGATTGTATTGAAGGAAATAAACACTTAAACAAAATAGGTAGCGAAAAAAATACAGAATAATGTGAACAATCGAATAATATTTATAATATACTCAAAAATGGAAGAAGAAAAAAACGCCGGAGCACAATTAATGGAAGCTTGTAGAATTATGTGAAGTTTTCATTTTATTGCAATCTGACAAGACCTGAGACTTGATAATCAAAAACTAGAACCAGGCTCATCATGCTCAATAAAAAGCAAAGGAATTTACTCCTCCAAAAGGATTTTATTTAAATAATTATTGTTTCAAAAATGTCTGAAGCAAAAGTTTAAGTAAATATTTAAATAAAGATAAAAGCTGAAAGGAAAATTTATGGAAATGTGAAACCATAAATAAAGGTATTTAGTCAGTTGCTTTCATCAGTCACACATATTATTCGCTCTAAAAAAATTATATTCATTCGATGGAAATTGTGAAATTTAATCTTGGAAATTTGAATTTGTATTCAAATTTGGTATCAAGGAAATTCAAATTTGGGAAATCCGAGGTCAGTGGGATCTATCAAAAGACGATTATTTAATGGTTAAGAAAAAATAACGTGCAGTTATAAAAAGATTCCATTTATGTAAAACAATAAACGCTTTTGAATTTAACGTGCAATAATCAAATCCTGAGTGAAAAGAAATGTTAGAATACTTTTCTGATTGCACATTTTTTAGATAACAATTCGGCTTAGTTGTCATTTCTGCTTGAAATGAAATGAAAGGAAAAGATTGTAAAAGCCTTTTATTTCCTTTGTCCGTCGATACTTCCAGAAAACTGAAATAAAACGATAATAATACTAATAATGTTAATTTTTAAGAAGGAAACTCGAACCAAACTGCAGACGTAGCTACAAAATTATTTCTAATTAATGTAACAAACCAATGCGGTTATTTTGTCATTGTTGACCGTTGTGTCTTGTACGGCATGATTATCATATAATTACAGATTTGTTTCATGTAACTGATATTAAAATCTAGCACACTTACATTGTCATGGTAATCATTCACACTGTAGTGTTTCTTTTTCGGCTCTGAAAAGTTGAGTTGATTACTGATTAGCTATACTGATTCTGCCCAAATATAGTATATGTGTCAGTCTGGTGCGTGTTAACCCATCCTCGCTCATCCCTAGAATACTCTTTTTTTCTATCCAGTTTAATCATAGATGTCATCAAATACACTTATATTGCACTTACATGTTCCCAAATGGCAACATGACATGGATATAAATGAAAAACGACGAAATATATCACTATGTACATTTTTATAAAATATATATTTAATTAATTAACAATATTATTTATTTTCACGTTGATCCCCTCAAATGAACAGTAATTAGGCTGGTCAAAAAAACTGTTTTCTTGAATCACGTCAATATGGCACTAGAAGTTTAAAAAATAGGTCTGTTTAACATCTGACCACCATTTGAATACACGAGATTCAATCCTAAGCCCGTTTGTAAATATATGAATGCTATCCATATAACTTCAAAGCGGGATGTTAATCAAACTAAATCCAAACCATATACATTACAAAATGGTTTGGAGCTTCCAAAGTAGCTAATTAGTGTTTATTTATTTTCTTAAGGAAATTTTTTTGTATTTTTTTTATTTGCGTAAATCAAAAAATTTTAACAATTTTTTATTGCAGCAAATTAAGAGAAAATTATGGCAAAACAACTCAATGATTATGAAATTCACTATACCAGACAGAGGTGCAAACTGCAGCAGACTTTTGATTAAAGCAGATTCAGATTTTCTTGTATACTTACACAATATTGTACATTTTAAGCTTTGTCTTATATATAATAAATAGAGGGTAACTTTGAATCAGTTTTACTTAACTTGAATTTCTTTCCTTTATGCTATTGACTACAATCGGTAAAGATTTCCAATTATGGTTTCAAAAGTGCGAACCAAATTTTAAATATGTAACATGTTTCATTTTTAAATAATTGCGTTCACATCCACACAGGCAGATGGATCTCCAAAAATGTCGTTTTAGAATTCAAAAAACTCTAAAATATGAAGACTCATTGATATGTTGAGCTCTAATTCTTTGATGCTTACAACATTTTCTCTTTGCATATTTTGTGAACGGAACATTCCAAAAAGAATGAAATGTCAATAAATATAAAGAGAATTATGAAATAAAGAACAATTCCACCAATAATGGATATTTGTAAGAACACGTAGGTTGTTATTTAATCGTTAATGACGTTTGAAAGGTACGTAATCCAGATACGAATAAGCTATCTATAATTTTATCTTCTGCTACCTATTGACCTAGAGTCTAAAATTAATCATTATTTCAGATTAAAAAAAAGTCTGATTTAGATTAACATTTCAAAGTCCACCAGTAATAATTTGTATTAACTAATCAGCCTTAAACCACACAATTTATAAAATATTTTTCCAAAATCCACTAATTTTTTAGTGCATGTGAACTTTCTTATTTTGTAAGCAGAAATTGTTTATCATATTTTCGTTGAGATGAAAAATTTGCTTTCATGTACTGACTACTTTGAAAGTTAGAAATTGTCATTTTTAGCAGTATGTGCGTGCATATTATTAATCTATGGTGGATCCATGCTCATCCTTTAAGCAAGATTTATTTATAATTTCTTTATTCATCTTTCAACGAAAGCACTGACTAATATATATTAACGTAATTAATTGGTTATAATTAATGATAACCAATAAATGCGATTAATTGATTTATCACATTGATAGGTTATTATTAACAATAACCGGTTGATCACATTGGCTGTAACATATATGTTTAAAAATAAAAATAATTATAATATAAATGCTTACTTTATGCGTATCAATTGTTGAGTGATGTTTAGAATTATTAAATTAATGTCATAAATTGCAGAGAATGAGCATTTATCTTTGAACCGAAATCAAGGTTTAAAAAAATGATGTTCTAGTTGAAGCATGTCTACGTGATTTTCAGACTCTTTCAAAACAGCGTCTAATCTCCCTTTCGTTTAGTTATATAAAATTGAAGGGCTGAAAAATAGACGATTGGTGGGTTTAAATTCCAGAAATAAGGCCCTATACAACGTCGGCCTCCAACATTGTCTGTCACCAGGGTCTGATAAATCTTTCTAGGTGTTCTTATACAATATAAGGTTCGGGGTTTGCCCTTTCTCTTCATAAACATTATGCCCTTCAGTTTTCAGTTTCACAAACCAGATATTTAAAAATTAGATACCAGATATTATATATATATATATATATATATATATA
>JAPMOQ010043034.1:3323124-3350712 GCA_026543055.1 Argiope trifasciata
TTCATTTCGGGTCATGTACGAGGGAGTAAGTTTTGATACCTCGTCAATAAAAAATTCAAAATAAAAAGGCAAGATGTTTTAGCACATTTTAAATACTATTTAATTAAGCTGATATTTAAAAAAAAAATTATAAAGCTACATATCCTTTTAGAATTTAAAAACAATGTGCAAAAGGTAGTCAGAAATACAACTGGCTTTATTGCTAGAACGGTACGACGGGAGACCCTAGCACATATTTTGGAAGGAAGTGGTCCAAATGTTGTGCTCGAACAGATATGTCCCGTAATAAGGAATCCTGAAATATCTAGTATTTTGTTCTTTCCATTTTTTCCCTATCACAGCGACCCTTACAGCGATCACATTTTGTGTTTGTGACTATGTATTTCTATAAAATATTGCTTTATTTTCTATTCCTGGTGTCTTTGAACAATCAAAATCATTTTGTATATGTGTAATATCAGTTCACGGGTATAATATGAGGCTTCTTTCGTTTTCACTTTACTTTGGACAAAGGGAGAAGGAATAAGTTGGCTCCAAATTTCTCGAGCCTCAAAGAGCTTGTCGACGTTTTAGATTGTTAATATCAATTGCAATTCATCTAGCTTTCCCCCTAAACTGCAGACGTTAATTTTTTTCAACATTCTCTTCTTTTTATTTCTGATCTTTAGGACGTCAAGATATTATATCTATTAACTGCATCTACAACAGACGAGCATACGGGTGAGAAATTTATTTTGGTTTTAGTGCCTTTTGACAGTGAATAATGGAGGAGTTTTTCTTAGGTAACTTTTAATAAAAAGTTTGATTTAAATGATGAGATCTTTCTTTGTGAAATTATTTCTGACATACAAGTACGCGCACACACTCATATATATATTAAAATTTTATTCAAATATCTATATATATATAAAAGAAAGTCGTGTTAGTTACACCACTTATAACTCAAGAACGGCAGAACAGATTTGGCTGAAAATTGGTAGTGAGGTAGCTTAGAGCCAGGAGACGGACATAGGATACTTTTTATCCCGTTCGACAGCGTTCCCGTGTGACTTGACATGAAACGTCAGTCACTATAAAACGTGGTATAACAAAAAAGAATCGGAATAACAAAACGCAAATGACAGCTATGTAATTGACGTAAAATGACAGCTATGTAATGACGTATGGATGACAATTTGATATTTGTAAGAAATCAATATTAAAAATATTTCTATTAAATAAATAATTAACAAGTGGATTGAAGTGAGGTGAAGTTTAATTAATAATGCCGCGACCAAGACAATCGAATCTTTCCCGACAAAGCCGTAATGCAAGAAGAATACAAAATACTGCAAATAAAAGGACTGAAGAAGAACAAGAAATTGCACGTGAACAGTGCCGCGATAGTATGGCTCGACTTCGTGCTTCTCAATCACGAGCGCAAAGTGACGCAGCCCGTGAAACAGCTCGGTTGGCAATGCAGAATCGTCGAGCGAACAACAGAAATCAACAAATAGATAATTTGAGACGCAGAACAAGATATTTAGCTGATTTGAATCTAGCAGCGTTTCGATACGATTGCAGTAATGATTACAGCTTGCATCCTAGCGTTTGCATTGGGCAAATGGACGTTGTTTGCGAGTATTGTGGTGCATTAAAGTTTTCCGGAGAAACACCTGGATTATGCTGCCTTAATGGTAAAGTGAAATTGCCAGTGTTGACTCCGCCACATGAGCCATTGTATTCATTGCTTTGTGGCGAAACACAAGAATCACGCCACTTTCTTGCAAATACTCGAAAATACAATAGTTGTTTTCAAATGACGTCATTTGGGGCAGACATTATCGAAGAAGGAGGATTTAATCCGACATTTAAGGTATTTATTTTTGTACTTACATAGAATGTAGTTAAAGAATAACTTACTTTATCTATTGGTATGTATTATATTTGCTAATACTGAACTCTACTCTCCCACAGAAAAAGTGTTTATAACCAAGTTAATGCTGTCTGGTTTTTATTTTGTAGATACAAGGACAGATTCACCATCGAATTGGATCATTACTACCTTTCGAAGATACACAGAATAAATTTTTACAAATATATTTCATGGGCAACATGGAAGAACAACTTGATCGACGCCTAGGGATCAATGCAGGAATGAAGCGAGCAATTCTTCAAGACTTGCAGTGTCTGCTTCATGAACATCATGCGTTGGTCAGGTTGTTTAAGAGTGCTTTAGAGCGCATGCCAAATGATGACTATAAAGTTGTCATCAAAGCAGATAAACGACCATCTGGAACACACGAACGCACATTTAATGCTCCAACAGTAGACGAAGTTGCCATCCTGATTGTTGGTGAACAATTGGAAAAACGCGATATTGTGCTTACACGTCGCGATACTGGGCAACTGCTACAAATATCTGAAACTCATCGATCATATGACGCATTGCAATACCCACTGATGTTTTGGCAAGGAGAAGATGGATATTTTTTTAATATTAAAATGATAAATCCATTGAATGGTAAAGTATCAGCATCTTAATAATGGTTAATGTCTGTATTATTTGCCTTTGAAATGGTTAATTATCAAATTTTTAATTTCAGGTGAAGAAACTACAAAGAAAGTTAGCTCAATGAATTATTATGCATACCGTTTGATGATTCGTCAAAATGCTGACAACTATTTGCTGCGGTTTCGTAGATTGTTTCAGCAGTATTGCGTTGACATGTATGTAAAAATAGAAACGGAACGTTTAACATTTATTAGGTTGAACCAAGCCAAACTGCGTTCTGAGGAGTACATCCATTTACGTGATGCAGTTAGTACTGAAGGAAATGCAGCTAATATTGGTCGATTAACTATTCTCCCGGCGACGTACATTGGTAGCCCACGTCATATGCATGAATATGCACAAGATGCAATGACATATGTTCGTCATTACGGCCGGCCAGATCTCTTTATTACTTTTACCTGTAATCCAAAATGGATAGAAATTACTCAATTGCTGCTTCCCGGACAAACATCAAATGATAGACACGACATCACAGCACGTATATTCAGGCAAAAAATTCGGTCCTTGATGAACTTTATTGTTAAACAACGAGTCTTTGGAGATACTCGATGCTGGATGTATTCAATCGAATGGCAAAAGCGAGGCCTGCCGCACGCACACATTCTTATTTGGTTAGTGGAAAGAATTCAGCCTGACCAAATAGATGATATCATATGTGCCGAGATTCCTGATCATGAAGTCGATCCAGACCTACATGATGTTGTTACTACTAATATGATTCATGGACCGTGTGGTGCCATCAACCCCCAATCACCTTGCATGGTCAATGGAAAGTGCTCTAAACGATATCCACGGAAATTAACGGCGGAGACTGTCACTGGCAACGATGGGTATCCGCTGTATCGGCGTCGATCACCAGATGACAACGGTCGAACTGTCACAACGAAAGTGAAAAGAATGGATTTCGTTGTCGACAACAGTTGGATTGTTCCATATTCGCCACTTATTTCTAAAACGTTCAAGACACATTGCAACGTTGAATACTGCAATTCAGTTAAGTCCATAAAATATATTTGCAAATATATCACGAAAGGCAGTGATATGGCGGTTTTTGGATTGCAATCCTCGAATACCAACGACGAAATTTCACGCTATCAAGTTGGTCGTTATGTGAACTGTAATGAAGCGATTTGGCGTATATTCGCATTTCCCATTCACGAACGTCATCCTACTGTTATACATTTGGCGGTGCATCTGGAGAATGGTCAACGAGTATATTTCACGGCTTCGAATGCTACGCAACGGGCTGAAACACCTCCAGCAACTACATTGACCAGTTTTTTTGCAATCTGCCAAAGCGATCAGTTTGCACGAACTTTTCTTTACTCGGAGATGCCACGTTATTATACTTGGAATGCTTCATCCAAGAATTTTCAAAGACGGAAACAAGGTGATGCGGTTCCTGGGTATCCAGATGTGCGTTCTACTGATGCTCTTGGTCGTATGTATACAGTTCATCCAAAGAATGATGAATGTTTCTATTTGCGGTTGTTGCTGGTAAATGTGCGTGGGCCAACTTCATTTGAGACACTACGAACTGTTAATGGTGTAATATTCCCAACATATCGTGCTGCATGTGAAGAATTGAACTTATTAGAAAACGATACTCATTGGGATACGACAATCGCTGAAGCCATTATCTCTGCATCTCCAAGTCAGATACGAACATTATTCGCTATCATAATTTCGACATGTTTTCCATCAAACCCATTTAACCTGTGGCATAAATACAAGGATAGTATGTCAGAAGATATTTTACATCAAATTCGTGTCAGTTCCAGAAATCACGATATTGAGATGAATGAGGAGATACATAATCGTGCTTTACTCTTGATCGAAGATATGTGTTACCTCATGTGCGGTAATTTATTAATCAGGGTAGGAATGCCAGCGCCAAATCGTGAAATGAATGGCGCATTTAATCGAGAATTGGAACGGGAACGGGAATATGATCAACAGGAATTAGATTTAGTAGTTCAAAGGAATGTACCCCTGTTGAATTACCAACAAAAGGAAGTTTATGATACTTTAATGAAGGCAATCGCTGATGAAAATGGTGGTTTATATTTCCTAGATGCCCCTGGTGGAACTGGCAAGACATTCCTTATGTCATTAGTTTTAGCAACTGTTCGGGCGAGATCCAACATAGCGGTTGCAGTTGCTTCTTCTGGAATAGCAGCCACATTGTTAGAAGGATGCCGTACGGCTCATTCAGCATTCAAATTACCGTTAAATCTTCAAACTATTGAAGAACCAACGTGTAATATTGCAAAACACTCAGCAATGGCCAAAGTTTTAGCGGCATCGAAAATCATCATCTGGGACGAATGCACAATGGCGCATAAACGTGCATTAGAAGCACTTAACCGAACATTAAAAGATTTACGCAATGACTCGAGATGTTTTGGAGGAGCAATGATTTTACTGTCTGGCGATTTCCGCCAAATACTGCCAGTAATTCCAAGATCTACGGCTGCCGACGAAATAAACGCTTGCCTCAAATCGTCAAATCTATGGCGCTATGTGAAGAAACTGCAGCTGACAACAAACATGAGAGTTACATTGTTTAATGATACATCTGCTGAAGATTTCTCGGAGCAATTGCTGACTATCGGTAATGGTCAAGTACCTGTCGATGAATCGAGCGGATTAATATCATTTCCAAATAATTTCTGTAATTTTGTCTCATCAAAAGACGAACTTATCAACAATGTATTTCCAAATATTATTTCTAACTACAAAAATAATGAATGGTTGAGTGAGCGAGCAATTTTAGTGGCTAAGAATAAAGATGTAGATTACCTGAACTACATAATTCAAAATAAGATCATTGGAACAATGCATTCATTCAAATCTATTGACTGCGTCACAAATGAAGATGAAGCCACCAACTATCCAATTGAATTTTTAAACTCTTTGGACGTGCCTGGCTTACCACCGCACAATTTACGCCTAAAGGTTGGCTCCGTAGTAATCATGCTTCGAAACATAAACCAACCAAAACTGTGCAACGGTACGCGTTTGGTGGTTAGTAAATTGATGAACAATGTAATTTACGCTACGATAATGACAGGAAAATTCAAAGGTGAGGAAGTTCTCATTCCGAGGATCCCGATGATCCCAACCGATATGCCGTTTGCATTTAAAAGACTTCAATTTCCGATACGTCTTGCATTTGCCATGACCATCAACAAATCACAAGGCCAATCCTTAAAAGTTTGTGGTTTAAATCTAGAACATTCATGTTTTTCCCATGGTCAATTATACGTGGCATGTTCACGGGTCGGAAGACCATCTGCGTTATTTGTTTTTGCGCCTGATAATAAAACAAAAAATGTCGTGTATCACAAGGTACTTAAGTGAAGAGCAACCTATGTACTAAAATACAGAAATAATAATGAATGATTAATGTAGTTATTTAATTTTTTTTTTGTATTTTTTCCAATAAAAACACAATCTGCTTATTTATTGCCATTAAGGCGGAACAAAGTTCGCCGGGTCAGCTAGTTACGTATAAAACTCAAATATGAAAGTGAGAAAGTGTTAAAAAAAGAAATATTCATTATATATATATATATATATATATATATATACACACCATACCTTTTTGTTTTTAAATGCTTTTGTGATATATATATATTCGCACTTTAAATCTTAGTTGATTTACGATTCGCGAACAAAAAATTTTAAAAAGAAAAAATTCAGGATTTTGATCAGACAAGTAAAAACAATGGTACAAGGATAAAAGGAGATGTGAAGAAGATTGTGATGAATTATCTAATTTAAGAAAAGCTGATGCATTTCCTTTAAAATGGAAGAAAAAGTTAAACTGTATGCATCAGACTCAAAACTTCTTTAACTGAATACAGTAATTTCATTTTATTATTTTTTTACCATTAAAAACATAATTTAAAAAAAAAAATTAATTACCGGAATCTTAAAGAGAAAAATAACTTTCTATTTTCGATAACTTCCTTAATACAACTTATTTTTAAAATAATTGTTTATTTAAGCAAAAGGCATTTTAGATATATGAAATAATAAGGAATATTCAAAAGTGTACACACATAATTAGGAAAAAAAAGGAATCAGTTGAAATTTTTATACACAAAAAGCAATGTGATAAAAAAAAATTATGAAAGGAAAAATGCACATTTGTTTCAGCCATAATCAGCAGATATACTTCATTTAGATAACATTTGACTTCTATTATTTAATCTACCGATTTAGTAATGAAGATCCACCATTTTCACGATGGTTTTCAATACATGCAACGCCTCAAAATAATTACATAATTTCTTTAACAAAATATTCAAACTAATAATTGAGCTTATTTATCAAGGTGCAAATAAAAAATGAGAGTTGACTCTAACTTTTTAGTATAGACTTTAAAAATTACATTGGGAAACTAAGAAATGAAATTTATATTCAAAAATACTTTCGTCTACCATAAAAATTTCAATGAAGATGAAAAGGAATGTGAAGATTAATCAAACAATTTACTTCAAATTTATTAAGGAAAAGCTAGACAATGTTTTTCCTGCAAGGTTAATAATGAGGATATGGAGGGAAAATTTTCGAACCAAGTCTGAACAATCAGTACTTTTTCTTGTATAGCACTTCAATCGTCTGCAAGGTAAACCGGTGAAAAATGCATTCCAATACAACTATTTTCCCACAGGTTTATTCAAGAGGAAAAATAATTTTGTATTTTTGCGGAATTTAAAAGTTAAGGAAATAAAATCAGAAATTAAGTATGAAAAAAATGTTTTTAATTCCTTCCTGAATAAAATAAATTGAAATGAACATGAACTCTAAAACCTTTAAAATTATGATATTTAGTTAGAGAGTAATGTAAAATGAGCGTAGCAAATTTTTTTTTTTAATTGAGCAGTTGCAATAAATAATAAATAAATTATTAAAATATTGATAATTATTAATAAATAAACTTAGTTCCATTTAATAAACAAAGCATCAAAAATTACATAGTTAAGTATTTGAATAGCCAAATCTTTGAAATAATGTTAAAAGCAATGATTTCAATAACAAATAATTTTTTTTTATTCAATGCCTACTTAGGTCAGCAAAGAATATTTTTATTTTAGTTACTTTTTATTAAATAATCAAAAAGTTATTAAGTATAAAAAAATTACTGATTTTGGAAGAATTGAACTGGTATTCTTCACCTTCCCGCGAAAAATACTTAAATCTTTGCATTTTATCGATTGAGAGACTGCCCGTTGATTTCAATTTTCATTACAAATTGTTTAAACTCTATTTAAAATATTACAATTTAATTTAATTTAATAAATGAATTGATATTTGAAAAAACTGTATTAACATCATGTGTCATCCACTATAAGTTTTTAAAAAATATATTTGAACTTGAATGTATGGATGAATAAAAAGTATTTAATTAACGATTGAAAATTGGAACAAGAAATAAATATAAAATATATATATATATATATAAAATATATATAAAACCATAGGGAGACTGTGAACAAATAATAGGAATTGAAAAAAAATTAAATCAAAGATTATTTATTGCTTTTTTGATTGTATACATCGTAGAACACTAAAGTGTTCGAGCAAATCCAAGAGCCTTAAGAATTTATTCATTTATGATCATTGAGAACACAATGTAGCGGCTATTCAACCAAAGAAAGAAATTCAGAGATAAAAACAGTTATCTGCAGTTTTTTTAGTTCCGACATGGAATGAAACAAATTCGAACTACAGATAATATTTTAATATATTAATAAAAAATCATGGTATAAGAGGAAAAAAAACTGAATTGCCGAGGAATTAAAATGAAAAAACTTAAATTAGTTAAGTTCCATTGCATTTTTGACGAATAAAAAAGGGAAAATTCATAAATCTAATTCATTAAAAATAATTTATAAAATTAAAGTTCTTGTATATTTTTAATTATACATTTAGTATGGCAAATTTCATATATTAAATGATTACTTTCTATTACTAATAAAGAAATGTTCATCTAAATTTTCAAAAAACTCAAAAATATGCAATTGCACATTTCAACCTTTATAGATATTTCAATACTAAATGGATATTTGACATTTCAAGTTAAGCTCTTTTTTAAAAAATTCTAATACGAAAAGATACCCATTACTAACGAAATTTATCCATTAACATCCATTTCTATCCAGATAAATATCCTTTAACAATCTCTAACATCTTCAATTACAACCTTTTTTAACAACTTTATTTTTGTTTTGTTTTTTGTGAAAGAAAAAAAGCATGTAATAAAATATGCAATTAACTTAAACATAAAATTAACATTATTGAAAAACTGAGATTATTTTTTTTTGTCACAACTCTAAGAAAAAACATTCGATACATAAAACTGTATTTCATAATATATATTTATATACTGATACTTTAAAATTCAATTTAAACTTTATATATATATATATATATATATATATATATATATATATATATATATATATATATATATATATATAGTTTTTAGCTAAATTTGTATAAATAGTATTAAATTTATAATAAACAGTTTACGAAAATTTAGATTATTAATCTTATCTTTATGCACCCATTTAGGCAAACATCTCGAAATATATATAAATGGTGTTTTACAAAAAATGCAAGGAATGCAAGGACAATTATTTAAGAAAATCCCATTTTATAATTAGTTTTCTAATTAAAATTAATTAAAAACATTAATTAATTGTTAAATTTTTTCCCCTCCTAAAACACCATCAATCTTCAAATCAATTTGTAGTAGTTACGAAATTTTAAGGTGGACTTTTATCAAGCCATCAACACAGTAAAACCAAGCGTGTGAGAAACAATGGTTAACAGCAAACGCTTACATGACTCGACAAGCACTTGCAGTGGACTTACTGGATTGACAACTCTGGCTCACAGTAAACCCTATTTTACGCCCAAGTCTAATCCAGTCTACTTATTGGACAAGCCTCTCAAAGCCGCCTGTCTCTATTGGTCTAAATCAGTGATGGGGAAACTACGGCCCGCGGAAAGGTTTAATCCGGCCCGTTTAAGAGTGCCGTCGTGAGAATGTTTGAATGCATTCTTACTTCGTAATGTGACGACCAGCATAAAAACTACCTGCGGCGATATTCAAAACACAATAGTATTCTGGACAAATCCATCCGACCCAAACAGCTGACTCCTCTTCACTCGAAACTTCCAGACACTCTCGCATTTTCGATTCATTGTTCTGTTTTTCCGAAAGAACCGCAAAACTCCAATTCTCGAACAATCCTTGCAGGTAGGTATAAATACAAGATAGGCCGCCCGAAGATCAGTTAGTTAGCGACTTAGTCAGTCATCTGCAACGACCCGCTGTGACTCGAGTAATTGTTTGTGTAATCCCCGAAACTCCCACTGCCTCAACAAACACCCGCGCAAGAGCATATGTTAGTAGTAAGCTTTCGTCAATTGCGTTTTTGTGTATTATTCTCCGTAGTAAGAAACGTCTAAAATGGATGTTAAAAAAAGAAAAGAGGCTTCAGAATGTCGAGTTTTTAAAGAAGAATGTACGTGGAAATATTTCTTTACTTTATTTAAAGAAAAACCTGTGTGCTTACTTTGCAATACAACTGTTGCAGTTTTAAAAGAATATAACATTCAACGCCATTTCAAGAGCAAATATGAAAACTACTCCTACTCATCATTAAGTGTAGAGGTAAAAAAATTAAATCGAAAGATTTAATAAAATATTTATCAAGTCAACAACAATTATTTCAGAGAGCTAATCATTCTCGAAGATGCGCTACGAAAGCTAGTTATGTGTTGGCTTATAATATTGCTAAATCTAATAAAGCCTTTTCAGATGGAGAATTTATAAAGCAGTGCATGATAGATGTATGCGATATTATGTGCCCTGAAAAGAAAAATGATTTTCAGTCACTGTCTCTCTCAAGAAGAACAATCACCGAGGGAATTGAAAATATTGATAAAAATCTAATTTCACAACTGACTACAAAAACTCAAAAATTTACTTTTTATTCAATTACCATGGATGAAAGTACACATATCAGCGATACTGCGTAGTTACTCATATTTGTAAGAGGAATCAACACCCACTTTGAAATTACAGAAGAACTTGCAGGGCTTTAGCCAATGAAAGGAACAACGACTGGTGCCGATATATTTTGTGAATTTGAAAATCGCATCGATAAACTTCGTTTACCTATTGATAAGTTATGTAATGTAACTACAGATGATGCTCCTAATATGGTTGAAATCAATCAAGGATTTGTTGGGAAATTTAATTCTAAGTATTCGGGAAATGATGTTGTTTTTTTGCATTGCCTTATACATCAGGATGCTCTCTGTAAATCGGCTTTAGATATTGACCATATACTTAATATTGCTGTAAAACTAGTAAATATGATTCGTTCCAGAGGATTATCGCCAGTTTCAACAGTTTTTGGAGTCCGTACACGCTGAGCATTCCGATATCCTGTATTATTCAAAAGTTCGTTGGTTAAGTGCTGGAAAAGTATTTGAAAGAATTTGGGATTTAAAAGACGACATTGTGATTTTTCTTCTTGATAAAGACATTTATAATCAATTTGACGTGTTAGAAAACGAAACGTGGCTTTCTGATTTCGCTTTTTTCACAGACCTTCTCGTACACATCAATCAACTTAATCTCAAATTGCAAGGGAAAAATCAGTTTCTTCACGATATTTGGCAATACCTGAAGAGTTTCAAATTACAGTTATTATTATTTGCTAATCAGATCTCTAAATCTGATTTTTCTCATTTTCCAAGAATGCAATCTTTAAAATTCACTATATCAAACAATAAGATTAAAAAATACGAAATTAATTTGAGAAAACTATCTTCAGAATTTGAAAGGAGATTTCAGGACTTTAGAAAAATGGAACCAGAGTTTAGTATTTTTGCGACCCCATTCAATGTTAATTACGAAGAAGTTGATGCAAAATTTCAACTTGAGTTAATAGAACTGAACTGTAATACTCTCCTGAAACAAACTTTTCATACAGTACCATTACTAGAATTTTATAAAAATTTAAGTCCAGATAATTTCCCAAATCTAATTACTCATGCAATGAAGATAATGACAATGTTCGGCTCATCTTATATATGCAAACAAATCTTTTCAACAATGAAGCTTAGGAAAACTTCTTTAAGAAACAGAATTACAGATGAGTACCTTTCATCAGTTTTAAGAATTTCTGCTTCGCAAATGGAACCGGACTATGATGAAATTTCGATAAAACAGTCTCAATTTCATTTTTCTCATGCACCATCAAACAGTAATGACACCAGAAAATAAAGTGATAATACTTCACATCAAGAACTACACTAAATTTATTTTATATTTTGTGCTTATAATTTTCTTACCTTTTGCTTTTTTACTATTAAAATAATAAGTATATAAAATAATATATGTATATGTTTATAGAACACATAAATTTTTTAACGATTAAGCCTTATTCTTTGGCCCGCTACGATCGTCTTGTTATTACAAATGGCCCGTCTTAAAAAAAGTTTCCCCACCACTGGTCTAAATGATATAAAATCTGAACTGCTGATCATTCAAACGATGCGTTTGACATTTATGAAATAAAAATTTTAACACCGAAATTTAACAACAGATAGTGAGCACAAAAGGTATTTAATGGAATATGTTGAAAATGTGAAATATCATTAGTGTTACAGCGCATTCTTATTAATATTATTCTTTGGATAAAAAGAAGGCGGAATCTGTAATAGCATCAGTTACTTCTCTCGCCATCATGCTTACATTGCAAGAAAAGAGTGCTAAAGGTAAAATTGTTTTACCAGAACCAGTAGCACGTTGTTGCAACAGTAAAAGAATTCCGTTGTGTGAAGTGAATAGAAAGAAGTCCAATGTCTCCATGTCCCCTACGTAAGATGATACAGAAATTTGAAATGATTAATAACTTGGTATTCTTTCCGGAAAAGGGTAAAAACAGTATTTTAGCATCAAAAATATGGCAACCGCTGTCATCGAAGCTAACCCTCAGTCGCCGTATGAGTATGCCAGCTGTTTCCTTGCATTAAATATCCCGAATTCTACTGCCCAAACAAAAACTCTTACGACGTATTTTGCATTTTTATCCATACAAAATCAAACCTTTGCACTTTCTGTAGTACTCAGACTCAGAGGTTCGTAAAACTTTTGTATTCCAATTCCTTTCTAAAACGTTAATTAGCGTCACTTGGCCATGGAGAATTCTGTGGTGTGACCAAGTTAACACCCACAACTGTTAGATTTGGTGGTCTAAAAACACTCACATTATCCAGGAACAACTCTTGAATCCGAAAAAAGAGAGAGAGAGAGTATGGAGTGATTTTAGGCCACCTTTATCATCAGATTGTATTTTTTGAAGAGATAATTTCAGATGAATTCAAAATCTTTTGCAATCTTACAACTTTAACAACTTGGATACTTTCAGGACATTATTTTCATGGCGCTAATTGATCGTGGTGTAAAACAGTGGCTAAAACAGCATTTCACCGATGAATGGATGACCAGCTATCATTTTCCAATAGTATGGACATCTCGTAAGTTGGATATCAAAATCTAAGTTTTTTAGTTAAAGGTTTTTTGATTGGCAATATTTACTCCTACAAGCCAGCATCCGTGCCAGACCTGAAAAACGGCATTGGCGCCAAATTTTTGATATTCTGGCAGACTTACTCTGATCAGATATCGATGGTTCTGAGATTAGAGCCCATTGTTGAATATAAAGGGAAACATATCGAGTACTATTAATATTATTTTTTAAATATAATTTAACAGTTATAAAGCATATTAAATGTTTTAAGTGCATTGCAATGCCATCCATTGGTGAATTCTAAAGTAGATTTTTTTAAATTTAAAAAATGTTATGCATATCGTTTGAATGATCAGTAGTTCAGATTTTAGCTAATTTGACCAATAGAATGCATTCTAAGATTCTTCCAAGAGGGAATCCTTTTTCTTGTTGAACTTGTTTATTCAAAATATACAAGAATGAAAAATTCTATAGGATCTTCTGAAAGTTTGAGGAATACTTAAAATATTATTAGCAAAAGTTTAAGAGCTTTAAATATAAAAAAATAAGAGACAATTTTTAAAAAATCGGTATTTCAACAAATGTAATGTTAGAAATAATAGGTAATGATCAGCGAAAGCCCCTATGAATCGAATGAAATTTCTTCTTTAAATCAGATTTTACTGTCAAGAATAGTATTTCTAGATCAGTTAGATCAAAAATCGTTTAATAATAAATTCAGTAAGGAATTCGATTGTATAATAAATAAGTCAAGAAACATGTTTGTCAATTCAAATAAAAACACGCATAATTTGACACCATACATCTTAAGCAAGATGAAAGAATTATAATTTATATAAGAACCAGAATTTTTTAAAATGAGGATTCCGGAGTGAATTAACTTTTAAAAGAATATCGTTTGTATAAAAACTGTTTAAAACTTCAAAATACATCGTGTAAATTAATTTTCGTGGGCCGAATGCGTCAAAAACTTGTCATAAGGTCTGCACCTTTTTTTAATCAAAAAGCGAAATCAGTACAGTGTGCAAAAAGCAAGCTTTGCATCCGTATGATATGAAATCAGACATAGAGTAACCACAATTGTTACCGCAGACATGCCGAAATGCAAATACTGCTGCGTCAGACGCAAGTTCCGCAAAACTTAGACGTAATAACTTATTTTGTAATAATTAATTTCATACTGAAAATTCATTCGGCCAAAAGATAAAATCACTGCCGAATAGATAAAGTGTGGTGAATTTTTTGGCATAGATATTACTTATTCTTGGAGAGAAAAAAAAATTAATATACCAGTTTCAGGGATTCGCGGTAATATCTTTGTCAAATATGTATTAATTCCAAATAAATTTAATGGTATTGTTAATCCTTCGAAACAGTTTATCAAAATTAAAGAGTAAACAACTATTAGTAGAATTTATGTATTATCAAAAATAATTTCTTATAGAGAAATAAAACTCATGGATCTGACTTTTCTTATTTCTAATAAAATTTATGCACTGTTGTAATGTAAACTATATTTTGAATTACTCGAATCACAAAAAGTTTGCATCTTACGAAGATTCACTGTTATTACAGATTCGCATGTTTTGATAATCAATGACAAGAATGGTAAAATGTACATCTTCATTTCCTCTGGGTCCAATTTCAGAAAAGATTGCTCGGAAAATCCTGTTAAAATTTCTTTGAATATATTTTTTTTTCTTAGTGATAGTATGCATAAACCAGGAGAATCCAAAAACCAACGGTAAATAACACTGTACGGTTGTTATATCCGAACAATTCTATTGCAAGAAACTTTTTGATTCCCCTCTTAGAAGGAATAAAAATGGAAATTATAAGTAATATAAATGACCAATAATTGCAATACAAAGCGAGTATGATAAATTTCCAATAATTGTAGGTAAGTGTTCAAATTCTGGAACTTTTTAAAAATACATTTAGGAATTCAGAAAATTATTAAATTTCAGATAATTATGCACGAGTAGCATTAGTTAAAGCTTCGAAAAGTGTTGCTAAAAGATGGATCAGGCAAATATGTTAATTTCTAATAAATTAATTAAAATTATATTACATCATACTGTATAAATTTGTATCTTACGCAAAATTATTACATACGGTCAAAATATTTCATATTTTTCCGTATTAATTTGAATATGTTTTTTTTCATATTTTATTATTTAAATCAAAATTTTTGTATTTTATTGCGAAAGGTTATTGTGAATTTTAGTAACGAGTACATGTGTTTGAAATGGGAAATTTCAAGGCTATGAGAGTATGCTAAGTTGACATACCATCCTGCTTATTTACAGAAGCATTCTCAAGAAGCGAATTTTAATAAATAAGAGTAAATTGTAAGTTTCAAATAGATATTCATGTGAATAGCGTCACCTACAAACGATTATACCCTCCTCTTATTAACAGAGTCAGTACAGAAAAATCCATGTACAGGCCAACGAAAGATTATCCCCTCCTCTTTAATGAGGAAGGAAAAATATGAGTTTGTTATCGAGGATACATCCTTTATGTAATTCTCTCTGTTAAGTATGTAAGTAAATAATTTTATTAATCATTCATGTAATTCTTAAAAACTATTTGAAAAATGTTAGGTATGTAAATTCAAGTCACTGAGCAATATTTTGTTCCTTTAAATAATAAAATCAAACATAGAAGAGAAAGTGAATTTTCTTAAACAAAGTGAAACACGAATGAAATAAAAATGAAAAAAAAAAAAAAGATTTATAGAAATTAAATCAATTTAATTTCCAAATTATGTATCGTATTATTCTAGCTATTTTTTAAAAGTTGAATTCAATTTAGGGATTCAATTTTAATAACACTTTAGTTTTGAAGAGTTAAATACCTATGTGAAACAACCAAATAGCAGAAAATAACTTGTTCAAAATTTGAATTTTTGTATCTCATTTTTTGATTAATTGATTGTATAATGAAGTATCTTAAGACTTAGCCTTGAAATTCGTAACGGCTGTTTGGACTGAGGCCTCATAATTTTGAACTGTGATAACATTTGGAGTGACAACTAAGGCGGCTATCTGGTAGAGGAGGGCGGTAGGTAAAATGCATCCGAGCCATCCCATCCACGACATGAGAGCACCCATGGACATCAAGAACAAAACACCCACTTTAACTTTTTTTACATTTTTGAAATATATATATATATATATATACTAGCCGCCTTTGGCGACCAGCTGGTTCGCCATGAGTAATGCGTTCTAAAATTTTCAATTAAATCACATATCCATTAGCCTTGAAGTAATTCCGGGCATTGATTGACCTGAAATTAATATTTTCTTTAAGATGATGAACTGAAAGTTCTAAAAGAACACATTTTCCTAATAATATTCTTTAATTTTATAAATCAGTCAGTTTTAACTATCGGTTATGCTTCCAAAATATTAAAAATGTTTTTTTCGGTGATGTTGCTAAAATATTAAATATGTTTTTTTTTTAAATGCGAAAAAAGGAAAAAAATTATTGAATAAATGATACAGATATTGCAAACGATTATAGAAATATGCCATTAAATAGGGATTTAAATGCATATCCTGTCTAAATTCAATCAGGTTTACCGTCAATAAAGAAGATTTGTTGAATTAATTATTTAGATATGGCAAACGATTATAGAAACCTTGGCTAGGCATTTATTTTTTTAGAAACTATCACGTTTTATCCAGTCACGTGCTAAAAGTTGCATTTCTTTAGATTTATTTTGCGCTGTTAGATTTTTTAAAATTTGAACTTCCGTCATTGTTTTCTTTATTTTATCCACTCACGTGCTAAAAAAAAACATGATTAAATATTTCTTTAAAAAATCGTTAAAAATAGAAGCTTATGTTATACATTAAAACACTGATACCATTACAAAGCTAATTTTTTAAAATCTTTAAATTGAGTAAAAATCATGTTTGTGTGATAATATTTTCGGAAGTTATAGCGGAAAAACGTCGAAATTTCACTTAAATTTTAATTAATTCAAATTCTAATTAAAAATTCGAAAAAAGGGCTCCTAGGTGCACATTCCCGACCTCCAAGGTATACATGTACCAAATTTGGTAGCTGTAGGTCCAGCGGTCTGGCCTGTAGAGCACCAACACACACACATTAAGCTTTATTATATATTATATATATATATATATATATATATTCGACAGCTGTAAATACAATAATTGTTAAACCTTTTTAATTGTGATGCTACGTGCCACTAGCACTGCAGAAGTTATACGGCCTATCTTATAAAAGTCAACGAACATGAAATAATATTAAAATGTACACACTTTTTGGCTTAATGCTCATTTTAAATATCTGAAAACTATTTCAGGTTTCCCAAAGACCCTGAATCATTTACGGGAATGGCAACCCACTTTCCAAACTTCCGCGTCAATTATCAATCGGCATCATTATTTTAATAGCTAGATCTCGTGTTAAATTTAATAATGTAACATTAGAAGAAGCAAAGATAATTTCCCGTTATTTCAAGCAGTTAAATTACATGAGAATACAATTAGCTGTTTCATAAACAATAATATCACTGATTACTTAATCATACATTATACATTTTCTCACTAATCATAAAATTAAAACACGTAAAAAGAAAAACATTTTAAAATACTTTTTATAGAAATTAAATTTTTATCAGTGATTGAAATATCCCAAGGTACGTAAATTTAAAATTAACAGATTTATACTTAAAAAAGGGATATAAATTTGCTCTCATATATTCTTGTTTTCTTAAAATGTCATAGTTCCAGAGGAAATATCATCATATAGACTATTTAATACTGATAAGTTATAATTCTTTTTCTAAAACGCTTTTTACGTTTCCTATGGTTTCAGCAAAAACAAACCAACATTGGATTTATTTTACCAGATCAGGAAAAAAAAATCTATGAAATGAGATGAAAAAAGAACTAACATAAAATAAGTATGTTTTGAAATGTGACTCATAATTTTTTTAAAGAACTTTATTTATTCCGCATTTATAAGTACATATTACAAATGCACTTTTAATTGAATGATGCTAAACTAAAATGTCACAAAGCGATTAATTAAATAACACAAAAAATGCCAGAAAAAAACGTCAATATTCTCCATATATTGAGGATTAAAAATAAAATACAGAAATTAATTCACTTTTGTTCTTTATTTTGTTTCCATTTAGTTAATTAGAAGTTGAAAGGAAAATTTAAGCTAAATAAAAGTCACAAAAACTTTATATTTTAAATTAAGAACCAACTTTTTAATTGCCTCACTTGTATTTTGTCTTCACGTTTTAAATAACGGATTAACTTTTTAACTACCCTTTGTATATTGCGTCGTCTTGCAAACATAGAAACATTTTGATTTTAATAAGTGCACAGAATTTATAAGAATAAAAAAATATTGACAAAGCGAATACAGTAAGCTCCAAAACACTTCGCTTTAGAATACTGGATGCAATGAATTAAAATTTTTCTGGCATTCTTAAATATGGTTTACTTAGTAATCAAGCTAGATGACTATTTGTTTGGTAATTCTTTATATCTATAAGGAAATTTTTAAAAAATAAATTTTCCGTGCGTAGAGTAGTAATTAATTATATTTATATGCAGCAAATACTTATTTTTGCTTTTTTTTTTAAGTTTTATCTTTAGACAAGCAATTCAAAAGTGAAACAGAATTAATAGCTCTGACCTCTAACAAAGGAAATTTTCTGGATTAATAAATATTAAACAATTATTTTCACAATTTTTATAACACTGGCAAATATAATGCAAAAAGATTAAACTTTTATTGCTTATAAATGCATATCTGGTTTAAATTTATAATCCCCAGCTAAACACTAATTCCATTTGCTTTTCAAATAAATTATTTTATTGCAGTCATTAAGAATGAAATAAATTAAAACTCATGAAATAAAATCCAGCAAGTTTTCATTTCTCCTTAATGTTTTGAGAAAGTTATACAAGAAAAGGGGATGAAATATCAAGCCGGTATTAGAAACAAGATTAAGTGATTTACAAACTGCCGGCGTCCTGGCATAGGGGTTAGCGTGTCTTTCCCGTGATCTGGGCGTCCCGGTTTGGGCATGGTTGTTCTTCTGTGTTTTATCTGTGAGGTGTATGAATGTGCCTTCCTGTAAAAAGGGGTATGCAAGCAAATGTGAAGCTTGAAGTAGCTAAGACGTACTCTTGGCTCTAACTGGCGCTACTGAAAAAACAAAAGACATACATTTCGACTTGAATCGCTGACAGATAATTGCCAGCGGGCTTGTTAAATGTCATAATTAACAACAAACACACTAGTAAGTGACGTGCATACTTAATACAGTCTCCAATATCTTAGAATCTTTCTGGCAAATAATTTTTGCAGCTATTTTATTTCATTCGGATATACCAAGGCTTCTTAACCCATAAAACATGATAGTGTTTAGTTTAATTTGTTTAGCTTAGTTATATTAACGTCCCGTTTAAAGCAACACGAGGTCTATTTTGGAACGAACCTCGTCATTTTGAACCACGGTCAGATGACGACGACACCTGAACTGGCACCCCCTTCTCCACACCACACCAGCGGGAGGACGTTTGGCTTTACAGATTTAATGTGCAAGAGACCTCCTCACACGATGGTTCTTCGGTAGAATCGAATCTCGAACCTGAAACCCTCCGGTTCCGAAGCCGAGACCTTCCCACCAAACCACCGCGGCCCAGTGAATTAGTGAGAGAAGACCAAATGATATTGGTTTTAGAGGGCCATGAAAATAATTAGAGCAATTGGTAAGTTCGAAAAAGTAAAAATAGTTTCCACTTCTGGTAGAAATTTACCCTTTTAGGAAATGAATCCATGCTATTTTCTGAACTACAAACAGCTGAGGGGCCAAGTTTTAAAAGTCTTATTCATCAGATAAGACGCCATCAAAACGGTGACCTGAAGGAAATTTTAAACATTAAGTAGTCGGACTTTTAATATTATTTTTTTTTAATATATGATATCATTAATATTTGCAGAATACTTTATTTGAAATTACTTAATGAGGCGGTAGATTTCGATCAATGATCAGTAAAGTATTCCATTTTTATCAGGTTCAATGATCAGTAAATTACATTTCTTTTAAATAATTCATAAATTACATTACATCATTTTAGTATTGTTATATTTGATATCAATGCATTTGCATTTAAGGGGATGCTAAAAATTTTTTTGTGATAATACACAAACTCATTACTTCAAAAGGAAAAAACTTCCTTATGAGAGGTTTAAAATATATTTATCGAATATATCGAATTCGATTTTATAATAACGCATTCTACAGAAAATTCAGAATATAATTCACAAGTAGCTAAAACTAAGAAGAATTAAAACAGTCAGAAATATTCTTAGTCAAACAATTAAATTCAATAAAAACAAACACAAACTTCACAAAAGAATGACTCTTCATTTAAGCGTATCATAGTAAATGAATATTAAAAAAGCCTTTTTTACTCTTCAGACTATGATTTTTTTAAAATCTTTTTCTGTTCATTTTCTATGTAATTGTAGAGAATGGGTTCTGAATAAGACAAATTTGTTCGAATTTTTTTTCAAATGATTTTTAACATGATAGTTTAAATGGCTGGTGCTGGGACATGATATCCCCCCCCCTCCAAAAAAATGTAAGAATATTCATCCACCTCTCAATATTTTTCTTCACTGTAAATGATGACTATATATATCCTGCGATCGAATAAAATATCGTTAATTCTAGGATATAAAGAAAATATATTATTTATTGCTCTTTCCCCTATCGAAAGCCAATACAAAATTCTTAATTGTTTCGAATTTTAGAAAAAAATAATGAAAGACAAATATTGCCAAAACAATTACAACTGAAGCGCCATATTGCTGAAGGGCAACAGTCAAATGCAAACAAACATCATACCAGCGTTTCAGGGTAATTCACTGAGAGTTTTTAAAGTTGCACTTAATTCATTGCTTTTCTTAGCCAATTAATTGAATAGCAAAATACTACAAGAAATGCAAAGAAAATATTTCTATTCAGTCAAAGGAAAGAAGATGCAAGAGCAATCAAGATGAAAAATAGGCATTAAACAGACATTGAAACTAAGCGTGAAAACAGGCTTATTGCATTCCATTGACTGCCATGTAATCTACTCGTGGTTCACACTTCCTATTTAATGCTAGCGACCTACTTAATTGAATGCTCCTTCTCTATTTTAGATGAGAGATAACAATTAAATGGATGATCTGAATATCAGGCGTGGCAGCGAATGCACTTACCGTCGCCAGATAGGTAATCTGTTATCAACTGAACAACAATTTCGCTAATGGAAATTGTTGTTCATTTCTTCCAAAACTACTATCTCATAAAAATAATTTTTCATAATCTTAAAACAAATATTTATGTGGTAAATTAATTCCACGAGAGGGCGCTCAGCACTTCTTCCGGTGTTAACCAGCAGTCAGAGGGGAGAGGGCAGAGAGAGTTCCCGACACCAAGGAATTCGGACCGTTTCCGCTACCGTTGGCCGAGAAAGACTAGCCTCTAGGGACAGCAACCAAATTCTGTTCTTTGTGGAAAATGAAGGAATTTACTGATTTTTAGGGAAAATAAAGGCAGCTTTTTCAACCCACGTGACTCAGAGGAAGGATCTTCTTATCTGTGCCGCGTGATTTGTTCGTCAGATTCCTGAGCTAAATTGCTAGTTCTGTTAGTACAAAAAGGATTTGAAATCTGTGTTTGGAATTTTTGAAATGTAGATACCATGGATTTTAGAATAGTGTTATTGAACTAAATATAACAATGGTCTTTAAAATAGAAGTTATGATAAAAAAAAGTAAGATGCTACACACAAAAAATTTTTTTTCAAATAAAGAATACATTACAGATTTCTAACCCACGTAAACCAAAATTATTGGTTCATTTTTTCTATTATTATTATTTAATTAGGTACTTTGATTAATTTGAAAATTTCTCTGTTTACTTACAAACGTATTTCGGAATAAAAACACGTCATACAATTTGTTTAGATGGAGTTTTTGTGACAACATACAAGTATTTATTTTTATTTGATCATTTAGTAACTATTGTAAGCTTTTGTATTTATTAGAGAAAATTTTGGTTTTATGAATTTAGTGTTATATATGTTTCATCGCCAGTATGCATTCTTAATGGATGTTTTCAAACACATATAATTGGGTTCGTATTAAATACATACTCAACTATATGTATTAATATAGTAGAAATATATTAATACAACTATAGTATTAATATAGTTGTATTAATTTATATAATCAGAAATTGTAGTTATGAATATATCGATATATATATATGAGTAATATTTCAATTTAAAGGAAAAATAAATTTACATATTAAAAGTGGATACATTTCAATTTCATAATTTAAGTGAATTTTACTAAACGCTACTGAAATGGCTTTTAAATTTATTTATATTATTTTGCAAATAAACAGTAAAATCATATTGAAGTTTTGAGTACATGCATATTTAGCCTTGATATCTATGTCATTGAAGTATTTAATGTTTCATTCGACAGACAAATCAGTTATTATTAAACTGATGGTCATCAAGTAGATAATTGCTCATACTGCTACAAGAATATACTATTATGCTACTGGTCCTATTTATTTATGATTAAAAAAATATTTAAAATGAGTCTTGTTCATGTCTCAATGAGTACAAAAGTTAAAAATTACATTGTAATCTAAATTTGTGCTTCATTTTATTATTGGAAGTGTTATATATGTAATAACATATTGAAAATGTTAAATGTACCTATATTTAAAAAAAAAAGACTGTGAAAAACTAACAATTTGTAATGGGAACATTTATTATTCATGATCAAAAATTTATAACTTTTTCTTTAATAATATTTTACTAAATTCTTATTATTGTTAGCTCCCTGCCTTTTGAGGGGAGGGGGTATGACATTAATATTTATTATTGAAATATAAATTTTTACTGACATATATCTATATAACTGAGATTTTAGGATTTGAAATGTTACTTTTTAAAATTTTTATTTTCTAACAATATTTAAAAATTGCTAAACCTTACAATGGTGTTTTAAAGTTCTAAAATGTTATGATATTATTAGAATTTTAATGTAAAACCAAATGCATCTAAATAACCAGTGTTAGTAGAAGATAAAATATAAAGGCCCAAAGCTGTGATTTTATTGATCAGTTTTACATATAAATATAACCAATAAAAGAATTATATAATAACTTAATATCCTTGACCAAATATTTTTAAGTATCTGATTATCAAATTTATGGTACTTTTATTAATCTTACATCTCTATCACATATCTTGTCCTTCAAAATAAGTGCATGAATTGCAATAAATATAACAACGGCCTGGAAACCAAAATATATAATTTTTGTTACCATAATTTTAAAAATACATATTTAGTCTTTCCCAAATTTATTTTTAAAAAAACTGCTTGGTATCAAAAATATATAAGGATTTTTGGTTGAAGTGTAGCACGGCGTGCCCCCGAGTTTATCGCCAATATGGTAACCCAACGGAATTTTCTTACAGTAACCCTAATTCTGTTTTGTTTACTACTTTTTACAATAGTTGAGTTGTTCAGGAACTACAACTGTTTTATAATAAATTTAATATTTAAAAATCTATTTCAAATTATTTACATTTTGCTTATTAATTTAATTTAAAATTTATTATACAAAGAAAGTTTAGAATAAAATTAATATTAATTAAAATAACATTTATTTCATTTTTAGTTTTAATATTTACAAAAAAACATTTTTCGTTTTCACATTTTTAATTATCACTGCGAATTCGCAAATCGTCTGCGTTTTCGAATTCAAAGAAGTCTGCCATGGAATTATTCGCAGTTCACGTAATTCTTTTGGTGCTACAACGTTTGGTTCCCTTGAAATATTTTTATGTCTGCAATCGTACAGGAGTGGATGTTTGGTAGTTGGGATGGTAGGCTCTATTTCAAACCTCTGAATGGATGAAGGGGGATTGGAATATTTTTTATGAGTTGATGAGGCTTGGAAAGAATGCTTTGAGTGTTATGAAGTTTTTATGAAAAGATTAAATAAAGAAAGTAAGTACATTAAAAATTATGTATAATATTCGTTCCTATAACATCATTTATTCTTACTTGTAATATTATTATGCACTATTCCTTAATCCACACCGTCCATCTGTTCAATGTGCTAGCGAAGCTACTGCATTCCCGCTCCGTATGAAAGCGAAGCCCTAGGATGTTTTTTTTAAGTTAAAATATACTTCCCGGTACCTTCTACAGATGTCTTCGGCATCTGTAGAAGGCACCGCGCAGTATTAAACAAATTATAATTAAACATTCTAAATAAAAAGGCGGGAAATGGCAACCGTAACTGTTCCGTGGAACAGTTTATTTTGTCCGCCATCTTTGTTGGCGACTTGGCATCCTTGGCGCAGCATGGGGCACACTATTCTATACTTTTACCGGACTATTCTTTACCGGCACACTATTCTTTACTTTTTTTTAAGGCTGAGAAATTACTTATGAAACAAGTTTGAGGATTTAAATTCTTGTATGTACAGTTTTATTGATTGATCCCAATTTTCTCCATTATTATACTATTGGTACTTAACCATATGTAATATATCAATGTAATTCTGTTTATTTTTTAAGTAAAATTCAATTAAGCTGAACAGCTAAAATTTTAGATCTCTCAGATATTTATGAAATTATTTCCATGTTTGGAAATACTTATAAGTTTGAATAATTGTTTTTGCTTAAGACATGAAATATGTTTTATGTAAGATCTAAAATTACTGATATTCACCTTGTATCATGTTAAAATTAATCCGGTAGACAAAACAAAAAAGAAAGGCAGACTGATATTACTTTTGTCTTGAGTGTTTTTTTAATGACATTTTAAAAATAAATTAACATTTTGTTGAAAAAAATTTTTTTTTTCTCTTCCACATAAACTCAACTTTATTTATATTGTTTAAGTTAACATTTGAGTTTGATATCTTTACTATAAAAAGGAAGGAGTTAATGAAAAAAATTGATTATTTTAAAATACAATACAAGCAAGATTTTATTTTCAAAATTATTTTAAACAAATTGTTAAATACATGTGTTAAGTATCTTTTTAATTAAATAATTGTTGATTTGATACCTAAAATTATTTATTAAATTAATAATTATTTATTTAAATTATTTTTACTAATCTATGTATCAAAGACTTGAAATCTGGTCTAAAATCTCTATGTTAAGAAATCGAATCACTTCTGCGCAAGTCCGGGACCTTTAAATTCAAAACTTCTAAAAAATCTTTAAATATTTTATTTTTGAATTTTTAATAGTAAAATAAGTCAGTTTAATTCATTAAGTTAATTTCATTATTTTTGAATGATCCCTAAGGGTTATTTAAAAATAAGTGTAAGTGAAATTGATTGCACACAATATCACTATAGAAAGTATATAGTATAAATTCAACTGTGCACCTGATTCTTGAAGGCAGTCAAAATTCTAGTATTTATAGCATAGTTAATTCTGAAAGAGTTCAGCTACAGAATTGTATTTAAACATTTTATGTGTAAGCATGTGCATGCACATTACATTAGGAATTAAAGTATTATTAAAATACTTAACTGATTGTTTTAATAATTTCAAATATTTGAATAGCTGGTATTTGAGTTCAAAATCAAATCAATCACACATAAAAAAATGAAGTGGAATTTTATTATTGGAAAATGATTGACTATGTATATATAAAAGTAAGTCTTCATGATATGAAATTTTAAAAGGCATCAAATATGGAGTTTAAAGTTCAGATATAGTTATTTTCCCTTTTTGGAGCACTTACAGATATGAGAGATCATGTTCACATGACATGAAATATGTTCTCTGTCAGATCCCAAATTATTGATATTCATCTTGAAATTAATCAATACTGATAACTTATTACCGTAAATAGGAATGAAGGTAGTTGAAGATGCGTCAAACAAGGAAGGAAACATTGATACCAGTATGTTTTGGTTCTTCTTTAATTTGCATTAAATGTTGGTCTGTTAATGTTAATAGACCAACATTTAAAAAAAAATCACTCCCTCCCACTCCAACCTTTTTTTCTCCCATATAAACCTTGTTAATTTTTTCAAGGCTGACATATAACATCTTTGCTATAAAGAATAGGAATTTGTGAAAAAGTTAAGCACTTTAAAATTTAATTGAAACAAGATTTTGTGTAAATATTTAAAACAAATGATTGAATCTATGAGTCGAGAATCTTTTTAATTAAATAAATGTTGATTTGCTGATATCTATAATTTGATGTCAGCTAATTATGTGTTTCATTATTTATTTATTATGAGCAAGTTAAACTTTTTGATTCCAAAGATATTTAAAACAGATTATAAATGAAGCTGATAATATAAAATATAAAATACATATGTATATACATAGTGCAAAATGAAGTCTGTTTATTTGAACCCCAAAAACTCGAGAAATAATGGATACTGAAGATATTTATGCCATTTTATAGAGCATTTATTGGGTAAGGTGTATAAGGTATTTATTGGGTACATTAAAGTCATGTCAAAATAATAAAGGGAGTTTTATATTTAAGATTTTAATTGTTCTGTGCATGCGCAAACAGTAAGAGCTGTGGTATACATATGTGATACTTTTCTTTGTTTACATCTGATTTTAAACAGTGATTCAAATCTCGTTATGCCAAAAAGAAGGAAATCTAACCCTGGTCAGAACACATGAAATATCAAAATGTTTTGTTCTATAAAAATTTGTTTTGTAGCTATTTTTGATAATTTCTAAATATTTTCTGTTTATTTGATGTTGTCAAACATGCCCATGCTATATCGGGTAGAGGTTAGACAAGTTTAAAACTAATTTTTCTTCTTGGATGCTATATAATGGGCAGTGCCATGCAGTTACTGCTAATATAGATATATATATTAAAAGTAAAATATAAGCATGTAATTTAACCACAGCAAATATTTAAATAAATCCAACACTTAAGTTATTTATGACTAAAATAGTATAAAAGGATTAAGCTACAGAATTCTGTTAAAATGCCTTTTTTATGCACAGTAAATTTTCCTATGTATAAAATCTACAATAAATAAAAAATTTCAAAAAGCAAAATATTATTTAAGATTTTTAAAGTGAGGATAAGTAATGTAAACATAAATTACATTAATGTATAAAAATAATTATGACTAAGCATGTCATATATTACTATAACTTATACTTTGTAAATTCATATATAAAAAAATTTATTTAGTAGATAGATTACAACAATAGGTTACAGAAATTCTTTTTCTAAATACTAAAATTAAGTCACAGTAAAGATATAAAATAATTTAGAAAATTTATGATATAAAATGCTTATTTTAAAGAATTACAGCATTTTTGACTAATTTACTCATACCAGAAGTTTGATTACTTGATTAAAAGTGATACTAT
>JAPMOQ010043036.1:0-25274 GCA_026543055.1 Argiope trifasciata
ATCGTCATTTTTTTGTTTGGCTGATTGTTTGTCAGCTTCATTTTTTATGGGATGATTATTATCGCCTTTTTTTTATTTGTTGGCTGATTATTTCTCAGCTCCTTTTGGGAGTAAGGTTACAGGCAGCTACAGCAACTGCACAAAATTTGCGGGTTTTTTTTTTGTTTGTCTATGGTCCTAGGTCATCAATGTTACTATTGGCGATTGCTATGACCGAACTCGCGATCCTATGTTTCGCAGCCAGATAACATGACCACAAGACTCAAGGCGATCACTCCATCTTGAGGATGTTTATCTGGCTTGAAAATCTTCCACCACACTACTCCCCCTCCTGTGAGAGGTGAGAAAAACGGTATTTTGTGGCTGTCTGGGGTGATCTTATTGACTGTTGAATTTTTAAAGCGTCTTACCCATTTTTTTTGTTTGACTGATTGTTTATCAGCTTCATTTTTAATTTTATGATTATTTATCAGCTACTTTTGGATAGGGTAGCAACTGCACGAAATTTACGGTTTTCTTTAGTTTGTTTGTTTATCGTTCTAGATCACTAATGTTGCTATTTGGCGATAGCTAGGCCAGAACTCGCGATCTTTTGGTTCATAGCCAGACAATATGGCCTCAAGACTGAAAGCTATCATTCCACCTTGAGGATGTGATCTGGCTGATAAAGCTTCCATCACACCTTTTTTTGTGAAATAACTTTATTCTTTAAAAAATTGTTTAAAAGCTGATATTGTTCTTTAAAAAAAGATGATGTAATCATAAATGAATGATATAAAAAAATTAGAATTATTTTTTATATGAAAAAACCCTTTAAAGTAGACATGAAGACTATCTTTTTTGCCGTAGGATGAAAAGAACACAAAGCTAATGATATAAAAAAGAGATATTCCCGTGATCTGCGTTTCACAATGCGGAGCTCAACAGCTCATCGCGTAACCATACAGAAAAACAAAGAATTCCTTGCGCAGTTCGCTTTACGTGTAAGAAAGAACGGAGGAAAAAAATTGTCAAAAAAGATCAAAGAAATTAAGTCTACCCATATCTGCAATTTAATTAGAATAAGTGTAAAAAGATTTCACGATTGCGTCGCCCGAAATAAAGGAAGAAGAAAGAAAAAAAGTGTTCAGCCGGAGCGTGTGAAAAGGCACTTAAAACAAAATTCAGGAGAAACTGATTTACAAATTCAATTACGAATGAGATTCTTTTCCCACCCACTTCAGAAACCTTTTAAAGTTAATACGATCAAATAATGATCTTTTGCGTACCAAAAACTCTTCAATTAAAAAACGCATTTTTGAAAAGAACTTCTACCAGCCCAGACTAATTAGTAAAAAATTAACGAAGTTTTGTGTAATTTAATTTGCATAATAAACTCTCTTTCTTTGCAGGTGCTGAGGTGGTTTTATTTTTCAACGGAATTCTCGGAGGTAAAAAAAATATTGCAGAAGAAAAATGGTTAGGTATGGTGGAAGAACTGGAACTTAATGAGCGGTGCTCGCACGCTATTTTTTTTTTCTCTAACAAATGCCGTTAGTTATGTTTATTTGAATATTAGTTGAAGAATTTACTCAGAAACAATTAATTCGAGCTCTTTTAGATTTATTCTTGGGCAACTTCAGCACAGTTAATGATATAAACATAATTATTCATTTTTCCTGCTTTCAAAAATAATACTCGCTTTAAAATATTATATATATAAATATATTCTTTTTCAAATTTAAGAAAAGAAGCTGGTTTTTAATTACGAGTAACAAGGGAAAATTGTTGCTTTGCTTTTGCTTTTTTTTTTAAAGAAAACTATTTTTGTGGCATGTGCATAATATTTTCTAAAGACAATTAGTAGGTAATTAAAAAAAACAAATAGTTTTTATTTCCGAAATATAACTTCTAGTTTTGTTTTTCATGCCCAAAACAGTGGAGAAAAAACTTTCTTTCTCATTCTCAGAAGCTCATATGCTTTTTTTTTCTCAATGATAATTCTGAATTTGAATTTCTATTTGTTTGAAAAAGAATTCCAGTCATAAGAAGTATGGTGATCCAGTCAGTATGATGATCTACGACAAATATATTTTGGTGGAAGTTTTTAAAATCACTAGAAACTTCTTACTTTTATTT
The DNA here is from genome assembly GCA_026543055.1 of Argiope trifasciata. Lineage (NCBI taxonomy): Eukaryota > Metazoa > Arthropoda > Arachnida > Araneae > Araneidae > Argiope > Argiope trifasciata. The sequence continues at coordinate 2,119 of JAPMOQ010043036.1, forward strand.
AAAAGAAATATATTTTCAAATTTGCTGAAAAATTTATATCACAAACATTTCTTCCTCAAAATTTCATCAAACCCTTTTGAAACTTTCACGCCTTTCATCTTTAAAACTTATATCGGAATTATATCTGTTCAAAATTTGTTGATCAGCCAACAGATTGACTTGCGTATGTGTCTCCTTAGAAAACAAAGTAGATGAATTTAAAATAGACATTTGATGCGCAGATTTAAACAATAATTATTGATATGTTTTCTTTTTTAATATACATTATGCAGTAACTTTTAATTTTTTTAAATTAAATTTTAAAACTGATTAGTGAATCTCCAAAAATACACACACGGTTTTCTTCTCTGGAGCCACGAAGTAAAACGTGTTGTTTCTCATGGTCCTTGCCATTAGACAAGCCCATTGTGACGTAGACAGCGATTTGAGCCGATAGGATGCATCTCTTGATTTTTTCAGTGGCGCCATCTAGGAACAAGTAAAAGACTTAGCTACTTACTCGTCACAACCCCTTTTTACGGGGTAAACTTCATTCATGCATTTCATTCGTTCATCCACAGATTGTACACCTGAGCCAGAGAATGATCACCTTTGAATTAGTATTCCCAGTGATATCACTGTCAACATGGAAGAATTTGTGACCACAACAGATTTATGCGTGCGTCAGTCACCACCACGCACACACACATGGGGAATTTCCGGCAGGCGGATACGAACTCTTAACCTAACGGACACGAGTCCAAAGCCCTACCAACCAGGCTATCCTGGTCTTCTTAATTACACAAAAGCAGTATTCCCAAGAGTAGCACTCTACATACATGTATTTATTTTCTGTTATTTTTTGTTTGTACATAGCATTTATTTATATTTGTATTTGTGTATGTGTGTTGTTCTCTTCTCTCTCTCTCTCTTTATGCACTTGTTTTCAGTTTATTTTTTTTATTTGTATATTTCAGAATCTTGACATCACAAACTATAAGTCTGTTTCTGTTAATCGGCACCAGTTCCTGCATGATAGTTAGCTTAATAAGCCAAATCAACTTTCAAATCTGAACCTCAAAAAGCACATTTTCTACGGCTTCTCTTTATCCAACATTAAAATCCTTAACCATATTCCAATTAATGAATGTAAGAAGTCGAACAAAAGTCACAAGAATGGATCGAACAGGAGCGTCTCTCCCACTTCATGCTCATGACACTGTGCAAATAACCAGAGGGTTAGAGTTGCTGGGACACGAAGAATTGTTGTGTATGTTCCTGTATTGTATTTATATTCTTGATTATTTCCACTTACAATACGTTAACAAAAGTTTCAAAATATTTCAGTTTCGTTTTACTTTTTTTTTCAGAAGTGCTCTTGAATTCCCATCACTTAAACAGTTTGGTAAAATAAATATTTTCTCTGCGAAGATTTGGTCCTGTGGGGACTTAGGAGCGAAACAGAAGAAAATCGGTTTCACATAATTACAATAATGTTCAACTGTTTAATTTATCATGATTAATAATATTCAGCTGCATTTTTGTAATAACAGCACGGATATTAAAGGCATAGAAGTTACTTAAATAAACTTCAAAATTTCAAAGTTTGTTTTTGATTGAAAAACGCACAAAGTTCTTCACCAACTTCACCACAAAGTTCTTCACCCAACTGGACATAGCATTTGAAATAATTCTTTATCGTGCTTCGAGAACATATGAATAATTGTAATAAACAGTTTTTAGCTGCGACTAAGTGAAACATAGGTTTCGTCTACTCCTTGAAGGATTCTAAATAAGGAGTAGTTTTTCAACAAATTGGTTCTTTTTCTACTTGAAGTTTTCATTCAATACATAGAATCCATGTTAATGATTAACACATCTGCAGGATTCAGCTGCTACAATAAGTAAGTTCAGCTGCTACTGTGTTTTTTACTTTATCCAAAGTTCATATTACATACATTCATGTCTCTAAATTAATGATAATTCAGAGTCATGAGGAAATCTAACTCTAACATACATGCATCACCCTCAAAATGACTCCACACATTTTCAAAAATCATTTACGAATTGCCGTAAGTCACCAGATGACACCTATAATTTACAATGACGATATTGTAAAAGAGTGATGTATAAGAAATACATGCAAAGAAGTAAAATTATTCGCAATCGCTTTATAAGCTTTACTGTGCAATTACCGCATAGTTATAACACAAAGAACGCACTTGGAAGATTTTTTTACTTGGTTGAATTACCGAAAGTCTGATATGTGGGCTACCCAGCTGGATGTATCCGAGGAACTTGGGATCGGCCAGAGTGTCATCTCCAGGCTTTGGCAACGATTCCAAAATAATGGTAATGGGAGTAGACTTTACAGCATACGTCGCCCCCGCGTTTCAGCGATGAATGAGAACCGGTATTTGAGGGTACTGCCAAAGGAAATAGACGGAGCACGTCAGACGTGTCTCGTCAACATTCTTCAGGCATTGGTAAGACAGTTTCAAGGCAGACCGAGTACAGACGTTTAGGGCTGATTGGTCTATAACAGAGGTTTCCAATGTGGGGCGATAACACCCCTTGTTGGCGTTTGAAGCTTTCAGGGGGACGGTAAAAGACCCAGAGAAAATTAGGGGGCGTTGATATGGCAAGAAGAGGAGTTAGAGAATTAACCAAATATAGTGTACAATAACTTGAAGCGATTCCAGGACATTTTAAGCATGGACAGACTAGACTGGGTTTTGGATCCTTTTTCCAATGTCAACACAGCAGGATCACCTCAGTTAGAAGAAGAACTAACTGAACTGACGACAAATGAGGATCTAATAAAAATTCAAGAATTTTGGCTGCAGAATTCTATTTGGCAACTGCATTCAGGATTAGGGTCGATTGTTCAACGACTTCTGATAGCATTTCCCTCTTCATATTTAGTACAACGTACTGAGACAACATTGGTAACGAAAAAGAGAAATCGGTTCCAAGTTATCGAACGCGGTGACTTACGATTGTTTTTAAGTGAAATCAAGCCTGATATTAATAGGCTCCTTAAAATGCATCACATTCAGCCTTCTTATAAGATAAGTTAGAAATTTGAAGTTTTTAAATTTTAATAAAAGTACTTTTTAATATAATTAAGTATGTGTTTTGATGGGTCTCTGAAACTGTCAATTTATTTATTTAGAAAGCAATAGTTTATTATGAATTAATTCGTATCATCAAAATCCCTGCCTGTCCTTATGACAGGTGAGCTAAAATTTTTATACCTCTTTTTTTAAATAAAGAAGAAATTCAGTAGCGTTTCACTTCCAACAATATTCTATCTATTAGCATTTTTTTAATTCTTGTTTTCACCATGTAAGATAGGGGAGAAGGGGGGAGATATTGAAATATTCATTAGAAAAAGGTGGCGCCAGTTCAAAAAAGGTTGAGAACCTCTGGTCTATACTCCCGTAGGTTTGTAAGATGTATTATACACTTCCTGCCACTCACTGTAGCCTGCGGTTAGCCTTAAGTAGAGAGTATGCATTATGGACACCACAACAGTGGGCTTTAGAGATGTTTTCCGGCGAGTCCAGGTTTAGCTTGCAGTCTGATTCTCCCCGGACTTTTACATGGAGAACGCCAGGTACTCTAAGAGAACAATAAATAGGCTTTAGAAATAATTCACATTTGTTTTGCATATTACTCTTTCTTTTTCTGAACTTGCATCATCCTTAATTTATGGACATCTTATAGCTGTTAGACTTAAGTCTTACTTACGACTGTTAGTCTATAAATAAGGCTATGCTTTAGATTATGGAATGTTACTACCAGCTATTTTCTAAAAAAAATGAGTCCTGTCTTATCTGTGAACTGTTATGTTTATTCAAAACTCGACTGTATGTATTCAGTATGGGACTGGCTTGCTGAAATGCAATATTTCAATTCTACAAATAACCTACGGGATGGGCAAGAACTTGGAATTCCAGATGCCCACAACCATTATGAATTCGAAACACTTCCTGCAGAGACATTCCAGGAACTAATGGATAATTTTCTTCAAAAAGGGGCCACAGTAAATCATTCTTATTAATTGATTCATTTGAGGAATAATAAATATATAAGTATGCACGAATGCTTTCAATCACATGGAGTACATTATTGAACAAGTTGCATCGCTAATAATCTGTATCTATCAATTTTAAAGTTGTTTTATTTTCATCCTCATTTTTGAAATTTGTTCTTTTTGTTAGATATAGATTTTCAGATCTTTTTTGAGACTGATATATTTGCTGTGCCAAAAGAATATTTTTTTTGCGAATGCACCCTGCATTGGAAAATGTTTTTCTCTTTTCTAATTGCTCCTGAAGCGGAAGAATGTTCTCCCTTATTAACGGTTTCACGCTAATTAATCTCTTCTTCTTACACCATAACTCCTGCCATGGAACTGATATATGTATAGCAATCCTTTAATTGCAGTCCTACCTATAATACCTGGATGTGTAAAATTCCTCTCTGACGAGACATGACACGAAGTAGCCTTGAGAGGGATTTGAAAAAGCGGCATCTTTGACTTCAAACCATTTGAAAGGAGTGAAAGCAGAGTTCCGATTTCTTCTCTCTAAATCCAATGATAATAATAAAACAAAAGTGAAATCAACCATCGCTAATTTCAAGTTATCATATGAGAACATGATTATTTAATAATGGTATTTTTGGCTTTAAGTAATTTAAGTCAATCACGAGACTTCTCTAATGGTCTCTATCCCCTCCCCCTCTATATGTATATATACACAAAGATAATTTTTTGAAACTTTAATTTTCAATATTCTGGATGGCAAACAAAGTTTTGGACCTCGAATGATTTTGAGATGAAAAAAATCGATCGGTTTTCTAAATATCAACGCATGCGCAGTTTAACCAGTTTAAACTGGTTAATAACTTATATAGTTTGAGATAATTCATAAGAATTCAGAAAATGCGTAGTTTTGAAATCCAGTTTTAACTTTAATTAGCGATAAATCGCCAAATGTTCTGTAATATTTTCTAATAATTCTATTTTAATTAGTTGAAATGATTTCTGAACCAACAATCTTTATCGATTGAGCAAATAATATTTTAACTTGTTTGGTTTATTTTGAAAAACCATCAATAACTTTATGTTTAAATAGCAATAACACTGCAATTTCCAAGGGAAAAACTAGGACAGTAGCCGGTAGATATTTCAAAGTCTATACTGTAAAAGCTGACTCCAAAATAAAACTACATCAGCAGACGATAGATATTTCAAAAGCTATACCGTGAAAGCCGAACTCTAAAAAAACTAAATTAGCAGACGATAGATATTTCAAAAGCTATACCGTGAATGGCAACCCCAAAGAAAAAAAAGGAGGATAAATCGCCAATTTCTTGCATACGGATTCTGTGTCTTTATCAATTTGTTACCTTCCTATTTTGAGGCTCCGAAACCTGAAGGGAAAACAAATAATCTCTCACATGATAATAATAAAATGGTAGAATGCATCCTCTCCTCAACTGTCGCTTGCACAAACACTTTATAACTGCATCATTATAATGTAAGCCACATGGATATCTTCTTTCATATTCATCCCTTGACCTGAGAATTTACTTAACTTTTTAATTAGATGATGTATTCTGTTCGAGACACTTAATATTATTTAAATTCCTGTAATAATATAAGTACATTTGAGATACCGAAGCGTTTTTAAGTGATGTCTTAACATTTAGAATTACTGAAAACGTTAACTTAATAGCAGATTTAAAACTAAAACTTAAAAAAAAAAAAATTTGATGCATATGTCAGATCCGCGATTGAACGTGAAAGAGTTCACTGGATCCCAAATGGCATGCAGATCCATAAAGTTGCTCACATTGTCACATGACATATATATTTTTTTATTTAAGTGTTGCGTTTCACATAATCGTGCTTATCTACTCGCAAATATACAAATCCTCAGATAATCAACATTTTGCGGGATGGGATCGATAATTCAAATGATAAGCTAATGTGCTTCATTTCAGCCATCTAACTATTTTAATTTTAAATATTATGAGGACATGGACAGAAGAACAGACGGATTTCCCATAAACGGATAAAGTCTGAAATTTAGCGAGAATACCTGTATTTTTGAGGGACCGCGGTGGCCTGGTGATAAGATCTCAACTTCGGAACCGGAGGGTTTCAAGTTTGAGGCCCGATTCCACCAAAGAACCGCCATCTAAGAGGGTCCGGGGAAGGCTAAATCTTTCGGGACCAAACGTCCTCCTGTTGGTGTGGTGTGGAGAGGGGGTTTTGCCAACTCAGATGCCGTCCTCGTCATCTGACCGCGTTCAAAATGACGCCGCCCTAGCGTTGCTTCAAAACAGGACGTTAATATAACTAAACTAAACCTTGTATTTTTGATTGAACGATTGACATTGCGCTCATAAATTAGTAAGCATCTTTCAAAAATGTAAATTTTCCATAGGGAAAATTTGAAATGTAAAAATTCGAGAAATCGTTGTATTTTATTATTTTTTTAATGTTTAAGCTTCGCCTTTCTATTTGTGAAAATACCGTTGTTCTAGCATAGGGGTAACGTGTCTTCCCCGTGATCTGGGCTTCCTAGTTCGGGTATGGTTGTTCTTCTGTGTTCTATCTGGGATGTATGTGATTGTGCCCCCCCCCCTTAATAAAAAGGGGTCGTGCAAGCGAATGGGAAGCATGAAGAAGCTAAGTTGTACTCTTGGCCACAGTTGGAGATACTGAAAAAACAAGGAACGCTCGTTTAGGTTTAAATCGCTGTCAACTTTAAGTCGGTGGGCTTGTAAATTGCCACGTTTAACATCAACAACAACTTGTGAAAATTAAAAAAAAAAATCATTGAAATTTTGGATCATCGTATTAAAGCTTGAGCATAAATCTAATTACATGAATTTATTCCTTCTTTTCTTAATGATTACCTTTTGGAAAAAGAAAGTTGGGGCATTGAATTTTTTCAACAGTTAATGTACAGGTTATTATGATAATATCTTCTATTTTAAGACAAATGTGACATTAATCCTCCAAACGTCAGCGCTTAGCTTTTAATTGGAGTTACTAAAGTCTTTTCCCGAATTACTTTTCTTCTATATAAATAGAAATGAATGTTTGTCTGTATGTCTCTCATGCACTGCCGTACCTCTCATTTGATTGAGATAAAGCTTCGAATACTTATTACTTGCAGTTATGGGAGGGTTAAAGGCATGCTAAAATTATCTAATATAAAAAAATATTTAAGATTTGATGGTATAGATATATTTTCTGAATTAATTATATTATTAAAGATTTCATGGTACAAATATATTTTCTATGTTTAATCCATTTTGAAAGTAAATATTTTAATCCCATTTTTTAAAATTAAGTTTGAGAATTCTGAACGAATATTAAACGAATCACGAGATACAAAAAATAGTTTCTTTCATTACCATTCTGAAAGAACATCAAGTTTCACAATTCTACAAGATTACACAAATCTTAAAAATGAATATTTGTTTGTCGAATCGAATAATAAAAATAGAATGAACACTATTTATACTTCGCCTTTATATATCCTTCCATTTCAATGAATGTGTTTAATGTCGTCAAGGAAATAAATAAACTTCTTCCTATCATTGTTAATCAAACAAGATAACTATTTCAAATTCCAAACAATGTTTTCAAGATTATTTCTTCTGCGGCAGCAACGCGCCGGGCACCAGCTAGTTCTTTATAAAATATGGCGTATGCTTGTGACATCAATCAACCGCTCTTAACGTGATTCAGAGAAGGAGAGATCCATATTTCAGAAAAGCTTTTAATAATTCTCAAATCACGATGGCGCTGTTCACATATAAAAAGTGCAAAAGTTAACAAATGCTTTAGTTTTCATTTTCTTGAATACGATGAGAAAGAGTATCGCTCCGTATAAGTGAGTATTACCTGAAATTACTAGACAAATGTCTGAGGAAACAATTCATAGCATTCCCTCTTCGACTCTGAAAATGTACTCTGATGGAGGTAAAGTAGATGGTGGCGTTTCTGGCAGTGGCGTGCACATTGAGACTCCTAAAGGAGCTACTGACACTTGAATAGAAATCCTGACAGCTGTTCTATATTCAGGTCTGAATTTTTTGAAATTTTCAAGGGACACGTCCTCTGACATTGTCATCTGGACTATATGGATTTTAATGGAGAGTCGTGCCTCTGTACAGCACCTTTCCCACTGGACGAAAGCGGGGGACAGGATGAGCATGAATTCCTTGTTTCTTAACGCCAAGCTCTCGGAAGAGCATTCTACACATTTTAAGTGGGTCTACGTTGGTTTCGAACAGTGTTTCCCGATCTTTTTTGCGCCCACCTAAGCATTTCTAAAGTTCTTATGCTGCCCCTATGTAACATATATATATAATTTTTAATATTAAAAAATTGAATTGTTCAATTAAAAAACTTAAAAGATAGGTTTTAGGAAGAAATCATTAGGAGTTTGTTCATGAAACACAGTAAGTAAATTTTCAAAACATATAATGAAAAACTAAAATTCAAATTCGAAGTGATTTTAATAAAGATTTTTTTATAATAATTCAATATTTTAATTTAGTATGATCCTTGCGCTTGCTGTTTGCTGCACAGAGATGTTATGTTAGGTGCCAATTTGTTTAGCTTCAGTCTCAAGTCTCAAGTGCCCGCCGTCTCGTTACCTTCTAAACTTTAGATGGTAGTGAGACGACTACGTTCAGTGGTGGCGGGGTGGTCGGCTGTATGCAAGAAGTAGAAGGTAGTGAGATGGCGGGCAATTCAGCCAAGGCAGCATCAGCTGACATATTTCATGATGACGAAGTACTTACTTATTTTGAAATATCCTCTACCAAAAAGATGGAGTCGAGTGCCTCTGTGGAGAGTCCCACCTGCCCAGGTACTCGGGTAAGAGTCCTGGTTGCTGTCACCGTCTGGGTATCTCCAGAGAACAGCACGCGGCTCTCTCTCGCTTTTCGAGTGGATAGACCTAACCCCCCACTTTCTAACACGATCGGAAGATCTTCGCTGAATGCACTTGGATCAAACATACCCCAATCATATTCTTAAATATTTACATCTAACTATTTTCGAGATGTTAAGAGACGCGCTATTTTTTGGGATTTATTTAGAGATCTTTGGTTTCATGGAGGTGGTATACCGTAGTTATACCACCTGGGATTAGAAACAAAAGTATCGCAATAATAAAAAATATATAAATATTGAGATGTCGATGCATTTCACTTTTCAGATGTTATAAAAAAGAAACCATCTTTAGAATACGCCTTCATATGATCTGAAATATGCAATAAGTTCATGATATGAAATGTGAAACGTGAAAGTTTGCCTTTGGATCGTTGTACAGATAAGATCACTATGCCAAATTCATTTCTATAAAACATTTGTAAAATAAAATGGGTGACTGATAAATGCGGTTCATTAGATTTTTTTAAAGCCCCATGTGATTTTAACCAGAGAAAAAAGATTTATATTTAACAATCAATAATTGATACATCGCCCCTTGCTTGTTGGCAATGACACTTCTTTTTAGATATTTTTAACAGAAATAAAATTTAAGCAAAGTATTCTAATGTACAAAAATTTGGTGCCTTCTAAAATATTGATAGCTTGCTTTGAATTAAAATTAAAATACCATTTGAACCAGACGATTTAAAAAAACTATCGATAGCTAATTTTCTTTACAAATGATTAATATTTATTACATCGGTAAGGTAAATTTAGTTCACAAACGTTGGAGGAAAGAAAGGGTGTCTACAAAAGCCTATTAAAATAAAAGAAAAATGAAAAACCCGTTCAAAGAACTAAAAACATAAAACTTTTATCAATTATGAATTAGTTGAATCAATTTTGTGATTTGAAAGTATTTTTTTCCATGTCTCGTGCAGAAGTGAAAAGATCGACTCAGTTGTTTAGAAGGAATTTTGCGAGCAGATTTTTTAATTCTCAGGTCAATTAAATGTTTTAACAAAAAATTCAATAATTCTTAGGCTGGTTTAAAATAAGTAGAACAATGTATTGTTATGCTTTCACAAAGGACATTTATAACACTATATTTTGATTATTTTTATAATTAAAAACTTTTTATTTGATTTAATAATTTTCAAATTAAAAAATTATTAAAAGATCAGTTAAGATAAATTTTTTATCGTTCCCCAAATACCTCTCAAATCGCATTATGTATAAAGAGTTACGTACGTGTTGTGCTATGTTTTGTAACAGGAAACATAGTCCTAGGAAATCAATTATAGTTTTATTAGACCATATGATTTGGAAGTGAAGCTTAACTATAAAAACCTGCTTCAATTTACAACTACTTCTTTCCAAATTCAAAAATATTCAGTTTGATAGATTTCCCTGATGACTTTTCACTATAATTATATATATGAGATAAACTTTCAGATTAAGTTTAACTGCTCAGTTTGACAAAGAGATTCGAATATCATAGGGTTTTAAATAAGGAGAAACAATATTAAAGAATTATATATATATATATGTGTGTGTGTGTGTGTGTGTGTATACACTGATGGGAAAAAAAATGCCAAACCTTGGAAGGAGCTGTGCTAGATAAACGAAATTCGGTAGGCGTGTTTATACATCTGAAAGATGACGTCGCTTCAAATTTCGAGCTACGCGCGTAAGTGTGGCGCTAGTAGCGGCACTATGAACATGCAAATGAGCGCTGTAAGGTTCGTGATCGTTATTTACAGTTGAGATTTGACGTATTGGGTTAATGTTAATCAAGAATGCCTCTGAGAAGACGAAGAAGCCATTATCAACAGCTCACTGAGTTTGAACGAGGTCGTATTGAAGGGCTGCGAGAAGGTGGGTTTTCTTTCCGCGATATTGCTGAAAGACTTGGCAGGAATGTATCCACTGTGCATGAGTATTGGCGGCAGTAGTCAAGGGAAGGTACTGCCTCAAGAAGACCAGGTTCCGGGCGGCCACGTGGTACTACTGAGAGGGAAGACCGTCGTATACGGCGTATGGCTGTGGCTAATCGTACTGCGTCTGCAGCTGAAATTCGAGCTGCAGTTGGCCCCACAGTGACACAACGAACTGTAACAAATCGGTTACTTCAAGGACAGCTCCGAGCCAGATGCCCTGTACAGTGCATTCCACTGACTCCAAACCACTGCCGTTTGCGACGTGAGTGGTGTCAAGCTAGAGCTCATTGGAGGGCGGAGTGGAGATCTGTTGTGTTTTCTGATAAAAACCGGTTCTGCCTTGGTCGCAGTGACAGCCGTTTGTTGGTTAGAAGGAGGCCAGGTGAACGCCTGCTAGTGACCTGTCTGCGGCCTAGACACACAGGGCTTACTACTGGATTTATGATTTGGGGAGCAATTTCGTGTGACAGCAGGAGCACTTTCGTGGTTATCCCACGCACTCTGACTGCAAATTTGTACGTCACTCTATTGATACAACATGTTGTGCTGCCATTCATGAACAGCATTCAAGGGGGTGTTTTCCAACAGGATAACGCACGCCCTCATACCGCTGTTGTAACCCAACATGCTCTACAGAGTGACGACATGTTGCCTAGGCCTGCTAGATCACCAGATCTTTCTCCAATCGAGCACGTATGGGACATCATTGGACGACAACTCCAGCGTCATCCACAACCAGCATTAACCGTCCCTGCATTGATAGCCCAAGTGCAACAGGTTTGGTACTCCATCCCACAAACTGCATGCATGCTTGCATTCAAAATTCTGGCGGTTACACCGGTTACTAATGTACCAACATTTCACATTTGAAATGGCTCTACTTGTGATTTTGAAACTTTAATCAATTAAATATGTTACCTAGACAAATGTATTCCTAACATTTCATTACCGTACAATAATTTTTTCTTGGTGTTGGGATTTTTTTTCCATCAGTGTATATATATATAGATAGATATAGATATTTATATATGTATATATTTCATCTTATAAAAATTTTCAGTCTTTAATGGAATAATTTTCATCCATCCACTCCACAGTTGAAATACATTTTTGAAAAAATTTGTAGTGGATATTTGATGTTAATGCAGTTTTTTCAAATATTAATTCATTAATTAAATTAATTTTAACACTTTAGAGATTTATCAGTTTGTAATGAAAACTGAAATCCGCAGGCTTTAGCTCAATCGGTAAAATCCGAGCATTTCAGTACTTTTTTTCACGTGAAGTTGAAGAGAACGAGTTCAATTCTTGCGAAAACCAATCACTTCTCTACACCTTAAATTGAAATAAAAAAGCAGCTGAAATAAAATTTTCTTTGCTGACCTAAGTGAGAATTGAATTAAAATTCTTTTTTATATATTACTTGTTGATCAAACAAGTGCTTCAAATAAGACAAGTTTTCCTACAAGCTCCCCCAAAACCTTTTTGAAAATTAATTCCACCAGTTTTAAATTGAGCTTGGAAACAAAAATTCTTCATCGGGTTGTAGGCGTGTGACACACACCCTCCAGTCATCTTAACACCTAATCCCCTCCACTTCTTGAACAATTTCGTTTTCCGGTGAAATCGAAATTCGACAGAAAAGACAGGATCCACGCTGAAGGGACGGCCCCTTGATTCCATTACCTCCTCGATTGAAAGAATGATCGGCCGTTAGCTCCTTTCTGCGCGCCACCCTCATCGAGGCTCTAATTATGAAAAGAAGTGTTTGCGGAAACGTCCGACACGGACGTTTAATAAATTTTTGCCTGCCGTAAAGTACTCGGGAAGGATGTGTCAAGCCACTGATAACGCTCATCTTGGGCACCTCCCCCACCCCCGCCTCGTCTTCCGCTCGAGCTTGTTGACAGTGACGGAGTTGCTAATAGAGCTCGCATTTAAATCGAATCCCCGGTGAGGGGTGCACTGGCATGAGTCAGGCTGGAAATTCTAGCCCGCTCACATTTCCGAGGCAGCCTCGAATCGATTCCATTCACGATCACCAGTCGGCGTCCTGGGTTAGCGGTAGCGTGTCTTCCCCGTGATCTGGGCTTCGCGGGTTAGAGTCGCGGTTCGGACAGGGTTGCTTCATCTGCGAGATGTGTGAATGTGCCCCCCCCCCTCCTGTAAAAATGTGTGCAAGCGATTTTGAAGCATGAAAGTAGCTAAGTCTTACTCCTGACCCTAGTCGGCGCTGCTGAAAAAAAAAACAACGGGGGTTCATTTTGGCTTCAGTCGCTGAACGATTTCGGTCGGTAGGCTTGTAAAGTGCCATGCGTAACAGCTACAGCAACGATAACCATATTGACAAAATGTCAGAACTTTCAAGTGTACGCACACACTTGACACACCGAAAATTGTTCAAGATATCGGTTTTTTCTATTGCTTCAAAATGTTCTCTGATCCTTTAGTTTTCAAGTTTAGTTTATATATATGTATATATAAACATCCCGTTTTAAAGCAATACCAGGGCTATTTTGGGATGGACCTCGTCATTTTGAACCACTGTCAGATGACGGGGACGACACCTGAACTGGCACCACCCCCTCTCCAAACTTGCATATCCCACCAGCAGAAGGACATTTGGACTCCATGAATTTAACGTGCATCAGACCTGCTTACACGAATGTTCTTCAATAGAATCGGGCCTCGAATTTAAATCCCTTTCGGTTTCGAACCGAGAACTTGCTACCAGGCCACCGCGGCATCTTTAGCTTTCAAACGATACCAAGTTGGTGTCAATATTCAGAATATTCACAGAGTTATAAAGATTTTTCTTGGAGCACTCTCACTAAAAACTCTACTTTTGGTTGTTTTAAAACTTATTTCACGAAGAGGGATATATTTTCACTACGTTACTTCATTCAACCTCAAACCCTTCGGCTCCGAAGCCGAGATCTTACCACCAGGCCACGGTGGCCTCTGATGCTCTTTAGAATAGATCTATTGACTTGATTTCTCTCTTCTTCGTAATTCCTATGCTAAATCCATGCGGACTGGACGGGTCTACAATCGCTGCACAGGCCGGGGTAGCCTGATTGGTAGCACATTGGATTCGCATCTCTTGGGTTGTGAGTTCGAACCCACCTGGTGTAGTGGTGGTGATGGCTGGTGCACGAATAAATACGTTGTGGTCATAAAGTCCTCCATGTCGATAGTAATTCCACTGGTTTACTGGTTCAGAGGTGATCGTCCTCTGATTCAGATCTAAATGACGATCTGTGGATGGCTGAATGAATAAAGTTCGCCTCGTAAAACGGGTTTATGGTACCTGAATAGTTTAATCGTTTTCTTGCCTCCAGTTGGCGTAGCTGAAAACCGAAAAATGTAAAACTTTCTGTTTAAAATTGCTGCCTTTTACTTGCTTGTTACAGGTGTCATCTGAAATTACAACGACAACACAATTGTTGCGTCAGAATCCAGCCCTTTGAGAAATAATCCTGGGTTACAATTATGCCTGGTCGCTCATACGAACTCTATTCTAAATATAAAAATAGTACATCATAAAAAAATAATGATAGGTAAATCTTAATTTAAGTGATTTATAGTTGCAAGCTCTTGGTCCTGCAACTATAAATCATCTAAATTAAAATCTTCAGATAATCTCCTTGATATCTTCATATAATAGAATCTTCATATAACTTGACAATGGTTAAATGCGATTAGGATCTTACTCATTTAATTTGCCAAACGCATGAAGCAACAGTCAAAGATAGAGCATTCAAAAGGCCGTTTAGAAGATAAAAACCTTAATAAACACCATTTCGTTTTTGCTATTATTATATATAACCTGGTCAAAAATACAGACATTTTGGAAAAGTCTTAGTTACCAAAAGGGTTGTAAAAATCTGTCGATTACTTTATCTGAGAAACTACTAAGCAATGTTTAGATTAGTTCAGGGCCGCGGTGGCCTAGTGGTAATGCCTCGGCTTCGGAACCAAAGGGTTTCAGGTTCGAGGCTGAATTCCACCGAATAACCGTCGTGCGAGGAGGTCTCTTGCCTGTTAAATCTGTCAGGCCAAACGTCCTCCCGCTGGTGTGGAGAGGGCGGTGCCAGCTCAGGTGTCATCTTCGTCATCTGAATCTAGTTCGAAATGACGAGGCCCGTCCCAAAACAGGACGTTTGAAACAGGACGTTAATATAACTAAACTAAACTAAGCAAACTTAGATTAGCTTAGTTATATTAACGCCCCATTATGAAGCAACACTAATGACTAATTTGAGACATACCTCATCATTTTGAATCGCGGTAAGATGATGAGGATGTCACCTGAGCTGGCACCCCCTCACCAAAATCCCCACCACACCAAAGGGAGGACATTTGGCCCGACTGATTTAACGTGTACCAAACCCACTTACACGGTGGTTCACGGTGGAATCAGTCAAACCTGCAGCCCTCCGGTTTCGAAGCCGAGATCTTACAATCAGTTCACTGCTGCTTCTAACTAGAAAACCAAATACTATGTCTTTAAATATAAATTTTGTACCCAGTGCGTTTTATTAAATTCCTTTCGCATATTTTTAAAATAAATACTTTCGCATATTTTACTTTAAAACTGCAAACAATATGTTTTGCACTGGCATCTTGAAATAATTATACAAGGTGCACCTCAAAACTTCAATGAATGCATGAATATTTCAAAAGCAATGTGAGTCAAAACTCATGCGCAGGGGTAGGGCGTGAGTATGGAAAGACATAGGAAAGAACGATAATTCGCAAGAAATTGGCACAAATTAATCTGCCAAGGTAGACGAACAGCATATGAGCAAAAATTCACATCAAATTAAATGGAGCAACCAATTAATATGAAGTTTTTTTACAAATTGGGGGAAAAGTATAATGCTAACCATCCAGTGTGTTCGCCCACAGTTGTGCAGAACTGGTAAGTGTAGTCGGTTGCACGACAATGCCCACCCACACGCTGCGATGCATGTACGCATCCTCTTGACCAAACGTCCTGCAGCTGTCCCCCCCATACGCTTACTTACTGACCGCTTACTCACTCCATGGACCCATGGCGTCCTGAATGGCGTAGATTTTGAAGACAATATCTGTGCTTCACTCCATTCCAAAAAAAGCCTTCGCTTACTCATTCCAACAGCTTTATCAATTATGTTAGAAACATATTGCAATCATTGGACGTTACTTTGAAGGAGAATAAAGATATTTTATTTCTATGATTTGTTTCATATTCCGTTTCATCGTACTTTTTAGACTCATCTTCTATAATACGTTAAAGGGCTTCTATAAAGATAATATACTGGGGGAAACAATTAAAGGGGGAACAGTTTTTTTTCAAAAAAAAGAGCAAAATAATTCATTTCTACATGCAAATAAGGTGTCAGTGATGGCTAATCTTTTCGTGGACAAACCCTGCCGCATGGCAGGACGTAGTAAGGCAGTGGATAGAAATAACGCCTTTGGTAGACAGAATTCATTTGCTCGCCTAAGCTTGTAGAGTATGGACGTTTTAAAGCCTCATAACATATCCCAATCCTTGTTTTTTTTATTGCTTTGCTTACCCATCGCTTTTATTGCTAGTCGTCATCTTCTGAACGAGGCCGCAAGGTGGTGGATAGTTGAAAAACCCGAAGCGGGCCAATCACAGGCTATTTGTTGTCTACTCAGGGTTACGAGAATTATGGTGTCTACTATGTAGACGCAGTTCACAGAGACAGGGATAGTTGTCCGTTAACCTGGTCAAGGTCAGAAAAGGGCAACAACGGCTAAAGACCATTATTTGAGACTTCTGGCCAAAAGGGACAGGTCCACCACAGTGACACAACTGTCGCATAACGTTTATAATCCAACAGGGACATTCATTTCATGGATAACAATCCCGCTCAGACTTAATGCAGGTGGCCTGCATGCCAAACACCCCGTAGTCTGTGAACCATAAAAAAACCGTCTAGCACTTTTGCAGAGAACACCTGTCTTGGACAGAGGATGATTGGGGGTTGGTTCTTTTCAGCGACGAGTTGCGATTCATTCTGGGCCACAACTCCAGGCGTATTCTCATCTGAAGAGAACCCGGGAGTCGATGCATTCTTTCTAACGTTGTTGAAAAGGACAATTATGGTAGACCTGGTCCGATGGTCTGAGCAGACATTATGGTAGGCGGGCGTACCGGCCTTCATGTGTTTGACATAGGTACTTTAACAGGTCAGCGGTATAGTGGTGAGATTCTTGCACCTTATGTGAGACTTTTCTGCGGAGCATGTGGACCAAATTTCTTGTTTATGGACTATAATGCCCATCCACATAGAGCTCAGTTGCTGAATGAATATTTTGAAAAGGGAGAGTGGCTTTCGTTGTACCCTGACCTTAATCTCATTGAACAGGTATGGGTACCCTGGGTAGATCAATGTTAGCTCGAAACTATCTCTAACGACTATTCATGAGCTCAAGGGTGTCTTGGTACAAGAGTAGGTGCAGTTGCCACAGGGTTTGATAAGGACCCTTGTAAATAGCATGAAACGCCTATGTGAAAGCTGTATAGCTGTTAGAAGCGACCATACACCCTATTAAACATGCTTTTCTCTGACTCACAAGGTTTCGGTCAATTACTGAGCTTCAATAAGTGTCCAGTTTTAATATTTAAGGTCCAAGTTGGGACCACTTTGTTTCCAATATTCTATGTCTTATAACAGATTATATTTTGGCCAAGGTTGGTTTCATTTGTTTTGTTAGTTTTTTTTAAGTGCAAAAAAACCGTTTGACCCATTAATTGTATATTAGCACTTCGCTTTGAGGATCTCTACAGTTTGATGTATCAAACTGAATGAATGAACTTGAATGTGAATGATTTTTAAAACTTATTCTTATTCTTTATTTATGTATTTAACATTAAAAATATTTAATACCTTCATTTGATATATGTTAAAATAAATTCCTACTATGGTTTCAGCTTCATGGAATGTGTTGGTAGTTATATTAGGCTTTATTACAATAAGGATCTCTAAATACTTGTAAATAGAAAAGGAAACACTCATAAATAAAAAATAATTGGGAGTGAATAACATTTGATTTTTTAAACCAATTTTTTTTGTAAAGAATAAACAAGAAATTTAACACATGTATCCCTAAATTTCAGGGATCTGTTTTCTTACTACGATGTAGTTTAACTTAGCATAATAACCTCTAATTGAATATCGCTGTTCATTCCTATGCATCATGATGAAAAAATATATTTTTTGTTATCTAGATTTTAAACACACAAAAAAACTCGTTCTTTGTGCAATTTTTTAAAGAAAGGAATTCATGCTGAAACAATGATTTAGAACGTAAATGGAAAATTTTTCGTTTCATTTTGTATTATATTTGAAATCATTCTAATACAGAGATTGAGGAAAAACGCTTTGGGATTTTAAAAATGTACTCTTACTTGTGTACTAAAGGATAGAATTTTCATATTTATGGATCATAAGAACTCCCTAACAGGATATTTTTTCCCTCTAAGTTTCTTCTAGATTGGAGTAGGAACCCACAATACAATTAAACCAACCGATTGATTGATAACAAAGCGAGAAAATATATTAAACTTGAGAATTACGTCAGAGAATTCACGAGCCAACACATTTCAAAATAGCATATAAGGAAGTGAGCGGAAAACTAATGTAACTCTTTAAAT
Source organism: Argiope trifasciata (assembly GCA_026543055.1). Classification (NCBI taxonomy): domain Eukaryota; kingdom Metazoa; phylum Arthropoda; class Arachnida; order Araneae; family Araneidae; genus Argiope; species Argiope trifasciata. The sequence goes on from JAPMOQ010043036.1 coordinate 20,681, forward strand.
TAATATTGGGTTTTCTATTCATTTTTCACTTGAGCAATGTATCCGGAAGTCGTCAACGCGTAATGAACCTTTAACGCCAACGGGAAGATTTTTTTAAATAAGTTTATTTATTTTAATAATGAACAAAATTACTCTCAGGACACTTCCTTGAGGAACGCCTTCGTCCTGAGGGAAACTGTCAGATAGAATATTGACCAATCGAACTTGAAAATTTCTTGTCCTTAAAAAGTTTTCGATAAATAATGGTAAGTTCCCACCGACACCAATTATAGATATATGTCCCGCAATATACCATATCTCCATGTTCTAACGCAAGCCTTTTCCATATCAAACATGATCCAAACTAAATGTTTCTTGATTACAAAAGCCTCTCTAACTGAAGTTTCCAGCTGTGAAATGTTGTCTTAGGTGCTCCTGCCTCTAAGGAAACCGCTCTGAAAAGGAAATAACCAGTTCTTTCTTTCTAGAATATATAAGAGCCAAAGTTGCACAAAATTCCTTCCAATTATTCTACACTCAGCGTGCAGTGATGATTTTCAAGTCACCCCAGCTGAACCTCTTGTATGGTGAAAATATAAAATTACCATGTGATTTTCTTCAGAATTTAAGAAAATTGCATTCGGTTTATTCAAAGTTTAAAAAACACCGCAGAAAACTTAAGACCTCTTCCCTTTCATTATCATTAAAACCAAAAAACATTTATTTTCAAGGACTTAAGAACTTTTTCACGCATGTTTGTTTATACTAACACTTTTCGTCGTAGTTTGCCACAACTTTATTACGGATCATACAAAGTTGAAAGGATAGCAGATAAATTATTCACTTTAAAAACAAATAAAAAAGAAGTCAATGTTTCTGTGGACCCTATATTTCTGGCAGTTCGACAGAACTTGATTTGATTTCCAAAATGAATGTCATCAACTGCTAAAAACGAATTCAGTAGCTATAGCACATACTGCAAATTCAGAAACTCCTACGACTAAGCAAGTCACCAGCGGCAAAAGAATGAGATTTGTTGCTCCAAAACTTGCGGTGCCCTGGTGGTAAAGTCTCATGCTTTGGAAAATCAGGGTTGCAAGTTCCATGCCCGATTCCACCAAAGAACCGCAGTGTAAGTATGTCTGGTGCACGTTAAACCCGCCTGGGCCAAACGTCCTCCCTCTGGTGTGGTGTGGAGGCGCCAACTCATGTGTCGTCCTCAAAATGACGAGGTCCGTCCCAGAATAGCCCTAGTGTTGCTTCAAAACCAGACATTAGTATAATTAAACTAAACTAAACTAAGCTCCAAAACTTGTGACAAGATCTGGATGCCTAGTCGAAATTCCATCTGCTTCCACAAGTGACGTTTCTTCAACGTTCGAGTAGCTCTCTAGAGGGATACTGTAGTGCAACGAAAAAGCAAAAATAAACTGACGCGCAACATAAACAATTTGTTATTGAACTTATAAGTTGTGTGAGAACTCCATTCTGCTTTGCTGATGAATGTGCGTTCGAAAGATTTAGTACACGCATTAGCTTTACCTCTGTTAATCTGCATTGTTATATTTAAATGTAAAAAAATGCAAATCAATTGTAAATATTAAATGTTTGCGTTGTCTTACTTCGGACTGAATTATTTTAACAAGAACACACTTAAATGTATGACAGTACGACTTCCGTATTTGGAAGAATGCTGCAAAATAAAAGCATTTGTGGAGAAATGGGTACGTTTTGCCATTATTTAATGAAATATATAGAGGTCTCAGAGTGAAGTAAAAACCTGAAGATTGTAAGTAATGATTTGAGTACAGTGCTGGTGGTACCGGGTTATCTCAACATCCTAAAGGATATCTTGTAGTACATGATTGATAGTTTCATTCCAACTGTTTAAGAATGTGAGATGGGGAGAAAGACAGCTATTTACTACCCTGAAAGATTAGACATTAGTTTGACGGATCGGTGCATGTAAGGTTATGCAGTACTTATTCAGCAGTCTACCACAACAAATCCTGTCGATACTGCTGCGTTCAGTGGTACCGGGGAGTTCTTTTGTATACAAGAAGAAGAAGAAGCACGACTTCAGTTTCGCTTTAGTCATCACACCATCTTTATAAAGCCTGTTTTAAATAAAAGTAATGCAACTATCATTTTCATTCTACTGGTTTGTTTGGTTTTAGTTTAGTTTAGTTTAATTATATTAACGTCCTGTTTAAAGCAGCACGAGGGCTATTTTGGGAGGGACCTCGTCATTTTGGACCAAGGTCAGATGACGAGGACGACACCTGAACTGGCATCCCCTTTTTCTTTTCTCATTCTTTTGAAATTCAAGGTGATGTGCTATCATCATTAAATTTATACGATTTCTTTTTAAATCTTAATTAAACTACAACTTCGCTTTCTAGTTTTCAGCTCTTCTGTTGCCAGCTAATTAGAAAAATAATCGTTTCAATTTTCTTTAAAGTGAGACATCAATTGTCTCAATGAGTCCCAGAGAAATGTATCTTGACCGTCTTCGAAGTAAAATGCAAAAATCACGCATTTTACTCATTCATGTTTGGAGTTTGAAGATGTAAGAAAGGCGGAATGCAGTTTTTTTATCATGCAACTAATTACGTCTAGACGGTCGCAAATGAATTTTTAACACAGCTCGCAAAATGTCGTAAAAACATAGGAAAGTTTTAACATGATAAAAATGCAAAAAGTAGAAACACATAGAACGAGCTTTTAAGATTTCAAGGTTTTCGTGCGTGTGGAATAAAGAATTTATGAAATAATTTTGAGCTATCTGGAATTTTGTGGTTTTCATTGATCTGTACAAATTTGCCCTGGAGCAAGGAATAATTTCAGTTGTAGAGTTAATGAAATTTAAGGCAATACTTCAACTGTAAGATAAAAGCTTAATGTAGATGACCACATTGAAAAGTGATATTTTGCGAAAGCAATTGTCTTCATTTAACTATAAACAAGTATTTATTTTTTTCCGTGAAATTATACTAATTTTTATATCTGCATTTATATACGTTATTGATAATTTTTTCTCAAGTTCTAATCAGTAGTAAATTTCCTGGTGAAAAACATCATAAATTAGTAAATCCAAAGCATATATTTTTTGTTAAAAATTTTCCTATATGAGGTTCCACTTTCGATAGAGCATTTCAAATATAATTTCGCTTATGATATGTTTTATGTGGTTGCATTTGAATGAAAGGTATCCCTCTTTTTGTGAATGACGAATCGCTTTAATACAAGACTGGCAGAAAAAATTACATATGTAGGGTAAATATGATTGTATATTGATTCGGATTATTATTCATCATCAGCACTAAACTTATTGGTGATTATGAATAATAACTGGTAATATATATATATATATATATACACACACACACACACACTGAAGTGACAAAAGTCATGGGATGACTGTTAATATCGTGTCGGTCCTCCTTTTACCCGGCGAAGTGCAACAACTCGGTGTGTCATGGAGTCCACAAGTCGTTGGAAGTCCTCTGCAGGAATATTGAGCCATGCTGTCTGTATAGACGTCCATAATTGTGAAACTGTTGATGGTGCAGGAATTTGGGCACGAACGGACCTTTCGATGATGTCCTATAAATGCTCGATGGGATTCATATCGGGCGATCTAGGTGGCCAGATCATGCGCTGGAATTATCCGGAATGTTCTTCAAACCAATTGCGAACAGTTCTGGCCCGGTGACATGGCGCATTGTCATCCATAAAATTCCTATCGTTTTCTGGGTACGTGAAGTCCATGAATGGCTGCAAGTGATCTGCAAGCAGCTGAACATAACCATTTCCAGTCAATGATCGGTTCAGTTGCACCAGAGGACCAAGTCCATGCCATGTAAAAACAGCCCACACCATTATGCAGCCACCACCAGCTTGAACAGTGCCTTGCTGACAGTTTGGATCCATGGCTTCGTGGGGTCTGCGCCACACTCAAACTCTACCATCAGCTCGTAACAACTGAAATCGTGACTCATCTGACCACGCCACGGTCTTCCACTGGTCTAGGGACCAGTCGATATGCTCACGAGCTCAGGAGAGTCGTTGCAGGCGATGTCGTGCTGTCAGTAAAGGCACTTGATTTGGTCTTCTGCTGTCATAGCCCAAGGAAGACAAATTTCGCCGCACAGTCCTATCGGACACGTCCCTCGTACGTCCCACATTGATTCCTGCAGTTATTTGACAAGTGTTGCTTGTCTATTAACACTGACCATCCTACACAGACGTCGGCGGTCTCGGTCGTTAAGTGCAGGTGGTCGCCCACTGAGCGGTCCATGATGGGATGGGATGCCAGAAATTTCATACTCTCGGCACACTCTTGATACTGTTGATCTCGGAATGTTGAATTCACTAACGATATTCGCAATGGAATGACCCATGCGTCTAGCTCCAACTAACATTTCACGTTCAAAGTCTGTTAATTCTCGTCGTGCCGCCTAAATCACGAAAAACCTGTTCACATGAATAACTTGAACACAAATGAAAGCTCTGGAAAACGAACTGAGCATTTATACTTTTTCGCTGCGATACTACTGCCATCTGTATATTTGCATATTGCTATCTCATGACTTTTGTCACTTCAGTGTATATA
>JAPMOQ010043050.1:0-12741 GCA_026543055.1 Argiope trifasciata
CTGCATCGAACTTCATGTCAATTTGAGGATGAGTATTTCGATTATTTTCGAAGTTTCAACAGAAAAAGAACGCAATGCTGAAATAATGAAAAAAAATTTCTCGTTTATTTTTAGACAATTTTATCAATTTCTTAGATGCTTTAAGAAAAGAAAACGCTAATTTGTTAGCGTCGTATAAAGTATAGTATAAATCTCATCTAAAATAATAATGTTTCTTTTCAATACTTCCTGCTTCGAACGTGATGCCGATTTGAGGATGAGTATTTCGATTATTTACTAAGGCCAATTAGAAAAGAGGGCTGTGGTGGCCTGATGGTAAGGTCACGGCATCAGAACTCGAGGGTTTCAGGTTCGAAACTCGATTTCATTGAAGAACCGAAGTGTGAGGGTTTCTCTTGCACGTTAAATCTGTGAGGTCAAACGTCCTCCCGTTGGTGTGGTGTGGTGTGAAGAGGGGAGTGCTAGTTCAGATGTCGTCCTCGTCACCTGACCGTGGTTTAAAAGGACAAGGTTAATTCCCAAATAGCCCTAGTGTTGCTTCAAACGGGACGTTAATATAACTAAACTAAACTAAACAACTGAAAAAGAACGTAAATCTAAAATAATAAAGTTCATACCTCATTTATTTTTTCGGCAATTTTATCAATTTCTTAAATGTTGCGTGCAAGTTGACTCGTACAAGTTTGTTAATATTTGATATACTTTTTAAAACTTTTTGGAAATTGGCATTTAATGTCATAAATTGAAGCAAATTCTTATGAAATTTAAAATTTGCTTTACCAAAAACTATTATTTTCATTCTAACAAAACTTATACCAAATTAAACTAATTGTTTTGTCTAGGGTGAACTTAAATCATATGGTTCTAATGATAAATAAAAAATTTTACAGCCAGTCAAAGATTTATCCTGAGATTTTTAGTAAGATTATGACATTTTTATTCAAACAATATTCTGTACATTAAAAAAAAAAGATTCATTTGTACTTTTCTGTACCAAACTAATTCCATATTTAAAGCTAAATTTGTATTTATACAAATTTTTAGCATGTTTTGGGGGGCCTTTCAAATCGTCATTTCCGGTTATTTAAATGTCCTCTTCCATTTTACAGAATATTACGAAAATATTAAAATCTTGACTTCTAATGAAAGTATAGACAAAAGTAAACTTGCTTTGGATAGCTCAAAGGAAATTGTTGATTCTAGCTGACTCTTTTGGGAATTAGGGTTCGTAAAATTTTAAAAATGAGAGGAGTGAAATTTAATTTATTGCTTGATAACTTTTTGAAAGATTTATCGAAGCACAACGAATTAAAATATAATATTTCAACAAAAAATATGCATTGTAAACCACCGCTCAAATGCTCACGTAATCACTATATAATCGGCAAGCACAGATTACCTCAACATCGATTGTAATAATCGAGAGCTATCTCCTAGTCACACAGATGCTCATAGTATGATGATTCTCGAGATCTTAGGGTGATGAGTCTGTCATATCGACTGCTCCAATTATGTCGTCATGGATGGAGTGCACGTCCATATAAGCCGAGTCATTCAAATGATATCCGTCTGGAGTATACAGTAAAAGCTCTTTATTCGTGAGGTATTTATTCCATGAATATGCCGCGGATACAGAAACCGTGAATACAGAAGGGTCATTTATAGGGGATACGTTCCTAGGTGACAAAATAATATGTATATAAATTCAAATTAATTGAAGTTTTTGAACATTTTGATTCATTATCTTAAGGCTTAGGCAATGGTTTGAAGAACTTTGTACTTTTCCTTTGTTTGGCAGTTTTTAAAAGCTCCTTCCATTCAGACGGATACACAGCAGTCGCATTAGCGATTTGCCTCTTCAAAATAAGACTTCGTTCCATAGACGGATCAATGTTCATAAAGAAATCGCAAAGCTCATTAACCATTATTAAACCTTCACTACGATTTTTCAAATGAAATATCACGTTTCCAGTGCTTGTTCAAGCCTCTTCTACTATGGGCAGTGAATTTAACATTTCTTCCAAGTCGGTTTCAGTCAGATCTCCATCTTGCGATTCCTGAATGTCACTCGATTCTATCGGTTCGAATCCATCTCGTCCTATTCTATTCGCGATTTCGGCTATGTTTGCAGTTTGCATTTAAAAACATACTTTAGACACAGTTGTCACAAGATCTTTTTTACTTTTATAATTAGTCCATTTGAAAGTATTTACAAAGGATAATGGGTTGGAATCCTTTTATTATGATGCGTGTACTTATAAGATCCGTGAATAAAGAAATGTTTAGCCGCGAATATAGGACTTGGGTCGCATTTTTTTAATCCACGAATAGTGAAAACGCGAATGAAGAAAGCTCGAATAAAGAGCTTTTATTGTATAAGAATGATGATAAATCAGAAAGTTCGTTTTTTTCTAGAACTTTAAATGAAACCTTCCATTTTTCACTTTCGGGTATGTGTATTTTAAAGTATTTTGCAATCGTCAAAAAATGATGAACTCCAGATTTTGACGATTTTTCACGTTTTACACGACGAGAAATGAAGATTTTGACACATTTTAATGTATTACATGTTAAAAAATAATGATTTTTGACGAATTTCTACATTTTACAAGTCAGAAAAATAAAGATTTTGACACATTTCAACATCTTACACGTAAAAAATAATGATTTTGATGAATTTCTGCGTTTTACACGTCAAAAAATGACGATATTGACACATTTCAACGTTTTACATGACAAAAAATAAAGATTTTGACAAATTCCCACGTTTTACAAGTCAAAAAATCTTGATTTTGACGAATTTCTACGTTTTACACATCAATAAATAATAAATTCGCAATATTGACACATTTCCACGTTTTGCACATCAAAAAATTATGAAGTCAAGATTTTGAAATATTAACACGTTTTACACGTCAAAAAAATAATAAGATTTTGACAAATCTACTCAATATTTTGATCCATTTCCATATCAAAAAATAATGAGCTCGACATTTTGAAACATTTGCACGTCAAAAATTTTTGACACATCTACAAGTAAAAAAAAAATGAATTCAAGATTTCGGCACATTTCCACGTTTTGCGCGTCAAAAAATAAAGAACTCGATATTTTGAACCCGCGTTTAACGCGTCAAATAATAAGGAAATCGAGAAAATTGTTTTCAGATCTATTTACCGCATCTATTAAACAAGAATTAACCGCCAAAAAACTCGCCAAGGAGATACAACAGATTCAGTAAAGATGCTCAATTCAAGCCAGACGTGAATATTTCAGAGCTATTGTGCGTAAACGCCATGTAAGTCTTTCTCATTATTTTTAAGTATTATTTAAGTCTTATTTTTAAGTATTAAGTAAGTAATTTGCAATCGCCAAAAAATTAATGAACTCCAGATTTCGTCGACTCTCCACGTTTTAGACATCGAAAACATTGAACTCGTGATTTTGACACGTCAAAAAAATAATGCAGTTTTACACGTCAAAAGAATAATGAACTCGAAATCTTGTCTTTTTCCCACGTTTTATAGGTAAAAAAATAATGAAATAGACATTTTGAGAAATTTCTACGTTTTAAACGTCAAAAATTAGTCTTTGGAAATAGCATTTTTAGCATGCATTAGGACCTTATACAAATGAGATCTTCCACATTGTTGAGTAACTTGAAACCTTTTGACGACAGATATTACAAAAAATGTTGTACAGAAATTATGATCTCCAACTAGTTTCAATAATAAGGAGATCTCGAGGAAGAGACTCTTCCCCCCCCTCTTTTGAGCCAGATGATTGGTTGGAGTGGGAAAAGTATCGATTTTTAATGTTGTTCCATCGGAATGGGGCTAAATGTCAAATGTTGTCAATTGAGTTAACAGATTACGTTCAAAGGAAAATTTTGGAAAAATTGGACTTTTGGGAAAAAATTTCAGTTTATGGTTTTTAGATGTATTTTCAATTATCATGCAAATTACTATAAATACAATAAAAATATTTGAGAATATAATATGGTTTTTAGAACTAGGAAAATTGGTAGTAAATTGTAATGAAATTTAAAAAAAACATACAAAATGGTAATGCAGCAATCTTATTTTTCTTTCTACAAAAGTTACTGAATGTTGCCTATACTTATAATAAAGCCGAATGTGTGTGTGTGCGTGTTGGCTCTCTTCAGGTCAAACAGCTTACACGCACCAGTTGGACCTACAGCTACAAAATTTGGTACATGTATACCTTGGAAGTGCACCTCGGAGCCCTTTTTTCGAATTTGTAATTAGAATTTGAATTAATTAAAATCTAAGCCAAAATTCGACGTTTTTCCTGCTACTTCCGAAAATATGATAGCACAAACATGATTTTTACATCCATTTAAAGATAAAAAAAAAATTAGCTTTCTAATGGCATCAGTGTTTTAATGTATAACACAAGCTTCTATTTTTAACGAATTTTTAAAGAAATATTTTGACCATGTTTTTTTGAGCACGTGACTGGATAAAATAAAAGAATGCCGGAAGTTCAAATAAAAAAACAACTATCATCGCAAAATAAATCTAAAGGAATGCAACTTTTAGCATGTGACTGGATGAAATAAAAAAAAAACATAAAATGTTATATTTTCTAAAAAAATAGATGCAAGGCAAAGGTTTGTATAATCGTTTGCAATATCCATATCATTTATTCCCCAAATCTTCTTTATTTACAGTAAATCTGGTTGAATTTAGACAGGATATGCATTGAAATCCCGACTTAATGGCATATTTCCATAATCATTTGCAATATCTTTATCATTAATTCAATATTTTCTTCCATCATAAAATGGGATAGTTTCTAAGAAAATAAATGCAAAGCAAAGGTTCTTATAATCGTTTGCAACATCTAAATCATTTATTCAATATTTTTTCCCCTTTTTCGCTTTCTTTAAAAAAACATATTTAATATTTTGGCAGCATCACGGAAAAAACATTTTTAATTTCAGGCTAATCAATGCAAGGAATTACTTCAAGACTAATGAATATGTGACTTAATTGAAAATTTTAGAACGCATTACTCATGGCGAACCAGCTGGTCGCCAAAGGCGGCTAGTGATGAAGGAAATGAACCAAAATCTAGAGAAACATTTTGCCATGCAAAGAAGTAATAAGTAAAAGTATGCGTATATATGCATTTTTTCCATAAATTCACAACTTAATATTTCGGAAAAACTCCTATAAATAAAAAAATTCACCAATAATAATAAAAAATACTATAAATGCAACACAATTATTTGAAAATATAAAATATTTTGAGAAATAGGAAAATTTATAGTCAATTTCGATGAAATTCAGTCAAAATGGTTCACACTCTACAGAAAATTGCAATTCAGCCATCCTATTTTTCTTTGCACACAAGTTGTAGAATATAATGATGAATGAAAGAAACCAACATATAAGAAAAAGTTTGAGGTGCAAAGAAGCTATGGGTAAAAACATATGTACAGATGCATTTTTTTCATAAATTAACAAGTAATTATTCTAATAACACCTACAAATGACAAAGTATTTCAGCAACTTTCAAAACTTTGGTTCGTTTCATTACCCATATCATTCAAAAAGCACACTGAAATTTTTATGTATTTGCTTCCATTATTTTTTGAGATATCGTGTTAATGGTGGAGAATTTTTATGAACATTAAATTGAAAAACAAATTTTAGCCGAAAAATAGGCGAGGCCTTCCTTCTGCTAGAAAAGATAAAATGTTTTGGAAAATGAAAAGCCTGAACTACAAGAAATAAGAAATTCGTGAAAGTGGACAATAACTGGTTTTTTTAACATTGTTGGATGCGTTAATTGTTAAAATGAATAACCACAAAAAAATCCTTCCATTTATTATTGATATTCGAACAAATAAATACTTTAAATCCTTCTCTGAAGCACTGATTTTCCGTTGGTTTTTATGATTCTCATTCTTCGAATTCTTGCAGCTCGAAAATACATTTCCCAACATCTCGTTGCTTTTTCGTCTGAATAGTTTCAATCAATAGTTTCAGTTTAGTTTAGTTTAGTTATATTAACGTCCCGTTTTGAAGCAACACGAGGGATATTTTGGGACCGACATTTTGAACCACGGTCAGATGATGAGGACGAAACCTGAAGTGGCACCTCCCTCTCCACACCAGCGGGAGAAAGTTTGGCCTGACAGATTTAGTGTGCAAGAGACCCCCTCACACGACGGTTCTTCGGTGGAATCGAGTCTCGAACCTGAAACCCTCCGGTTCCGAAGCTGAGACTTTACCACCAGGCCACCACAGCCACCAGAATCTTCTGGAACAGAAATGAAGGAAAAAAACTTGAAGGAACAAAATTTTTGAGCTTGTAAAACATTATAGTAAAAGTCACAATATGTTATTTGAAGAGATTCCTTTAAATTTTAAACAATGAAAAACTGAACAAGAATTTGCCATTTTGCTTACCACCAGGCCACCGAGGAATATTTTTGGAATCTAGTGATTAATTAAAATATAAAAATGAGCATGAAAATGTAATGGAGGATTAACAACGACATCCACTCTCTCGACACTTGGTATTTCAATCTCCTTTGTATTTCTTAGTGTTCACATGGCTTTTATTGGCTTATTAAAAATGAGATAAATGATTTATGCAGATTCAAGATTGAAATAGTTACAACATAGAGATTGAGATAACTACAACAGTAACTACTAATAACTACTAACAATAACTACTAATACACATTTTTAAAAACTTTTCATTGAAATGGTGTGAATGAATGACCTATAACAAATTTAATTCTCATCTTATTAGCAATCACCCAAGAAGTAACAAAGGCAACAGATCATGCTTTTTTATATCTTGCACGAGTTTTAATAAATCCATAGTAGTTTGGCGTAGGTGTTGGCAGAATTGTGCCAATACGTAGGTTTAATTCCGCCAAGGATCGAACCCGCGATGTTCGGCTTTGAAGTCCAGTAACTTATCCACTATACAAAAAATGGCCACCAATGTTTAGTGGTAGTTACTGGTTTATTAAGATGTCACCACAATACTCCCCTACCAGTGAGTTCGCTAGAGAGACGAATGATTTTATTGCGCCAAGGGTTATGGCTAGTGTATGAGAGTCGCTGCTGCGTCAAGTGAGTCTGACGACTTTACGTTGCTGATGGAGAGATGGCGCCAAGAGAGCTGTTAAAAATTCATCACGTACGAGGTCATCAATTTGGCGTAGGTGTTGGCGGAATTGTGGCAATACGAGATTGAATTCCGCCAAGGATCGAACCTGCGATGTTCGAGTTTGAAGTCCAGTAACTTATCCACTATACAAAAATGAACACCCATGTTTAGTGGTAGTTACTGGCTTATTAAGATGTCACCACAATACTCCCCTACCAGTGAGTTCGCTAGAGAGACGAACGATTTCATTGGCGGAATTGTGCCAATACGTAGGTTGAATTCCGCCAAGGATCGAACCTGCGATGTTCGGATTTGAAGTCCAGTAACTTATCCACTATACAAAAATGGCCACCAATGTTAATGTCACCACAATTAAAATGTCACCACAGTAGTTTAAAAATAATGAAATATTATAAAGAAACTATACTATATTAATTGCTAAAACGAATAATAATAAAAAAATTCTTTCTCTGTAATATTGATTTTCGAAGAGAGATAAATACTTTAATCCTGTCTATGATTAGTCCTAAGTACTTTCTTTCTAACTTTAATCTAAGTACTGTATTTCTAAGTACTTTAATCCTAAGCACTGATTTTCAGTTGGTTTTATTGAATTCTTGCAGTTTGAAAATGTGCTTCCGAACATCTCTACTTTTTCGTCTGAGGGGTTACAATCAATACTTTCGTAATCACGTTGGGGATAAATGAGATTAGGGATAAGCTCTAATCCCACATCATTAGGATCACAAGGGATTGTCTTTCTGCAGCGAAGAACTCTTCTTACCTTGATTGCAATTTTTTGCTGACCGGCAACTTTTATTTTTCGAACCCTTCTTCTTCTTGCATACATTTTTGCGACTAATCAAGTTGTTAGAAATATGCTGAGGATTTGGTTAGGTACCAAATGTCTTTTCTTCCAAAACCCTTTGATGAAGAATAAATTTGATTATGTTTTTTTTTTCTTTTTATTTTTCTCGGACTTCTGTTATTTCCATCCAAATTCACAGGGAATGGATTTGTTTTTTGATTAGTTATTTAAATTTCGTGAAATAAAGAATACTAAGTACATTGAGTATATGTACTCAATGGTCGTATGTACTAAGTACATATCACCACCCCACCACCACTGAACGTAGTTGTACCTACAGGATCTGTTGGATTCGACTGTAGAATAAGTATAGTCCAACCACACATGGACCGATCAATCAAACTGACATTCCTTTCGGGGCAGTTGATAACTTTTTCTTCTTGCATACAGCCGACCACCCCGCCACCACTGGACGTAGCAGTATCGACAGGATTTGTTGTGGTCGACTGCTGAATAAGTATTGTCCAACCTTACATGGACCTATCCGTTAAATGAACATTCTTTTTGGGGTAGTAAATAGATGCTTTCCTCCCCATCTGCAAACTTTTAAACAGTTGGAGTGAAACTATTAATCTTTGACATCACATCTTTCAGGGTTTTGAGATGACCTGGTACCGTCAGTGCTGTACTCGAATCATTATTTGCAATCTTCAGGTTCTTCCTTCACTCTGAGAACTAAATGCATTACATTAAATAGGGGCAAACTGTACCCATTTCACCACAAATGCATTTATTTTCACATGTTCCTCCGAATCTTTGGAAATAGGCAGGAAATCTTCCATGTTCAGATATGATTTGGATTGTAAGTGCATGGTATCATGGTATCTGGTAAGCAGTATCGACAGGATTTGTTGGGGTCGACTGCTGAATTAGTATTGTCCAACCTTACATTGACCGATCAGTCAAACTGACATTCCTTTCGCGGTTGTTGATAACTTTTTCTTCTTGTATACAGCCGACCACCCCTCCATCACTGAAAGTAGCAGCATTGACAGAATTTGTGGTGGTCGACTGCCGAATAAGTAGTGTCCAACCTCACTTAGGACCGAACAATCCAACTGACATGTCATTAAATAATTTCTTCTTGTACACAGCCTACCACCTCGCCACCATTGAACATAGCAATTTCGACAATATTTGTGGTGGTCGACTGCTGAATGTGTTGTCCAACCTTGCATGGATCGGTCCGTCAAACGAACATTCCTTTCTTGGTAGTAAATGACTGTCTTCCTCCCCATTTGCACACTCTCAAACAGTTGGAATGAAACTGCCCATATTTGACATCCTCTCCTTCAGGGTTTGAGATGACCCGGTACCATAAGTACTGTACTTCAATCATTATTGACAATCTTCAGGTCCTTCCTTCACTCTGAGATCTCCATACATTCCACTAAATAGTGGTAAACCGTAACTATTTCTCCACCAATGAATTATTTTCCAGCGTTCTTCCAAATCTTTGGAAATAGGCAGGAAATCTCCCGTGTCCAGATATTGTTTGGATTATTAGTGGATGGTATCTTCTTGTTTTTGTTTCCGGATTAGGAATAAAGTTGGAAATGACTCTTCCTTTATCCTTCGAATCCTATCAATTGTTACACAGAACTTAAATTCTATATACCTACTTATCTGATGCAATGTTGAAATGGGTATCTGTAGCCCGGTTGGTACAGCGTCCGTTTTCCAACCTAAAGGTAGCAAATTCTGTCCTCGTCTCTGCCAAAGATGGCAGTTGGGGCACGTTAATTAGGCCGTGAATGCAAAGTCAAAACAATTTGCAATAACAAAGATTCATTTATAAAAACAACAAATAGTTTATTAAAAATTTAAGCAATAATGATTTTAATTAAAAAAAAAGAAATGATGAAATATTAGTAAAACAGATGGCGCTCATAAACTACATTTATCTTTATTTAGACTATATTATAATTGGAACAGCAATTAGATTTCTGTTCCTGTTCGTGGTATGTTCTTTCTCTTTTTGCTTTCTTAATTAATTAATCTGTTGGTTTGTTTTAATTTTGGTTGAATATTTTTGTTTCATTTGGGGACGTTTTTAATGTTCTTTTTTTGTGTTTTTTGCTGTTAAAATTGGTATGTCTCTTTTGCTTTAATTTAGGGGGATTTTCGGGCCACACTGGGTCAATATTGCTGGATGCTGTCTAATTTCCTCACTGAAAAAATTACTGATTTTGAATCGTTGCCTGAAGGTAACCCTTGAAGAAGTCTTCAAGCAGGATTCTTTTTTCTATTTGATGTAATTTTGATTCTATTATATTCCTTTTTGCTTGGCTTATTTTGTTAATTCATTTAGATTCATCTGTATTTTAGTTGTAGCGGCATTTGAGCTGCCTAAATACAATGATTGTTTTTTTTTTAAGTTTTAAAAATTAAACTTGTTTGAATCCGGAATGATTTTTAGTTTGGTTTACTTAATTATATTAATTTTATAAATTTAAATTTGTTTCCCAAATAGGTGAATTTTTGTGAACTTTTTGCTGTTTAATTCCGAATTAAATTTAGACGTTGAGAATCTGGTGACCAATGCTAAGACTATCGATGACATCTGCGTATGTCCGTGAACTTGGCTCTTATCGTTCGAAAGAAAACTACAAAAAAATGATCGAAATATTTTATTTTCGATTTTTAAGGCGTTAAATAGTTCAGACTAACTACAGAATCACTATTAGTAATTTTATTCAACATAAAATATAATAAGAAAATTGATAAGAAATTCATTTTGTGCTTTCGTTACCCGAACTGAGGACTTGCAAAAATCAAAAAATGAGTCCCTCGCTCTAACCCCCAAGCATCATATTACTACGTAGATTGGAGTGTTTTCCCTTCTTAATATGCCAATCCGTGTTTCAAAGGTCCTGGAAATCTGCTCCAAGACCCTAATTCTGAGAATATCAATGGATCAGCGCATGCGCGTGAAATAGGCAAGGAACATTTGAGTCAAAATTGTAAAAATTTGAGCGAAATATTTTACTTTCGATTTTTAAGGTGTACAAAAGTTTCGAAGAACTATAGAAACTGAACTCAAAATAGTATTCAAAATAAAAATAAAATAAAAAACCTGAAAAACAATCCGCTTTGAGCTTTCGAGGCTTGAACTGAGGGCAAGCAAAAATGAAAAGATGAGTCACTCGCTCTAGCCACCAAGCCACAGACGTCTGCAGAGGCTGGGGTATATTCTCTTCTTAATTCGCCAATCCGTGTTTCAAAGGTCCTGGAAATCCACTCCTAGATCCTAATGCTAAGAATATCAATGGATCTGAAAATGTGCGTAAACTTAACAAGGAAGGTTTGAGACAAAACTGTAAAAATTTGATCGAAAAATTCTGCTTTCGATTTTTAAGGTGTTCAATAGTTTAGACGAACTGTAGAATTTTAACTCAAAATATAATATAATAAGAAAAATGATAATAAATCCATTTTGTAAAGTCCACGCCCTAACCGAGGACTTACAAAAATCAAAGAACTGGTCCCACGCTCTAGCCACAAGGCCAGATACTTCTCAAGATGTCGGCGTGTCTTCCCTTCTGTGAATCCCTGTTTCAAGGACGATAAGAATCTGGTCTGATAGATAGATTTTTACCTCAAGATTCCGTAAGATTCTTCGTGCAGGAAATGTGTTAATTCCCTCTGTATTATGCAAACGTTTCTCGCACAGAAATCGACTGATTGTAGAAGGGCACTATTCAATTGTAAACTGTGTTTCAATAAACGCTTTTATGAGCTGCACTTCGTTGAATGTTTCCTAAATTTCTATCAATGGCTCAGAGCTGCGTGACAGGGCCATTAAACAGTTCGGGAAACAACATCAGAAGTGAAACAACAGCATTTGCGACTTGTTTCCACTTCACTCTCTCTCTCAGACGCTTCTCGCAAAATCTTTTACCTCCTTTGACAATTCAGTTTTTTGTTGTTGTTGTTCTGCTCCCTTCCTGCATTCTTCTTTTTTCTAAAAAAAAAAAAAAAAGAAAAAAAAAAAAAGAGTTTACCATTTTTCTTTCTTCTGAAAAAAAAATCACTTAGAACTCGAGTTTCCTTGCAAATTTTTTCTTTTTCTTTTTTTAGAAGAATGGTAGAGTCTTCTGAATTGAAAGAATACATTCTTCTTTCTTATGAAAAAAAATCTCGTGTTTCCCTGTGATTCTTTTTCTTTTTATCTTTTTAGAAGAATGGTAGTGTCTTCTAAATTAAAAAAAAAACACATTGTTCTTTCTTTAAAAAAAAACAAGTTAAAATATTATGTTTCCTCGTATTTCTTTTCTTTTTCTTTTAATCTTTTTTGAAGAATGGTAGTCTTGCAAATTAAAAGAACACATTGTTCTTTCTTATGAAAAAAAAAAAAAAACTTATTCTCGTGTTTCCTCATAATTTCTTTCCTTTTAATCTTTCTTGAAGAATGGTAAAGTGTTGTAAATTAAAAGAATACATTGTTCTTTCTTAAAAAAAAAAATCGTGTTTCCTCGATATTCTTTCCTTTTTATTTTTATCTTTTCTTAAAAAAACGGTAGAATCTTCTAAATTAAAAAAAAAACACATTCTTATTTATTATCAAAAAAAAAAATTAAATCTCGTGTTTCCTCATAATTTTTTTTCTTTTTCTTTTTTTAGAAGAATGGTAGGTCTTATAAATTAAAAAAATACATTTCTCTTTCTTACGAAAAAAAAAAATGTAAATGCGTTTCCTTGTGATTATTTTTCTATTTCT
>JAPMOQ010043051.1:6935-53644 GCA_026543055.1 Argiope trifasciata
GTTACTTTTTATTAAATATTTATTTAAAAAATTATTAAGTATCAAAAGGACTGCTAGAACTGATCTCACATTCTTAAATGTCACGTGAAAAATCTTGAAATCCTCACATTTTACCGATTGAGCTACTGCCAGTTGATTTCAATTTTTATTACAAACTGCTACAACTCTATTTAAATTATTAAAAATTAGAATGAATTAATATTTGAATGAAAAAACTGTGTTATTATCGAGTGTCATCCACTACAAGTTTAAAAATGTGTTTGAACTTGAGTGGATGAATAAAACGTATTTTATTAACGATGGAAATTTTTAACAAGATACAAATAAATAAATTTAGTTAGAGTGTGAACTAATTCTAGGAATTAAAAAATAAAATTGATAGATTTTTTTAATTGATCATATTTGTGAAGAAAGTTAAGTCAATAAGTATATGAAATGTAAAGCCATTGAAAGTTTTTGGCGAAAAATAAATTATTTTAATTTTCTTGTGGTTATTAATAAATTTATGATGGCATCTCAACACGCAAAAATCACTTTGGTGGGGTTTAAGATAGTTAATTTTTCATCATTTTTTTGAAAAAGAAGTCCAAATATGCACACAAATGTATCAATTTGTGGTGTATCGTTTTTGTGTGAAGTTATTCTATGTTTAATTTTATTTTTAACTTAATCATTGCAAATTTATGAGAATGAATCATAAACGACATTTTTATCAATTCCTTACGCAACTTTTAATTTTTGTTGCCACATTCTTAAGACTTCCACATCTCTAAATAAATCCATTCTCTGAAGAATTTTTGTATGTAATAAAATATTGAAAAATTCCATTCGCCTGATGAATTTCCATTTTATAATAAATTGTTTTAAATAAGATATATCTTTTTAACATAACTTTGACCAGCGCTCTGAGGGTAACATGTCTTCCCCGTGATCTGGGCGTCCCTGTTCCGGCATGGTTGCTCTTTACCCTGTGTTCTATTTGTGAGGTGTGTGAAAGTTCCCCTATGTAAAAAGGAGCTGTGCAAGCGCGTGTGTGAGTGTCATCTTCATATGAGCTAGAAGTCAGACTTCTTCCCACAGGTGTTGAAAGGCCTTTATCCTTAATTTTATTTTGATTCATGTTCAAATTATTATGTTCTTAAAGATACTTGTAGAAGTGGACTTTCAAAAACTTTCTCTCATGTTCCCTAATAAAGGTATAAGCCGACAACAACGCAGAATATTGTGGACCTTTTATCAGTCCGATAACGTCATGCATAGCATTGGCGTACAATGAAAACGAAATATCAGTTTTTGACTTAAATTTAGCATTTTTATTCAATCTATCGTGTTATCCTTGCGAAGAGTATATTTTTTTGGCGTTTAATATACGGTTTGTTTGGCGCTAACCCAGAGATTGACATTTTCATCTTTTTTATTAGTGGAGATTAAAGGTAATGTGCCGATGTTCTGGCATAGGGGTAGGGCGTCTTTCCTATGGTCTTGTCGTCATAGATTCCAGTTGATAGCAAATGTGACGCATTAAATAGCTAAGTCATACTCTTGGCCCTAGTTGGCACTACTGAAAAAACAAGAGACGCTCATTTCCGCTTAAATCGCTGACAGATAACTGTCAGCGGGCCTGTAAGGAGTCATAAGTAACAATAACAAAATTAATGTGTTATCTATTAACTAGCTGTTTCATGAAATCAAATTGCAAAATATTTATAAGAAATTTCGTTACTTAGCTGGGTTACATATTTACGAGTTTGACATTCTTTGTATAATCAACGCCTTAACGATATAAGAACAAGGGAAATATAAATTTTCCTTTGAAACGATTGGATGTGCACGATGACAAAATATCGATGGGTTTACTTTACGTATCAAAATCATATATGATGGTTTGGATCGAAAGAAATGTTAGATTCTAGATGGCATTTATCTTTGCCAGGATTTGGGGTAACGTACGTGTAAAGGCAATTTGAAGAATAATTTTCGCTGAAAAGTGTAGTTCATAAAAATGATGAACAATTTTTTCGAGTTACATTTTAAAATAACTGATAATGGAATGAATGTATTGATCATTTATTATGTTTTATAGCCCGTAACTCCAATCGCATTTATCTTAATGTGACATGCGAGACATTTTTTTACTGATCTTCGAGTTTAATAATATTTTTTATTCCTTTTTTTGTTCGAAAAATATATGACGAGAAAGTACTGTATCCATCAAAAAGTTCACCTAAATTTTGATAAATCTCTGAATTTCGGACTTCCCCCATATTTCAAAAAAAAAAAAAAAAAAAAAAAAAAAATTGGAATTACGTTTCGCTTTTTTTCCACCACAATATCTATTAATACTAAAACCACGCCACACGTCCATCCTAGAGCATTGATCACTCCGAAGCAATTTATAAGAGATATGAGGGGAAATTAAAAAAAGTTTAAAATGGCTATTTTTTAAAAACTCTTTTTAAAAAGATCGCATTAATATATGTAGATAATGACATTTTAAAACCTAAACTTATTAGTTTCCTAATTTTTAACTGAATTCTGGTCGAGTTTGAAAATTGCTGAATCTGCTAAAAGCCAACAAGTTCCCACACTCCGAGTCTAAGGATGAAAGAGTGACAGCCAAGTAAATTCTATAAAAAATCCTTGTGTTTCCTTATCAAACCCGACACGTGAGATAAATCCCTATGAAAATCATTATTTATATGCACTATAAATATTATTTTCCCTCTCTCTTTTACAATCTTCTGCTTTTGTGCCACACTGCGAGCGGAGAAAATTCGGCGAAATCAGTTCTATTGTTGGCAGTGTTTAGGTTTTTTATATATATATAATTGTGGCAAATATTTAAAATACATATTTTTTTTAATTTGCAGTATTATTTTTATACGATTTAATTAATTGTTATAGTATTAAAGATAATAAAACTGCCTAAGATTAGTCATATATTACGTCTTCAGAAATATATTATTTATATTTCTGTTCATAAAATCACGAAAGCTTATAGAATTAAATTAGTCTTGTGTATGCTTTAAAATGAATGTTTGACAACATTTCCAATCATTTTTCAGCAGATAAATTTGCAACGAAATTAAATAGCTTTATTTCACGAAAAACTTGTTTGTATAACTTTATTTTAAAAAAATTACTTGGACTAGTTATTTTGAAAAAAATAATTTTACAATTTTATTAACTATAATTTTAGAAATTATAACAAAAAATATAAAAACAGCAACAAGCTTTCCTATGAAATTTTAATCAACCTGAACCTTCACCAAAACAGACACATTATTTGAAATGTAACACGTTCTACATCATGTACAAAACGTAATAACTACTTAAAGTTTCCAGCTCTAATTCTCAATGACGTTTGTTTCTAATGTTTGTTCTACATAACTCTTTATTTAACAAAAGAAAAGAAACAAAATTTAAATATATATTACGTAGAAATTTGTGAGAACAAAAAATTCTAGCACCTGTTTCATATTCTCTTCTTTTTTAAACTAGTTGAGTGTAATAAAATTCAACGTGAGATAGTGATTAAAAAAAGTAAAGAAAAGAGCTGGCAAAATTCCGTGACCCCGTCAGTGCAAACGATACAAGCGCATCAAAGTCGTCTGACACACTTTCACAGGAGATAATTGGGTCGGATAAAAGAAAGATTAATTTTATCCAAGTAAATCCATTTATTTTGTTTGATTTATAATATCGAAAATTATTTGAATTAACCATGTTAATAAAAAAAGAATGCAATTTATTTCGAAAACTGAAGAATTTCTATTAAAAGTGGATTTTTTTTTCGTTTATGCCATTGAGAAAATTGCTGGATTTTGACCTTTTAGGGGCTTTTTAAGACACATTGACTGAGAAATTATTTTAATAGAAGAACTACATTTTTTCCAGCTAATTTAATTTCAAAAGAATTTAATTAATTTTCCAAAGAAAAATGTCGAATAGTACCGAATTTTAGTACCGAATTTTTCGTAAACTATAAATCTTCGTAGAATGTAATTTTTTTTTATTATGTGTAATGTTCCTATATGCTTAACGAAGTTTCCGTAGATGAATTCTCATCGTGAAATCAAACATACAACAGGCATGTATGCCCAACAGATTTTTCGTCGATGTAAATCTCATCATGAGATTAAACGTGCATTTTACCTTGCATGCACAAAAGGTTTTGCATACATGTAACTCTTATCATTAGATTAAACAAGAACTAGACATATATGCATGATATATCCTTCATAGATTTAATTCTCGTCATGAGATTAAAAGTACGTTTAGTCTATATTAATAACAGATTATAAGTAGATGTTTGTCTCATTATCTGATTAGGCGTATGCTAGACCTATATGCTTGATTGATCCGTCGTAGATGCAACTCTCATCATGAGATTAAACGTGCAATAGGCCTTTTATGCACGAAAGGTCTTTCGTACATGTAACTCTCATTTTCAGATTAAACATGAACTAGGCCTATATGCATGACACATCCTTCGTAGATTTAAATCTCATCATGAGATTAAAACATACACAGTTTATATTAATAATAGATCACTTGTAGATGTTTCTCTCATCATCATAGCATACGCTAGATCTATATGCTTGATGGATCCTTCGCAATTCTCATCGTGAGATTAAACGTGCGATAGACCTTTATTGCACGTATTTTTTATGCACGAAAAGTGTTTTCGTACATGTAACTCTCATTATCAGATTAAACATAATCTAGGCCTGTATGCGTGATACATCCTTCGTAGATTTAAATCTTATCATGATATTAAACGTACGCTTAATAACAAAGCATCTGTATATGCTTCTTTCATAATCAAATTAGACATACGTTAGACCTGATGGATCCTTAGTAGATGCAATTCTCATCATGAGATTAAACGTGCAATAGCTTTGTATGCTCGAAGGGTCCTTCTTTGCATACAACTCTCATCATCAGATTAAACATGCATTTGACTTTTATGTTTAACTGACCCCTTTTAGATGCAATTCTCATCATGAGATTAAGCATGCTCTAAGGTCATAGACGCAGTGTATGATTCTTAAAATACAAGCCTTATAGGCAGATTAAACGTGCATTAAAATCATATATGTATATGGCATTTTTTTTTTGTAGAATATGTGTCTGATTTTCAAATTCAACGTGTACGAACTCATTTTCACGATGTACCTTTTGCGGAATTGTGTTTCTGCTTCATGCTGACGCCTTACCGGCCAAACAAAACTCGGTTCATGGGTTTAACATCAACAGCATAGATTTATTTAAAAATTTGTGCCAAATACAACAAGGACTTGACCATCTGACGGTTTGCACTTTCAGAAACATGTAAACACTGTAACTCAGAAACGTAGTGATTAAATATATCAAATTTGGTATGAGAATTTTGTGATTACAAGTGCAGTTTTGTGCCAAATTTTGTTGCAATCGGTTGGATAAAATCTGTCCAAAATAAAAATTCTATTTTCGGATACTATTAGCTGCATGCTAATAATTTATTGCCGAAAAAACTCGCCAAAAATTCAATAAAATGTCTAAATGTACGCCAATGGATTGGATTTTGGATTTAAAGGCGCAAGAACTGACTATACTGCCCCATAATGTACGCCAAAGGTTAATATTTGATACCTATTGCACGTCAATGCCGCGCAAGGCTTTTTCTAGGATAACACTTTTATTAGACAGTCAGTACGTGAGAGAATTTTGGGGAGACCACTCTCTCTGTTTTTGCTTCCATCTTCACACATATTACAAAACAGCCAATCCTTCATTTTCCACTTTTTGAACAAACATTTGATGTAAACATTGTTTTATTTCTCATGCTCCATTGACGCCCCCGGGGAGGGGCACCTCATAATCGAGGATGAGGTGCTTCCGGTATGGTGGTTCGATCTTGCCTATCCGGTGGGTATAATAAAGGTGAGGATCTGACCCTCCCATCGATGACGGGACGTACTTCCTTGGGGGAAGGCTGTACTGTGGCTAGTGATGGCGTTTAGGACTCAACCTATTCCCGCTAATATTGCTGTAGTGGCAGTCCGGTCATTCATTTTTCGTTTGTCTCTGTGCTTTTGTGGCTTGTCGGAGGTCAATAATATGACTCCTCATGTTCAATTTGCAGTGGTCGAAAAATATTGCTGATTTCTGAGCTATTTCCCGAAGTCAAGATAATGATTTTATTTATTTAAGCAGTCCAATGTATTATTTTCCGAAGGCAGATGCTATTCGAGAATAAGAAAAGATCTGTTTAAAATATTTAAACGCTTCTGGGCAAACTTTAATTTAAATTCGTGACAAATATATCAATAAAAGAATTAAAAAAATCTGGAAACCCAAATGACTTTTTTAGTCAATGTATGCATGTGATAAATAATTCATTGAAGAAATAAGTAGCAATTTATTTTTGAACGACCTTAAATGATAATTTAAAATAAAGAAATAATATTTAACATATTTAAAAGCATTTTGGACATCCATTAAAAAGATTTCGCTGCGAACTTACCTATGATTGCAGTTATTCATTTAGCATTCATTACACCAGCTAATGACTTTATAATGTGATCGTTTATCTAACGCGTTTAGAACTTCCTTACTGAAGAAAATAAATATTTCTCGACCCTGTTTTTATTGTTGATGGTGCAGCCCTTTTCGACAGCCAAGATGGATCGGTTTGGGAAGATCTTTAGAAGACTGAAGAAGATTGCTGGAATGCTTGGATCGTCAACTGGTTAGATAGATAGACTTCACTGAGTGAGTTCTTGTGAGAACTTTAACAGAACGAATTAGGAAAGAAAAAGCTGCAGAATAGAATCTTAAATGCAGATATTTTTTTAGAGATACAGGTGAAAATAACGCAGTTCAGAGGGTAAAATGTTTTGTAAGTCCCATAATTTGTAATTTATCTAATTTCGTTATGGAATTCTCCACTCTTATGTGAGATTCTAGCTGCCTAGGATTACCATTTATTACAACCTGGTTTACCAGGAATATTGGTCATGCTTGGTTTCAAATATTTTGTATGCATGAAATTGATATTAACAAAGTATTTATAAGCATCAAATTGCGACACATATTAAAGTCTAGTTGTTTTAATTATCTTAAAGCTGTTCTGTATGTGATGGGCATGAACCTTTATATACATACACTATATTTACTCTTATCGTAGCTTTTTAGCTAATAATAAACGGTTAGAAATAGACATATAATATTTCCGAATGGACGAAAAAAATTACATTTTATGTTGTTTGTATCAATAAGCATATTTTTCAAAACGGTATGAAATCTACCTTTTTATGCTATCAGGTGCCATCAATTATTAAAATATTGTAGGCATTGGAACAATTTTTAATTCCGTTCTTCTGCGAACTAAACAACTTTTTTTAACATTTAACACCACACCACACCTCCGTTTCTAGAGCTCATGGCGCCCCTTTCCGGTTTGGTATAGATGTAGGTGGACTTTATTAACAAAAAAAAAGTACACAACAATGAATTTGAAAGATACAGAAAAATGACTACATACATAAAAATACAACATAGCAAGTGAAAATAAATGCTAGACTGAACTTCTTGAGCACAAGAAACTGGATGAATGAGCATAGTAATATACAGTATGAATGCACAAAAGAGTTAAAAATATTGAGAGGGGGATGAAAATCAAGTTATGGATAAAGTACGAGCTGTATTAAATGGTGACCTAAGAGATAATAGAGTTTCTCTAATTGAAGCAGTTTTCCCTGATCAATTAGGAATCTAATCATGTTTATGATTCTACTTTTGGATGATGGATTACTAAGGTCTCTTTTGTACCACAGACTTTCTAGCGATGATGAGGTTTTTCTGAGGTGCCATGAAAGAGTAAAAGGGCAAGAAGTCGCAAAGTGAATGGGATCGCTGATTTCTCCACAAGAGCAGTAATCATTTGCTGATAGATGGAAGCGGTGAAGAAAAGACGGGAAAGGTCCATGTCCAGTAACAAACAGGATTTCTTCACGAGTTCAGGAGAGTGGTTGCAATTTTACTATTTTGATGACTTTAAAAACAGAACGACCAGTATTTCCATTATCCCAAAGATTTTGCCATTTTCGTATAAATATTTTCTGAAATGGTGAAAATCATCACTATTTTAGGCAAATTTTGCTGAAAAACACGAAAGATCAGGAATTGTTAGCAAATAGCGATTATGGACCGTTCTGTTATTTTTCTAAACTTTTCTTTGAAACAAATTTGTATGCGATCAGTATTTTGGGTAAAAAACTATAATTTGGTCAATTTTAGACATAAAATGCTGGATTTTTTTAATCATATGTTTTCTTTTTAGTCAACGGGCTTGTCAATGATAAATACTATTAGAAATAGCAACACAACAACAGAAAATCGATATTTTTTTACTATGATTAATTGATCCGAATAACCATATAAAAAAGTCACATTTTCAGAAATATATTTATTTGCTGAAACTAAATAAAATATAATTATGCCCAAAAGTTAAAGCATTTTTCCAAAATGAAACGATGTCTGTGTCCAACATTTTAGGAATTAGCTATGGTTTGGCAATGATATGAGTGTATGTGAGAAGATATACCATGTAAGCCATAATTGTTAGGCAATTATTTATTTACTATTATTATATCCTTTAATTATACTTATCATGACTGGATCTTAAATTGAAATCTGAAAGCATATCTATAATTTAGATTTACTACATTTCGAAAACTACATTAATGTTGGTCCCTCGTCATATATATATATATATATATATATAATGTCTTTATTCTATTATTGTTTTACAATAATAAATCGTATGAATCAGTTTTGGAGTTTTTGTTTATTATGCATATTTCTATTAATAAAATTCTATAACATTTTGATCAATTATTGTTTTTAATTAAAATTTTTTGAAGGCTTTTTCACGTACCTCACAGATATTAAATACAGGGTGAAGATTAACCAAGACTCAACTCGGGACTCCCAGATCACGAAAAAGATTGAAGTCTAATTACAATATCGTTTTGAGGAAAGTAATTAAAGTGTGCTTTTTTAAAATTTGGCCTTAGAAATAATTTTATTGAACAATATATAACACTATTTGAATAAAAACATGTATCTTGGTGAGTAAACGATAAATAAAATTTCATGTTTCAGCCCATTTTTGCTTATTTGAAAGTTCCACTATCCCCTTAAAAGAAGGTACCTACCTACCTTTCATGTGACTGAACGAACACGCTTCCTAATTTGTGTCCGATTTTTCTTTTCTTGCATTATACCTAACCTTTGTCTTCTGAAGAATTCATCAAAAACTCCAAACAACCTACTTTCAAAAGACACGAAAGGGAAAAAACGGTGCGCATTTTTTACAGACGCAATTAAAACTCTTTACAGACGGCATAATATCTTTTAACTTAAGAAAATCCGGGTAAGACCGGTTATATTAGACACTTGCACCGTGATGGTTTATTTGATTAAGCGAAAAAAGATGGCTAAAAGCAAATCTGAAAACGGTCAATGTTCTGTTCCGGCATCCAACAGGCATTGCTTCACTGGAGTTGGAATTGATCTTTTTTGGCAGAAAAATGACTTCTGCAAAAACATATAAAGAGATAAAAGCTCATTCCAAGTGAGATTTCTTTGAGGTTTTTTGATATCTGGGTTAAATTGAATGAGGTTTAGATAAAGGAAAGTGACTTTTAATGAGTTGGAAATGGGATTAAGATATATCGAGTGATAGGTTTGTGTATTAAAAGTGATAAATGGGTGAATTTGCCAGCGTTTATACTTTTGGTTATTTATATATATAGATAGTCGGATAGAATTATGTTTAAAGCATTAAGTTTTGGGTTTTTGAGGAAAGAAAAAAAACAGACGACTGTTTTCATAAGCTGTGGAACAGAGATGAAAAAAATTTTAGGAGCTCCTATCGAGTGATAGGTTTGTGCATTAAATGTGATAAATGGGTGAATTTGCCACCGTTTTTACTTTTGATTATTCATATAGATAGATAGATAGAATTATGTTTAAAGCATTATATTTTGGTTTTTGTGGAAAGAAAAAAAACAGACTCGACTATTTTCACAAGTTGTGGAACATTGATAAAAAATTTTTAAGAGATTTTTAAAAAAATTTTAATTTTGCGGAAGTACATATAATTTAATTTATTTTTCATTTCACATTTCTGCAAATTTTTAGAATTTATTAGTAATTTATGTATTAGCGTACCAATGTATTCAGTCTTTCTTTCTTTTTTTTTTTTTCATTTTCTAATTTTGAGGAAATACATATGATTTAATTTATTTTTTTTAAAAATTTATATCATGGAAAAAATGACTGTAGAGATAAAATTTTTGAAAAACTGACAATTTAAATTTTATTTTAAAATAAACTTTTAATTTCACATTTAAGCATATTTTTAGCGTAATCAATGTATTCGTAATTTGTGTATTAACATAATCAATATATTCAGTTTCATTTTTTCCCTTTTCAAATTCTGTGGAAATATCTAAGATTATTTTTAAAACATCTATATATCATGGAAGAAATGACTATAGTAATAAAAGTTTTGAAACTAACCATAATTATTGATAAATTTTTCTCGCCAGTAAAATTTTCCATTTTTATGATAGTTGTAAGAAGTATTAATGTCTAATAGAAGATTTAAAAATTTCAATATAACATTATAAATTATTTTTTTACATGTTCTATGACTATGAAAATAACATAACAAGTAAATTAATTATTAGTATTACAATATATTATGAATATATAACGAATTTTTTAAAATTTATTGAATAATGAGCTTAATACTTCAATATAAAAACATATTATTACAAATCTGGTATTTTATCATTTATATCATTTGTATTTTTTCGAAATTATTTATTCGGTAACTATGCTAATAAGATTTCTTATCATTTCTCAGTAATTTGCAGTTTGATATTTCGTGGAATCTGTCAGTTAAGCAGCGCCATCTATAAGTTTAACAATGTAATGTTTTCAAAAAAATTTTATTCGATTTTATCTGTTTCCAGTGATTTTAAAATCATTAATGTAAAAATATTTATTTTATTAGCAGTCACAAAAGTAATTATTTATTTTTCTATTATTGTAGGTATTTTTATTTCAATTATTATTTTTTGAGGCGAGCGAGCTAACATCAAAGAAATAAAAAAATCTCATTAAATGGAAAATACGCGGGGACTCTGAGAGTAAATTAACGGAGAGCCAAGATAGATAATAACTTTTAAGAAAGTCGTCTGCGGTTTTTATTAAGGCAAAGAAAAAAACTTCATTACGATTTTTTTATTCTTGTTTTTAAAATAAATGTGTTCGGATTTGGAGTGTAATATTCTATTTTTAAGATATTTAGATTGGCGGTATACTTCTGTTAATTTGTATTTTTAATTTTTTATTATTTAGAAAAAGTCTGGAATATTGGTTTTATAGAAAGAATATTAATTTTGATAATTATTATTTGGAATAATAAAGCCATATTCGTGTAGGTTACTTATAAAAATCAGAAATAATGGGTCACTCAAAATTAACTCAATATTTGAATTTGCCACCATTTGTGCAGTAAAGTTTTAGCTACCCCATTAAAAAAACATTTGACAATTGATTGTTGAGGGTTAGTAAAAATGGAGCTTTACAAAGTAGAGCTACGTGTTTTCATTGCTGAACAATATTTCAAAAATTAACTTCTGTTAATTTATATTTCTATTTTTTATTATTTAGAAAAAGTCTGGAATATTATTCAGTAAAAATGGAGCGTTACAAAATAAAACAAAGTGTTTTCATTGCCGAATTTGTATTTCTATTTTTTTTTTTCAAAGGGTCACCCATTTTTTTAAATATATAAAAAATTATTATTTACCTATTTTGAGTATTTTACATATAAAAATCATAAATAAAGGATCACACAAAGTTAACACAATATTTGAATTTGCAACCATTCTTGCAGTAAAGTGTTAGCTACCTCATTAAAAAAACATTTGATAGTGGATTGTTGAGGGTTACTAAAAATAGAGCAACTACAAAATAAAACAACGTGTTTTCATTGTCGAACGATATCTCAAAAATAATGAAAATCTGACTGCCGCAAATTGAAAATTTGAGAATTGGTCCCTCAAAAAGTATAATTTAATTCTATTAGATTTCTTTTTATGGGGTTATTTATAGTCAAAGGTCTATTCTAATCAGCCAACAAAAACGAATGCAATGAAGGAAGAAATTCAACGGTATGTCAACGACATTCTGCCGCATATTTGCAAAATAGTCATGGAAAATTTTGATAAAAGAAATATATAAGTGAATTTTAATCATAAATTAGCATCTGATGAATATATTTGTATTAAATTTTATCACATCCATCAACAAATTGCCCATCTGCCGGTCTGGTGGTCAATTTTACAATTCATAAAAACAATTCAATAAAATTTACAATTTTACAATTCAATAAAAATATAACGATTTAAAGAAAGAAAAAAAAACTGTTTTTTTTTTTATTATTATTTCAAATCTTGCGTTAACATGTTCTTCTATCGTGTTAACACACCATTTTTATCAACCCTAAACTATTAGCTGTCAAATGGTTTATTAATGCAGTTGCTAATTCTTTACTGCACGAATGGTGACAAATTGAAAACTTACGTCAATTTTGGGATACCATTTACTAATTCTTAGACGTTCATACTTAAGAACAAAACTAATGTGCGAACATTTTTCCATTCTCGTGTTGTTTTTCAGGTACAAGTACTATGGCCACGAAAATCTGATTTTTATTTACTCATTCCTACAAATATGCATTCTGGGTTCATATTATAACGACAAAAAAATTTACATTATGTATTTTGAAAAATGCAATTTTTTTTCTTTCGTTTAAAATCAAAATTTGGTATCAAAAGATCGTAAAAAAGTTTCATTTATCTAAATTATTCCATTTTTGAATTTATAGCGCTTACCTGCTTGAGACAAGTATAGACCGGCAGATGGGCAATTTGTTAATGGATGTGTAAAAATTTTATTGAAATGTATTCTTCAAATGCTAATTTTTGATTAAATTTCTCTTATATAGCTCTGTACATTATGTAGTTATTGTGTTTACTTCCTTTTAATAAGCAAATTTCCTGTAAATGACTTTCATTCAAAATTTGATAAGAATCTACAAATTGATTGATAAGAATCTGCAATTTTCCCTGATCTCACTTCATGAGAGTTTTCGTTATGAAGTCATTTAAAGAACTTGATATGTTGGCGGAATATTACATTGGCTTATCTAAAGAACCGTAAAACATTGTATGTGCAACAGATCACTAACAATCCACTACAGTCAGCTGTTGAACACAGTGTGCATCAGTTTGCATATTACATGTTACATGACAGGTACAATACTTTGCAGAATATTTTTTACATCGCTAAACAGTCTGTAACAAATAACCAACGAGTACATTGAAATTTGCAATTTGCTTTTATTTCGAAATCATGCGTCCCCAAGCCGATATTTTTAAACATTTTTTTTTTCTTTTCGTAACCTTGCGTAATTTTTTGAATAGCTTTCCTACAAATTTCCGAATCATCGCCTTTTAATCAAAACTACTGATTGCTCTGAAAAGGCCAAGTTTAATTGCAATTACCTTGTACTTCATATGCAAAAAAGTAAAATGAATAAATGTTTAAATCTTGCTTTTAAGTGGTGAATTTGCATTACTGAAATAAAATTTCAAAAGGGTTATAAAATGAATTTAAATAATAATAACGAAAAACTAATGCTAATTTTGTATTATTTTAATTAAATGTTATTAATATTCATCTACCGTTATGAAGAAATATCTTCGAATTATAATAATCACAACCGCGACCTGTTTGCATTCCATGTCAAGAACTTCCCAACACACCCTGAAGAAAGTCATTTGCATACCTTTAAGTGATATTCCTAAGAGCAGAACAATATTGATACTTGCAATGACCGACAAAAATGGCCATTTCCCCCTTTGGCATACTAAATAATATTTAAATGCCGTATTTTGACCCGTCATCATCTTTAAATGTCATGTCAGTGTCGTTTAAACTTCTTTAAAAAGACGGACATTAAATGACGTTTAAATAGAGCGCCACATAAATAAAATGCTAATAAACAAATTGATTCTTATAAATTAGGGATAGTAATACAAATTTATGCAAAAGTGATTATTATTTTTTCGTATATGTAGTATAGAATGTATAATAGTCGTCAAAAAATTAAAACTCGATATTTTAATGGATCTCGACGTTTTAGAACTTCCTAAGTTCGAAAAAACCCATTTTTGAAAAATGTGCATCTATTTCTGACAAAGATAGCTTGTTCAAAAATGTTTTCAATATGACTGCTTAAATTGGATATACGGTCTTAATACTAAAGAACTAATACACAAAATTTTAATCAATTCCTACTTCGAACCACAAAGAAAAATTTTATTGTTAGTTACTTTTAATTCAATGATAACAATTAATATAAATGTGTATATACATATGACGGAACCACAATATTAAGTGACAAAAGAGATTTTTTCCAGCGATATACCACTGACTGTATTTATTCCGAAATTTATATCCTTCAAATATCTTATATAAGAGAAATTTATCTTCTCCCATATAAAATTAAAATTTAGTAATTCATTACAAAAATTATTTATTTTTGCAAGATTTGAACTCGCAATCTTCACCTTCACGAGGAAAATAAAGAAATCCTTGCATTTTACCGATTGGGTGTACTGCCAGCAGATTTCAACTTTTATAACAAACTGCTTAAACTCTATTCAAAGTATTACAAATGAATTGCATTTAATGAAGGAATTAATAGAAAAAAAACTATTAACATCCAGCGTCATCCATTACAAATTTTTAAAAAGTATTTGAACTTGAGTGGATGAATAAAACGCACTTTATTAATGATTGAAAATTTGAACAAGATATATAAATAAATAAATATAGGGGGAATATGAATTAATATTAGGAATTGAAACACAAAATTGGTAAATTTTTTTATTGTTTATATTTGTTAAGAAAGTTAAATCAGTAATATATTAGATGTAAACTCAGCGAAAGTTTTTGGCGAAAAATAAATTATTTTTGATTTAAATTTTCTTGGGAGTATTTAATAAAATTATGACGGCATCTCAACAAGCAAAAATTATTTTGATGGGGCTTAAGATTATTATTTTTTCATTATTTTTAGTAAAGACAAATTCAAATACGCACACAAATATATTGATTTAACTTGTGTATCGTTTGATCCTTGATACTATATTCAGTTATATTAAAAAGTAACTATATTTACAAATCATGCTTTGTAATAAAGTCATTTATTTCTCTATATTTGTTATTTGCTAATGAACTATGAGTTTTTAGTACAAGTATTATAGAAAATTTGTTTTTTAATTCAATTCCTATATATATATATATATATATATATATATATATATATATATATATATTATGATCGGGTATAATTTTGTAAAGTAACAAATGTAAACAATGTTTTGTAAGTAATAAAAGTGTGTAATTAACAGTAATTTTGACGATAAATTTTATTTAATGAATTAATATTTGAAAACAACTGTATTAATATGAAGTGTCATCGACTACAAGTTTTAAAAAAGTGTATTTGAACTCTTGTGGATGAATGAAAACTATTTTAATAACAATTGAAAATTTGAACAAGATCTGTAAATAAATATATACAGAGAGAGTGTGAATTAATCGTAGGAATTGAATAAATAGATTTCTATGAAATTTTGGTCAAAATCCGTTTGCTTGTTTGAGTGTTCGAATATAAGTTAACATGATTACTACAAAATGAAGAAAGCTAAATAGATAAAATCTACAGTATAAATCCCTAACAGGTTTAAGCCAAAACCAACAATCAGTTCTCAATTTATTAGTCTGTACTTTTAGAAACTTGTATCCGCGATCATTCAAAAATGCAATGGCCTAAATATATCAAATTTTGTGTGAAAATTTGTAACTACAAGTAGATTTTTATGTCATATTGTTGTTGCAGTCGAATGAAAATAAAAACGCATCTAAAACATAAATTCAGTTTGCAATTACTGTTTACAGCATGCCAAGAAGTTAATGGCCAAAAAAATCACCAATTACCAGACCATTACCATTATTCAGTGCTATATTTTAATCAAAAACTAACATTTCGTAATTGTTGCATGCCAACGTCATTCTTTATCTGGCATGACAAGTTTTTTAGCAAATCTGCAAGAAAGTTTTGGGGAGGCCACTCTTACTGTTATTTCTTATAGTTCTGTAAGCGATACGATTATCACTGTTAAAAGGAAAAGAAAATGCGTTTAAAAAATATTTTTTACGTCATTTTGGCAATTTTATTTTTACCACTAAGCTTATTTTTGTTAGAACTAATGTATTATTAATGTAATACAAAAAATCATTATTGCAATTTAAGTTAGTTGACCCAGGCGAACAATGTAATAAAGTTCGTCGGAAATTTCGTGCTATTTGATTTCGTTTTTATTTAGATATAACTTCATGTCCTTAAGTTCGTCAGTTGCCTCACATTATAACTTAATTATTTTAAGTGTCTTACTTAAGCTCTGTTTATTGTGTATATAAAACATTTTAATAGAGATCAGGCTCATAATTATCATAATGCTATTAAAGATGCAAGTGTGCAGTTCATTGATCTAACTTTCGCGATAGTGTGACCTCACTTCTTTATTCGTCTTTGTCTATCTACAGGGTAACTCAAAAACCTTGACACGGCTTTTATTCCTTAAATGTTGATCATAGACGTATCTGTAAATTGCAAAGTTTTTTATATTATCTGTAAATTGTTAAGATCCTAATCTGTAAATTCCCAAGCTGCTTAAAAGAAGGTGCAAAATGTTATGAAATCGATTGAAATTTTCAGGAGATTAAACTTAAGAAAATCAAAATTTAAATTATTTTTTATTTTCAAAAAAAAAAAATTATTTAGAAAAAAAATAATTAAAAATAATAATAATAAATTATTATTTTAATTTTCAATGAGTAAAACCACATTGTTTTCTGAAGACGAATGTCTATACATCTGACAATCATTAATGCTATTTATTTATTTACAGCGTACACATCTAATGAAATAGTATTTAAATTTTTAACTCAATTTGAAGTTTAGAAATACAACTATTACTTGAAATCAAATACAACCGCCCTTGTAGATAAATCATTTGGTTCGCTAAAATAAATTCGCTGTACTATATGATTTTCTAATGCAAGTTCATTCATTTTGCGACTTTTTGATCTCCTTATATCGTAGTCTACTTTGCATAATGCTGAAAACCCGTGACTCGCTGTTTAGATAGTTAAATAAGGAATAATGTTCTTTTTGTTTTACAACTAAACTCAACATTACGCTTTGGCAGACAATACCCTTTACATGAACTTATCTTTCAATCGTTATTCTATGGATTTTAATATAATTATTATTTATTTAGAACAAAGACATCTGATGTGATGGTATGCATTTTTTTTTATTATCTCAGTTTAAAATTTAGAAATACTTTGCTGTAAGAACTATTATAGAATTAATTGAAATCAAATACAACCACCATTATAGATGGACCAATTGGTTTGTTAAAATAAATTCGCTATGCTACATATCTAATACTATAATACGAGGAATGGTTGCCAAATCGAAAATCGCCCCAGAATTAATAAACTCCGGTAAACTTGGGGGGTCTGGGGTTTTTGGCCACGAGGAATCGATTGGCGCCGGTTTGGAAGCGCTACGGTCGAGCAGTTCGGAGTTACAGATAGGATATTTTCAAACTTTATTAGTTCGCCATAATGGTTACTTAAATTTTCAAGCGGCAACGTGCTGCCATCTATAGCCAATATGGCGAACTAATAAAGTTTTATGTTTATGCTGTTATAGGTTTATAATATGTTTCTTATGTATGTATATATGTTTGGTTTTTCTAAATAAATTTGTCAAAAATATTGAACTTCAACACACTTCAATCTTTACCTTTGTATAGAATAGTTCCCTTTCCAAACTCTAACTTTGTTTAGAATAGTTTACAATGGTGCACTTTAACCGGTTATCTTTTCACCAATGGTTTCACAAATTTTCTTATGGCATGTATTGTTTTGATAAATCACAATTGAAAATTTAAATCTTCGAGTTAGCTTCGATACCTGTTTTCTCCGAGCGGAGCTCGGTCACCCGCTGGTCTCTCTAATACCACACTATATCTCCCTAATGCTCTGACGTTTTATCTAAAATTCGAACTTTAATCTCACAATGCAAGTGAATGAACTTTAATTTATATGACTTGCTGAAAGAACCATAAAAGAGTGATTTGAAATCAAGTTAAACCACCATTATAGATGGATCAATAGGTTTGTTAAAATACATTCGCTGTACTACACAATTTTCTGTATTGCAAAACTAATTCATTCATTTCACGATTTTTTAACCTCCTACTGCTTTATCTGCTTTTTTTTAAAAAAAATCATAGTCTACTTTGCATGATGCTAAACACCCGTGATTCGCTGTTTTAATAGTTAAATAAGAAATAATTTTCTTTTTGTTTTTACAACTAAACTCCGCATTCCTCTCTGGCAGACGATACCCTTTACATGAACGTATCTAACAATCTTTATTCTATGGATTCTAGTATAATTACAATTTATTTAGAACGAAGGCATCTGATGTGATGATATGCAATTTTTTTTATTATCTCAGTTTGAAATTTAGAAATAATTTGTTATATGAACCATAAAAGAATGATTTGAAATCAAGTACAAACCACCATTGTAACTGGACCAATTGGTTTGTTAAAATAAATTCGCTATACTCCATATCTCCCTAATATTATATTATATCTCCCGAATGTTTCCTAAATTTCATCAAAAATTTGAACTTCTATCTCACAATGCAAGTGAATGAACTTTAATTTATATGACTTGCTGTAAGAACCATAATAGAATGATTTGAAATCAATTACAAACCATTATTTTAGATGGACCGATTGGTTTGTTGAAATAAATTCGCTATGCTACGGATTTTCTGTATTGCAAAGCTAATTCATTCATTTCGCGGCGTTTTAACCTCCTACTACTTTACCTCCTTTTTTTTAAAAAAATCCTAATCTACTTCGCATAATACTAAAAACCCGTGATACGCTGTTTTAGATAGTTAAATAAGTAATAATGTTCTTTTTGTTTTACAACTAAACACCACATTCCGCTCTAGCAGACGTTTCCCTTTGCATTAAAACTTAACTGAGAATCATTATTCTATGAACTCGAACTTAATTACTATTTATTTAGAACTAACACAAAACAGTAGCCGATGCCCATCTATTGATTTCCTTCTCGAAGAAACAAAGAGAAGGCCTTCCTGGTCTCTTCATTGTTTCTCTAATGGGAGGTTAGGTTGCAGTTCTTGAGGGTCTTCCGTCTGTCCGCTTTCTCTGGAAGTCATTAATTTTAAGAGTCTGGTGAGCATTTCTTGGCGTGACGGCCTTACCCCCTTCTCATTCCTCCAAAGAAAAAATATATCGTCTGCGCATTAATATTCACATCTCGTGGCACCAGGGCGAGCGCGTGTCCAGTGGAGGCGCATGCCTCTGGAGAGTGTCCTTGGAAGGCAGATAGGGTCAAGGACAGTCCCTGCGGAATGGTACACCTAGGTCGCACGGCCTTGTGGCTCTCGCTCGGGACCAGTGACCGTTCTAATCTCGGCTTCTGTTCTGCTGTCTCTCTTTCTAGATTACGAAAAGGCATTCGATTCGAACGTGTGTGGCCGAAGAACTGGATGTGCTGGTTGAACTAGTTTAAGGTTCTTTTATCCACTTTTCTTTTGTAAATCTCGGGCGAGGGCTGTGCTGTTGCGGAGTGGTGGTAAAGATGCATTTCAGACGGATGATTGACTCTTGGAGAGTATTTTGTGGGTGATGTTTAGTTTAAAGCATGACCAGACGGTGGTTTTAAATTACAGCTTTTCAGTCGACAGAGTCTTGGTTAGGGTTCAAAAATTTAAATTGGCTTTTTGCATACCATGCTGGATGAGAGGTCCAGACGTTAAATTTTTTTCAAAATAAAATAGAGCAGAGGAATTCTAATTTTTGCAATTTCAAATAGAACCACCTGCTTATTTACAAGCTCCAGTTGATGCAGCTGTTTGAGTTATGGTTTCTAAAGAATGAGAGGAATTTGTTTGTGAGAGACAGAGCGATTCTGAATTGGTGGAGAAATTTCAATTTTTCAAAATTATAATGGCTTTGATTTAATTTGTTTATTGTTATCTAAGTTCGGTTGTTCACCTCTGTTACAGCTATCTGCTTACGTCCGAAAATAAGTACTGTAGGTATAATAGAAATACTGAGATATTTGATGTGTAGCATGCAAAGAAAAACGAAATATCTCGTTTTCTGGACAGACGAAAAAAAGAACTAGATTTACTAGTCAGTTGAAGTAAATGTAAATAACTGGCTATGGAATTTTTTTTGTTGCATAAAATATTTTTAATTCATTACCAACTTTAAATTAATACGCTTACTGTTATTGAATTATTTTCATACTCTTGTTAGCAACCATTCATTCCATAGAAGACTACGTATTATTTCAACTGCCTTTTGAATAAACTATAATTATAATGATATAAATTATTGTCTTTTAAAAATAAAAATACCGCAATAATATTTAATGTTTAAAAATATTAATGAGTCAGAATGTTCTTATAGATTTCAAAAATTGATGAGAAAGTAATTAAAAAGAATCCTAATTTTAAATTGGTTGTAATCGCTTTTAATCAAAAAGAAAACCTGTTATGACATAAAATGTGGTATTTATATCATCATCTGAATTTTGAAATAAATGGATAAAATAAAAATTATTGTATTCTTTTCATGGATGTAAAAATATTTATGACTAGTTAATTATCTGAGATCAAGATATTTTTAGCATGATGATATTTACAATCTTCCATTCTGTATGTAATAACCATATACACGATGCAATAATCTTAAAAAAATTCTTTAAACCTTTAAGTAAATCTAAGTGCAAGACAAGTTTATAATACAAATAAAGATCATTGTAAGATGATAATGTCTCTTTCATGATGTGAAATGGATTATGTAAAAAAAAATCATGACAGACCTTTGATTCTTGATATATCAAATTTGGTTTGTAGACGTTCGCGAACAATGAGGTTTGTAAACTTTTAATCTGACATACTTTTTCGTACACGAAGTATAAAGGAAGTATTATATTTATCAAAAAGTACAAACTCGAGATTTAGACTAATCTTCAAGTTTTAGGCTTCCCTGAGTTTGAGAAACACATTTTTTGGAAAATGTCTG
This sequence comes from Argiope trifasciata, assembly GCA_026543055.1. Lineage (NCBI taxonomy): Eukaryota > Metazoa > Arthropoda > Arachnida > Araneae > Araneidae > Argiope > Argiope trifasciata. The sequence continues at coordinate 28,289 of JAPMOQ010043051.1, forward strand.
TTTGTGACAAAGGTAGTGCAAAAAGTGTTTGCGCTAGACGGATGATATTATATGTTCTTTATGCCAGATTTGTGGATTTCTAACTTATTTTGAGCAAAATCCATTTAGAGGAAGTTTGTCTGTTCGGCTGTTCGTATATAAGGTAATAAGATGATTGCAAACCGAAGAGATCTAGCTAAATAAAACTCGGTGTAGCTGTTTTGCATGTATGGTGTAGACACGTCAAATTTTGAACTAAATCCAGTGTGGGATTGGCCTTCTGCTATCCTGTACTTTCAGAAATTTGAAAACGCGTTAACTCAGAAAGGAAATTATTTGATTATATCAAATTTGGTGTGGGATTTTGTGACTACAAGTACAGTTTTGTGTCAAATCTTTGACTTCGATCGTTTTAAAAAATTCGTTTTTTGGATACTTTAATCGCATGCTAGAATTAAATTCCCCAAAAACCCCGTTAAAGATCACATGATAAATTTAGTAAAAGTTACAAATTCCTGTCAAATGTTAATATTTCGTTATTGCTGTTCGACAGTGCTATTCAAGGCGTTATCTTTGAGTATTTAATGAATATATGAGACAATTTTGGCGACTCCATTCCAGTTGGTTGAATAGAACTTTATAATTTATCTTCATGAATTACGTTGATCCTTTAAAATTTATTATATGAACTTTTCGGTAATGTAAAATCTTCTCTAATTTAATGATGATGTCACGTATGTGTTAACACGGACAGGGGATGCATTGATTTCTGAGGGTAAAGATCCTTGAGCACCTGAAGTTAGAAGTCTGACTTCTCAATTAAATAAAGATGATATTCTTCCACATTCGCTTGCGCAACCCGTTTTTACGGGGTGGGGGAGGGCTCATTCACTCATCTCACTGATAGAACAAAAGGCAAGAACAACTATTCTCGAACCTGGGACACCCAGATCAAGGGAGAGATGCTCTTAATTCAGGAGCGGCTCTCTAATTCAATATATTTTTCAAACATATTGTTAAGTATAATAATAAAATATAAATGTTGTTTGTGTGTAAAATATGTGTATAATAAAATATACGTGTTGTTAAGTACAATACTTTTCATTGATTTAATTAATTGATTTTACACTGTCTCGTAATCTCAAAAATTTGTGAATTATTTTTTGTTTATAAATTATTATTACTATATAGTTAAAAGCACTTTTAAAAATAAAATAAACGCAGACAAATGAAGCCTGAAACATTACCTTGCTACTATATTTCGATTTCAGGCAGAATTTAAATTTATTTTTTATATGCATAAATGCCATTTCCTAAATGATGATAATGATGACAGTGTCCATTTCAAACATGAATATCAGTAGCAATGATGGGATAATAAATACAATTACAATGGATGGGAAACTATAAAAAAACAATCATTCTCAATTTAAAGAGCAGTCAATCACCATTATCGTCCGAAACAACATGTAATAATACGTTAGATATGATAGAGTTTCTGCACGAACGTATATAGGAAACAATTAAGTGGCCATTGACAATTATTATCTGCTGTCGCACAATGCTGTATTTGGAAATGATGCAATGGATAAACTTAAAACTATTTTTTTTATTTTATCCTAAAGAATAGATTTCGTTTTTATGCTTAAAATAACTCTAATTTAGTTTAGTTTAGTTTAGTTACATTAACGTCCCATTTTAAAGCAACACGAGGGCTATTTTGGGACGGACCTCGTCATTTTGAACCACGGTCAGCTGACGATGACAACTCCTGAACTAGCACCCCCCCTTTCCATACCAACGGGAGGACGTTTGGCCCAACAGATAACGTGCAAGAGACCCCCTCACACGACAGTTCTTCCATCGAATCGAGTCTCGATCCTGAAACCCTCCGGTTCCAAAGCCGAGACCTTACCACCTGGCCACCGCGGCTCTAAATAAGTCTAATGTATAATTATAATATTCTAAATGATATCTTCTTCAAAATTTCCAAAAAATGATTATTTTTATGTTGTTTTTTAATTGTTGATGTAGCCATTTCAGCAGTGCTCGAAATGTTTGTTCTGGAGACCAAAATGTTTTCATTGTTGAACAATATTTCAAAAATAACGAAAGTTTGGCGACCATTGCCCGAAAATTTGAGAATTGTACCTTAGACCGTTCGATTTAACACAATTGGATTTCTTTTAACCCTTTATAACGAATTATGTTGTCATCAATCTTTCAATTTCATTTTTACACCAGTAGTTTAGTTTTCTTGCAAAATAATCCCAGGGAACCCAAGAAAAAATGTAACTAACAAAAATATATTTCTTAATTTAATTGTTAATTAAATAATTTTAATTCCTACTTTTAGCTCATATTAACTTCATGTTGTATGGGTCACATTCTCCGTGTTCTTTATAATACATTCAGCAAAAATAGTCCTATAGTAAAGATATAAGCTTATTTTAAATGGTAGGTTTAAATACCGTCAGTAAATAAAGGGTTAATGTGATTATTTGAAGTCGGAGTCTATGTGAAAAAGCACGCGTGCATTGAAGGAGGAAATTCAACGCTGCATCGACGGAATTAAGCCACATTTATATAAAATGATTATGAAAAATTTCGAAAAAAGAGTGCGTATGTGTCATCAAAGCCGTGGAGGTCATTTGTCTTATGTGTTATTCCACACATAAACCTTCTTCTTACATACAGCCGACCACCCCGCCACCACTGAACGTAGCAGTATCGACAGGATTTGTTGTGATCGACTGCTCCACACATAAACCTGTCTACTGTTCAATAAAAATATAACAATTTAAAGGAAAAAATGTGTTTTTTATTTAATTCAAGTCATGTTAACGTTGCTTTATCGTGCAACACTCGCTTTTTAGTAACCCTAAACTATCAGCTGTCAAATGTTTTTTAATAGTGTTGGTTAGGACACTGCACGAATGGAGGGAAATTCAAATTTTGCGTTAATTTTGGAACAGTCTTTATAATTTAAAAATTGGCTTTAACTTCACGCGACAGCTATTTAAAAACTTTTAAATGGCTATCACGTTATCAGGAAGATTTGAGATGCTGGGATTGGTCAAAATCTCGAGGTGTTTGCTGCATTTTTCTTTCGCTTATAATACGTATCTGATAAAGAAAAAATAAAGGCATTTTGGATTAAGATGATGGGAATTTTCTTTGTTTCGTTCATTTTTCATGTCTTAATTAAGGAATCGGAGATATTATTTCTCTCTGAAATGTCACTAAATTTTTTTTCTTACAAACTGATTCGGTTTTCACGCTGCTTTTATCGTTCAAAGCTTTTAGGAGGATTAACGGTAAGCTACCTAGTCCATGTGGTTTGTCTTACATTGATTTTCAGCATTGCGATTCCGCCTCAGTGGTTTTTCAACATTAGTAAGGTTTCTTTTCTTCTTTGTACTAACCCCAGGTTTATTCCCCTTAATTAAGGTATTTCCTCGCATAAAAATTATTAGTTTCATCATCATTGTTATATAATCAATATTAGTTTCCTGTTAATAACTTCACCAGGGTTATTTAAAAAACCCATATCCTTTTATTTCCATCTAGACACTTTTGTCGACCGGAGTTAATGATTTCTAAAAAATTTCACGATATATTTCATGAAACTACGTCTTACTTTTCGAGTAAAATTTTTTTAATCTTCAAATTTTGATATGCATATTGATCGTACTATCTTCGAAGTTTTACTACCTACTATTTGTTGTGCCATATATTTCTCTAATTTTTTGTCTATATCTTTATACATTCAGTTATATCACAGGAAAAGACAGCATTCTTTAAAAAAAAACATTTTTCCCATTCTTAAAAATTGCACGCTTTAAACTAATTTCACCATTATTTGATTCTGAAGTTAAAACTTAAATACAAGCATTATAAAATTTCCAAAAAAGTGTACTTTATACTGAAACCTTCTCAATATTTAAAAATTAACTAAATCTTCAGATTTTTAACACCAACATTGGAAGAATAGTAAGGATGAATTGCTAGTTGCAGCAATGAAAGTGATCGTACCTCAACATATTTCAGCAATGAACTATATTGATTTAAAATGCCTTTTAAATATTGTTTTATGAAATTTGATTATAAATGAGAAAAAGAATCAGCTTGATAACATGGAAAAAATGAAACATCTGCAAAAAATTAATATCATTGAAAATATTTTTTTTTTAAATTTTAAGATGATATCAAAATTATTTTTTTGCTGTAATGCTTAATGTATATGTGTATAGTGTACATAGAACGTGTAGTTGAGAAATGTCCAAATTTATCTTCATTTTTAATTAATTAAAATTTTAAAAGTGAACTAGGGCCCCATCCAAAGTATATAAGTGCCAAATTTGGTAGATTTAGATTAAATGATTTGGCTTGTTAAACATACACACTAAGATATAACCAAATTCTGCTTTATTAGTAATAGAAATGGATTTATTTAATTATATTAGAAAATATTGCTGCTTAAAATAACATTTAAAGAAAACTGCTCCAACTTTTATTGAATTATCCGAAATTTTTTCCTCAACAATTAGTCTATATATAAGGTATAACAATTTTATTTGCAACTTGGTTAATGCTTGATTAAATTTCATTTACATACCCTAATCTATTTCCTTCTATTCAATTTAAAATTTTATTTCTATGTTTCATTATTTTGCTGCTAAACGGTGAACTGCATTTAAAACTTTCGTATTTTTCTGAGAATCTCTATTACTTTAAACGAACTGTTCTTATGATAAATATCAAATTCGGTTTTGTGGATTTAATTTTTAAATCCATTGCACATATTGAAAGATGCTACGGCTTTGCAGAACTTAACTGCCGTGTTTTTGATACGACATTATTCAACCTATGTATCCATGTCCATGAATCTATATGTTATAGCATAGATGCACTTTATGAATCCATATGTTATAGCACAGCTTAGACTATGAATCCATGAGCCATGAATAGACACATTAAAAGACAGCGTAGTCTATGAATCCATACGTCAGAATGCAACATTAGCCATGTATCCATACGTTATAACACAGTGCAGTTGTTATGGCTCTAATTCCAATTGGACTAGGATATATAGCGAAATCCCTAGGTTGTTGAACGGTGGCTATTATTGTTATAATTTCAAATCGTCTTGCACTTTTGGTGTGCATTAATCCATAAGACATGGCATAGCATAGTCCGTTAACTCACGTATCATGGCACAACGTAGTATATGGATCCATAAAATCTAACCTAGAATAATTGTTAGAGCTCTAATACAATTTGCCTAATTCGGTATTATTTATTATCTAACACAATTAGGTTAAAATAAATATTATTTTGAAATTCTTTAACATAACCTTTTACATTCATAACATAATTTTTTAAATCAAAAATTTGAGAATGAGCATAGCCATGAAATATGTATCACGGATATATATTTCATGGCTTTAGTTTAACAAACAGCTTTTGGCAATGTCACAAAAATAGCAATACCTAAATACGAAGAATCTACGACATTAAAAAAAAGCAGTTTTTGTATATGTGCCACAAAAAAAAGAATAATATACGTTCTTGAAAGGCATTGTAGTAGTAGATCGGATTTCTAAGTTTTAATGCTTTAATTGGAGGCTAGATGTAACACAATCTTGAATTTGCAAATTCCCAAGGTAACAATATGCTGATCTACGTATAAGGTATTAAAAACGTAGATTAAATCAGTGTATAAAAAAGATAACTTAATAATTAATTTTGAATAATAAAGAAATTTATTTGCTTCTAATTCATTGTAATAGTTGAATTGAAATTTTATGAATATCAGTAAGTTAAATGATACCATAATTAACCTTACGATTAAAAAGCAATAAAAATCACAAAACAAAAGGTATCAATTTATTGTTAAATATCTATTATATTTCCTTCAAAGTTATCTCTTCCTGTTACAATGCAACTAGTAATTTTCCATTCCTCAAAGCTTGTATTAACAACCGGTATCAATTTATTGCTCAATATTTATTAAAATCTCTTCAAAATTATCTGCTCTAGTTCGTATCTACTCCTATTATTTTAACTAACAATTCTTAGATCAAAACTTATATTAATTTTTTTTTGGTAGGGGTAGGAATATTTCTGAATTTGAAATTTATAGTATTGCTGATCTTTTTATGCATGTTATGAATAAATAATTAAGCTATATAAATATATTTAGGATCAATAGATTGGAATTCATATAAAAATATACGTTTTCAAAAATTGTTGTTACAAGCGCGTGAATATATTATAATAAAAAAAAAGTCGATAGTGCATTTGTTTTTTTATCATGTTATAACATGATATTGTTTTCGCTTTAGGTTTTTATAGCCTTAAAATGTGATGGCAACAGTTTGTTGAAGTCTCAAAATGTGTATATAGGAAATTACCTATTTATCCTTTATTTTATTATTTAATTCTATTTATTTATTTATTTGTGTCGGCTTTCACAGTATAGCTTTTGAAATATCTATCGCCTGCTAATGTAGATATATTTTGGAGTCGGCTTTCACTGTATAACTTTTGAATTATCTACGGCCTGCTATTGTTGTTTTTTCCTTGGAAATCACAATGTTATTGCCTAATTGCAATAAAAGTTAACGTTACCTAACGTTTTTTTAAATAAACCAATATAGTTAAAATGTTATATGTTTAATCGATAAAAACTGTTGGTACAGGGATAATTTCACCTAATTAAAATAAGGTTATTAGAAAATAATGCAGAAAGCTGTCACATTTGGTGATTTATCGCCAACTAAAGTTACAACTTGGATTTTCTAATTATACGTTTTCAGAATTCTTACGACATGCCTGAATTAATTTAAATTAATTAAGACAAATAATAACTTTAAAAATAATGATGTTCACATGATAATTTAAAATTTGACATAGTAGATTTCATTTTTTCAACAAAATTTAGCAGAATTTAATTTTAGTACTGTTCATTCCTGAATTCTAAAACCTTCCGCGCTTTTGCGCATGCGCGAGGCTGTCATCAAGTGAGAGGAAAGAAGACCGAAAGAAAGGTTTACATTTAACAATAAGATGAACTCGGATTATACATGGATTTTGGAGGCATAAAAATATTGAGGAAACGCAGTGATTCACAATGAAATATTTCAGGGAACTTTTTATTTACTGTGAGATGTATAAACATTAAATTATGATGAATTAATGGAAGATTTCTGTTCTTAGAATTTAATAATTATCTTTTTTACTAAATAATAATTATTTTTTAGGTTAAAACACATTTTTCGTTTTTTATTAAATTTTTATAACATTTACAGACTGAGAATGGTCGTTAATCACGTTTAAAGTATTATATAAAATATTTTTCAGTGCCATTTCTGAAAGTTTTTTTTTACAGTTTTACTAGCCATATAAGAAATCAATAAATTTTGAATTTTATCAAAATTGACACGATACTCAAATACACATGGAGAAAAAAAAAGTTTCTAATGGGATGAAAATCAAGGTCAAAGAATGAAGAACTCCCGAAATGAGCTCGTACTTCGGCATCTCACCCCTTAGCGAGATAAAATCCTTCAAATTTCGTGATCTCTGAATATTGCAACGCAGAATAACAAGAACACATACCGAATTTCAGTTATCTTTTGAATCAATTCAAATGACTCTGTCTTCTTGAGTGTAATCGATTAATTGCATGCGAATGTACAGACCGATTGACAGTCAATCCACTGATGGATTCAGTACTAAACTGAATTCACAGTTCAGACATTAAATTGTGAACCAAATTTTATAGCTCTAGTTTATTGCATTTTATAGTAATCGCATACACTTGTGCTTGAATAAATCGGCAACTTTTCTGTAAATGAATATCGATGGATCGCTATGCGAGGAGAATCTCTATATTTGGTCTAATAACTGTATCCGAATTTTACCCATCTATCTTTATGCCTATTTTTAAAGTTAACATATTTGTAAATTGACATGATTCAGCAAATATGTTTTTCGTATATGAAACGTAAACTCGCCAAAATCGTCATCGAGTTTTATAAACTTCGTATACGATGAAATAAATAAATAATATCGAGAAATGTATAAGATATAATTTAAAACAGAAGAAATTTCTAAACATTCTTAAATTTCTAACACACGATGTTTGTTACGATTTTTGTTCTTAAAATTCGATAATTCTCTTTATTACTAATTACTAATTATTTTTTAGTTAAAACTCATTTTTAATTTGTTGTTAAATTTATTTTCAGACTAATAACAGTAGTAAATCCCATTTAAAATATTATGTAAAATAATTTTTAGTGCCAACACAATAAAAGAAGAAATTTTTAATGAATTTTTCATAGTTATATGTGCGATAACGATTATCAATTTACTGAAATTTGGATATAAACTTCATCAGCAATGGATTTTTATTATTATTATATTTTCATTAACCTTTATCAATTTTCTCAAAGAAGGACACATCTTTTTATTATTTTTTTAATCATTGATTTACCATGTGAGATGTGTTGACCGTGTATTGAATTTGAGACGCTTCCGAGCGCATGTGGAAGTAAACGTGATCCAAGGATCATTTGCATGCATCCAAGGGCAGTGACATGCCATCTAGGAATGAAGGCAAGCAGCAGCTTTTTGCCTTCATTTTAGACTCGTGACTACCAAAGACATGTAACCAAGTAACTTACGGGAGTGGTCTCACCTAAATTTTCCAGCTTACTTTCTAATATATTTGCCATACCAGAGGACGGCTTTCATGGCATTGGAATGCTATCGCTACGAAATATTACCCTCTGGTGTGGATATAGCATTTATATTTAATCTTCCGTGTTAAGCTCGGAGCGTTATTTGGCTATAAATAGTACCCAAAAAATTGAAATGCATTCTAACCGTGTTATGTAGTATTAAGAGTGGTAACAATAAACTTGCTAGACTATTCCCCACGAAGATTGCTCTTATACTTTCTAATAAATTTGTTATCTTTAAAAAAAATGCTTTGAAATAAAATGCAAACAGTTACTTTTAATTACCATTGAAATGAGAATATAATGAATCAACATAAAATTGCAAACCTAAACTCATTGATCTTTACTACAGTCTAGCATAAAAAATGTAAATAAAGTGGGAACTTTACAATCCCATAACCAATTTTTATTCATGCTCAGTTTTATTCACTAATAGTGAATTGGCCTATTAATAACATGGTCTTAATTCGCAGTAATAAAAAAAATTGGCCTATGCTCTTACTTGTAAAACAAGGGTTGAGTTTAATTTTTCAATAATCTCAGACAAATGGACCAGGAATATTTTTCTTCCAACATATCAAACGGCAGTGGTCAAATATATATACTTTCGCAGAGACAGCCTTCTCAATGTAGGGCCCCAGGTACAAGGAACCATTTGGGGCCCTAAATTTTTAGCAAAGTGAAAAAAAAACACCGAACATTTGCATATTTATTTACTGATGCGGGATTTTGTTTTTGCTATTAATTACTGCTGGAAAAATTACAATTTTCCCGATTTCTTTTTCGATACTTAGTATGGCAAATGCGTTAAAGCATTGTATCCATATGCTTGACAGAAGATAATCCTTTATTTATTTTTAATTTGCTGAAAGAGGGTTTAGAATTTATCATATTTAGTAACTTGCAATTTAAAGGATTTTAAAAAATATTACATTAGATATAGACGAAAGTAGATAGCTGATGATTTACAAGTCCGTCTGAACCTCTCCTCAGCCTCGATTTCTGGACACCGGGCACGCCGCTGTCTCTCCCAACATATATGATGGGGATTTCCTTGATTATAAATGAACTTTTTCCGCCTTTTTTATAAATCTCACTGCGATCTTTGCCTAATAAAGGCGTCAGTCGATGCTCAACCAGCCACATGGAAACTTTTAACTTTTAGTATGTGTAACATTATTATAGTTCAGAACACGGTTTTAATTCTTAATCACGGTACCTCCCCTTTCAGTCGCGGGGCCCAGATGCATAGCACCCGCTGCACCCCCCAGATGGCCCGGCCCTGTAACGACGCATACATAATATGTATTTTAAAAATTTATTATTACTAAGTAATATTTCTGACAAATTGATTTATTTGCTGGTTAAATTTTAAAAAAACTAATGATCTTGCTTGCAGCTTTTAATCTAACCGACCTAATCAGCTTCTTTATATTTTAATATGCCTCTGCTTGTTAAAATATACAAATGGGGCTTTACTAGATTTCTTTTTATTATTGCCAGTCTCATAATACGAACAAAATTATATTTACTTTCATTGTCATAAATACATAAACCATTATAACAATTATTCAGGAGACTGAAATCAATGTTATTAAACTTAATGACATGTTATGCTCATGTTTTCTCCTCTGTCATCAACCGGCCTTGTACTACAAAAAAAAAATGCATCATTTTCTATATATTTTTGTCTTTTATCATTCCAAACAAAATACAAAGTAACAAAAATTTTCCCCAAGGTCACATAAAGCCAAAAAAATATTTAAAAAAAAAACCATCCAGTCTTCGTGCCGCCGTAAATCAATGTTGCTATTTTCGTAATGGCTTGCAATTGTTACCGTGCCAACTGAGATTAAACAGATAACAATTCTGAGTGATTTATAAACGGAGCTAACCGAAGCCACTAACCATTTTCTCGGAGATTATTATTTTTTTTTCTCTTACAGAAAGAATAATAGTAGTCCGATTCATTTTTGGCGGCAGTTATCTCTCTCTCTCTTTATGTTTACCAACAAATGAAAGGGTTATTATAGTTTGTAGGTCAAAACCGGTAAATGGATGGAAATATTTCTACAATAAGTAGATGATGGATTTATTATTGGGAGATTAATGTAGTTTACGACGCTTGGTCTTTTTCCTTCTGAGTCTGTATTTATAGAAGTGTGTGTGTGTATTGACAAAGTTATAACGTTTATTGCCATGAAACCATGAAATATAGCATTTTTCCCCCTTGCTATTAACTAACTAATGTAAATCTGTGTTCATGTGTGTTGAAAAATCTGGTGGTGGTGGTGATTCTAATGCCACTTGGTCATACCAAGCCCGAATGAACGTAGCTCTTTCGAATGAAGGCAGAAGTGTGCGCCTTTCGTTTTTAACGAGCACCGTTATGGTGAAAGGACGACTTTACTCGAGCACACTCGACACAACCCTTTTTAGGGGGCGGTCGAACTCATTCATACAGTCATTCATCCATCCGCAAGTCAGAATTTAGATCCAAATCAGAGACCGACTCATCCCTGATTCATTACCCCCAGAGGTATCGTTTTGTTACGGGAACTTGGAGGACTTAGCAGTCACGACATATTTAACGTGCCCCAACTGCCATTAGCCAACACGACCGTCTTTGGCCGAGACGAGGAACCCGCTACCTTTCGGCTACGAGACTGACGCTCTACCAACCAGGCTACCGCGGCCTTGAAAAATCTACAATATTTATTGTCATGAAATTCTGCTTTGATTTTTTCCCTTGGTCTTTACTTATATTAAAAGTATGTGTGTGTATGTGTTTGTGTTGACAAAACTATAACATTTATTGCCATGAAATTAAGCATTTTTCCTTTTGATATTAACTAATGCAAAAAGCATTTATGTTTATGTCTGTTGAAAAATCTACAATATTTATTGCCATGATATTTGACATTGATTTTTCCCTTGGTCTTTACTTATATTAAAAGTCTTTGTGTCTATGTGTTTGTGTTGACAAAGCTATAACATTTATTGCCATGATATCATGAAATTTAGCATTTCCCCGTTTGTTATTAACAAATATAAAAAGCATTTGTGTTCATGTTTGTTGAAAAATCTATAACATTTATTGCTATGAAATTTAACATTGGTTTTTCCGTTGGCTTTTACTGATATCAATAGTCTCTCTCTCTCTGTGTGTGTGTGTATGTGTTTGGTACGTGTGTGTGTGTGTGTTTGCGTGCTTGTGTGTGTGTGTGTTTGCGTGCGCGAGCGCGCGCGCGCGTGTGTGTGTGTGTGTTGAAGAAGCTCTAACGTTTATTGCCATGAAATCATGAAATTTAGCATTTTTTCCCTTGGTATTAACTAATGTAAAAAGCATTTGTGTTCATGTGTGTTGAAATATGTATAATACTTATTGCCATGAAATTTGGCATTGACTTTTCCCTTTGTCTTTATTTATATCAAAAGTCTCTCTCTCTCTCTCTTTGTGTGTGTTGACAGAGCTATAACATTAATTGCCATGAAATCATGAAATTTAACATTTCTACGTTTGTTATTAACTGATATAAAAAGCATTTGTGTTCATGTGTATTGAAAAATCTATAACATTTATTGCCATGAAATTTGGCGTTGATTTTCCCTTGCTTTTTACTTAAAACAAAAGCCTATGTGTGTACATGTGTGTGTTTGCAAAGCAATAACATTTATTGCCACGAAGTCATGAAATTTAGCATTTTCCTCAATTGGTATTAACTAATGCCAAAGCATTCGTGTTCATGTATGTTGAAAAATCTACATTTATTGCCATGAAATTTGGCATTGATTTTCCCCTTGGTTTTTACTTATATCAAAAGACTTTGTGTGTCTGTGTGTATGTTGACACAGCTATAACATTTCTTGTAATGAAATCATAAAACTTAGCATTTTCCGCTTGGTATTAACTAATATAAAAAAGCATTTGTGCGCATGTGTATTGAAAAATCTACAATATTTATCGCCATGAAATTTGGCATTGAATTTTCCCTTGGTCTTTATTTATATCAAAAGTCTCTCTCTCCCTCTGTGTGTGTGTGTGTGTTGACAATCACTAATTGGTACGAAATTTGGCATTGATTTTTTCTCTTTGTCTTTATATAAAACAATAGTATCTGTAAGTATATGTATTTATATGTGTGTACACAAATTTATAACTTTTATTGCTATGCAATTTGCCATTTATAATTTCCTCTTGATCTTTACTTGTAAAAAAATATTTTTGTATGTATTTCATCAGTAAATAAATCTATAGCATTTATTTACTACCATGAAATTTGGCACTGATTCTTTTTTCTTGGTATTTACTTATAATAAACAAACATCGCTACCACAGGACTGGCTACTCTTCACACATGACTTTGTGCAGCTTCCAGATTAGACAACAAGACTCAGCACACAGCGATTTAATACTCGTTCCATACAACGCCGGCACTCCACCGTTACTTCACTGTCCTTTTGAAGACTCATTACTTATCTACGACTCCGGCTATGCTTCCATTCAGCACGACAGCTTCTGGGTTGGATTAACAGGGCGCCTAGCCCCCCCTGGAGCTTATCCCTGGTAATGAGAGACTGTGAAGAACTTGACGGTCAGAGTATTGTTGTGGTCTTCTTCGGAGTAATCTGAAGTTCGATTCAGCACGACAGTTTGTTACTGCCGGTCTTTTATAGTTCCCGGGAGGCGGGACGAGAACCTTCACTGCTAATCACGGAGATCTTAGTTCCTGTTCGATGGATCGTGAAAATTATCGGTTTCCCCACTCTCCATTTTGTCGCCAAGCTCTCAGGTGAATGACACGCACCCGATCAGCACCCACAGGGCTAGTCGTTCAACGGTTTTTTCAATGATTCAACTAATCATGCTCGTAAGCAACTTTACAGGCTTTTAACAATGCCTGTATGCCATCCATAATGATTGACAGAATAAAAAATATCCGTTGATTTGCGTTGTTATCGGATGCAAAACTTCAACTAATAACTGAGACAAGCTCCTCCCCCACCCCAATATTTATATTGATTGATTTATCGATATGAAAATAAAGCAGAATATAAATAAAAATTAATTATACGATCTTAAACTTCAAATTTCAATTATATTTTTAATGTTATAGCAAAGATTTATGAGCTGAGGTCAGTAATGTTTGTTATTTTATTTTCATGCTGATTCATAATATTCACATTTCATTTGGTTATTATTGCTAATATTTGCTTACAGTTTGATTTTTATAGTGCCATTGCAATTTTTCGGTTATGGATCACTATTTGTTTCAACTTAATTTTGGTAATTAATTTCGATTGGAAAATTCAAGAGCATTTTATATTGTGAAGATCCGTCGACAAGAATTTAAAAATAAAATGCCAGAATTTAATTGTTATTATATATTTACTTTTAAAGTACATCGAATTTTTTCAGAAAAATTATTTATTTATCAAGCATTTGAAAAAATTATTGTGCTACAATTCTCATTAGTTAGCCAGTCAGATCTGAGATCGTGTTTACAAGATGACAGTCCAGACATACGGACGCATCTTTTACTATATTTCATTGAGAGTGCACGCTCATATAAGAAATAGAAATATGATTGCCTTCCTTTATCTTATACTATAATACGAGGAATGGTTGCCAAGTCGAAAATCGCCCCAGAATTAATAAACTCCGGTAAACTTGGGGGTCTGGGGTTTTCGGCCACGAGGAATCGATTGGCACCGGTTTTGAAGCGCTACGGTTGAGCAGTTCGGAGTTACAGATAGGATATTTTCAAACTTTCTTAGTTCGCCATAATGGCTTATAGATTTCAAGCGGTAACGTGCTGCCATCTATAGTCAATATGTCGAACTAATAAAGTTTCCAGAAGATGATCCGGAACTCAAGGAACTGATCTCGAAATGGATGATCCATAACCCGTGTGGTGATATGAACCCAAGCGCTCCGTGCATGGTCAGCAAACATGGAAGAGACCAGTGCAAATGGGGATTTCCAATGGAACATCAAGACATGACATCGCTGGTGGACGATGAAAAGCCGAGGTTTAACCGGTTATCTTTTCACCAATGGTTTCACAAATTTTCTTATGGCATGTATTGTTTTGATAAATCACAATTGAAAATTTAAATCTTCGAGTTAGCTTCGATACCTGTTTTCTCCGAGCGGAGCTCGGTCACCTGCTGGTGTAACAAAAAGTAAAAATTAAAGTATCTCTATAATTGATTATCAGAGCTCCACATAACAGAAAAGTTCTACTTCCAATAGATGCAATCTCAAATTGAATTTGAAACCAAATTTATGTTTTTAAAACTATATATAAACTATACTTCGTTTGCAGAATTTTTAAAAAATACTTTTTTTATTATCTGCTATGGGAAACATTTCCTCACATTTTGCTTATAATTCGGCCTCATATATTTTAATCCATCTCCGTATTTTAGATGTCCTTGAATTCTGACTGAAATAATTTTGGTGCAAGATTTGTTTATGAAATGAAAGTGTGGAAAGTACTCAAAAATATTATCATTGATGGTTTAAAAGACTTTTTTTACAGTGAATCTTTAAATGACTAAACAGTGTAAGGAATTCACAAAAAATATTTGCTTAAAAAAAGTTGAAACTTCTCATTGTAGTTTTCGATTTATGTGAGAACATTGTTTTTTAACTCAAAATCAATCAATTCGATATAAAAAAAAAAAAAAAAAAAAAAAAAAAAAACTTCTGACATGACTTATATTTCGAATCATCTGCGTTTAAAAAAGCGATGGTTTTTGACCATCTCAAAATTAATCGAGTTCTAAAATATTTTTTTTCTTGGGGGGGGGCCAGAATTTTGGGTGTGCTTGAAAAACCAGTAAATCGGCTCAAAATAAGCATGTTACTTTTACACTACGCAAGCGCCGTTATTTAGAAATGCGATGATTTTTTTTTCTCCTCTCAAAATCATGGGAGCTCCAAAGTTTTTTTTTTTTTTTTTGCCCAACTAGAAAAATACAAAATAAGTAAAGAAAGAAATAAGTCATATATAATTTTCGATATTTCCCCTTGCTGTTTCCCGTCCATTCCCATTTTCTTCTCTGTGCTTCCTCTGACTGTAACTTCTTACAACCTTGCCTTTTATTGACCAGACAGGAGTATCGGATACGTGGCGGACATTAGGACTTTGTAACTTTTTGTTTGCGATAAGTCTCCAAATGCGACAACCTTCTTTATCATTTTCTAATGACCGTAAGAATGAAAAAGTGATGCCTCAATAGCCATAAATGACCTATTTTCTGCCCGTGCGCTTTGGGACTTCAAAAATACCGAAACAAAACAACATCATGTTCTCACATGATAACAGAGTCGCATTTTGAATTTTAGATAGAAAACTTTCCATGTTTGATTTTACGAATTCTGACAAAATTGCATGAATAGGGAGTGGGTGAGGAGAATCTCATTAGTATTCAGGATTTCGAACAGAATTTAACATGCAGAAACTGTTTCCAAAGAATAGAAGGGGTCGTCAAAAAAGCGATAATATCTATAAAAATGTGCACTGGGAATATAAATGTCGTTTTAAAGAATATTCAGGAACCCTTACATCGATAAGATGTTATGTAATGCTTTAGAGAACCAAACAGAATTCTTTGTTCTTTTTTAATAATGCTTTCCTTTTTTGAAGCTAGTAATTTCTATCTTTCGAATCTAAATATGACTTCCTGATTAATCTTTTTTACGTTGTAAGGAAGGAAATTTATTTCTATAAATAGAACATTCTTTTCTCGAATAAAAATAAAGTGATGTTTAAAGTAGGCATCGATCCATAACTTGTGCCATGTGTGTACCCTTTGATGATACGAATCACGTTTTTGTTCGTAATTTTGTGTTTAATTTTATTAAAACTTTAAATTTGTTTAATTGTTCTTAAAATAGAAATTCTTCATGCGTATATATTTGTTTCTTCAGCAGTTCCTAAGTTTTATTATTCATTTAGTTTTAGTTCAAGAAAAGTTTTTTTTTTTTGTCAAATATTAGCATATCAGGAATATTTTACTAATTAGGGAAAATAAGATTAGACCAAGGCTGGATGATTAAACAGGCAAAGTATGCAGTTTCCAATGAACATTTCAGCTTTAGAAGGCCCAAACCCCAGATAATTTTTTTCAGTATTTTAAGAGTTATTTAATTTTGCTCTTTCATTTAAATACTTAGGCATGCAATTGAATTTATTCAGATTAAAATCAAGCATTCTTTAATTTAATTTTGGAACGTTATTTTGGCTGGTACCCGGCGCGTTGCTGCCTCTGTAGAAATAATCTTGAAAAGATCATTTGGAATTTGAAATAGTTATCTTGTTTGATTCGGAATGGTATTTATTTTCTTATCGACAGTGAATACATGCATTGAAATTGAAGGATAAATAAAGGAGAAGCATCAATAGTATTTATTCTATTTTTATCATTCTAATCTACAAACAAATATTCATTTTTATGTATTAGATTTGAGTATTCTTTTCGCTTTTGGAGTATTTTTTAATGCTTGATGTTTTTTCAGAATGGTAATGAGAGAATCTATTTATTGTATCTCCTGATTCGTTTAATATTCGTTTAGAATTCTCAAGTTTAATTTTTTTAAATGTGATTAAAATATTTTCTTTTAACATTGATTAAAGATAGAAAATATATTTATATCATAAAATCTTTAATATAGTTGGAAAGATAATTTTTTGAAAACTTAGATGATGCAAAATTATTTGTATTATAATATGTTCGGCAGTTATTGCAAAATAACGCTAAAATTTTATTAGACTTTTAAACAAAATTTCAAATCTATAAGATTGGTTCCCCTAAAATCAAACTGGTCCTTAGAGAAAGCCTTACATTGCATTTACATACTATAGCTACGAAATATTAACGTTTAGTTTGAATTTAGCATCTTTACTGAATCTGTTGCTTCTCCTCGGCCAGTTATTTGTTGGTTAATCTTTGGTTTATAGATAAGGTAAATATATCCGAAAGTATTTTTTATATATTAGATAATTTTATTATACCTATAACCATCTCGTAAATGCAGATAATAAGTATTCAAAATTTCATCGAAATCGGATGACCTTTAGGGCAGCGCATAAGAGACATACAGACAAACATTCATTTTTATTTATATAGGTTACTATTTTCTTATTTTACATTACAATTATTATTTGAGTTAAATTTTAGTTGTGTATTTTTTATGAACTGTGTATTGAAACCAGTCTTGTAAAAAGCGATCGTTTAGATTAATTTTGTAACATGGTTTTGATAATATTTTTGTTTCATTACAATTTGCTAGTTTTATATTTTACAATTTCAAAAATTGTGGAGTTTTATAATTATAATATAATACTTTCATTTGAAAAGTGAGGCCGCGCATTTGGACTAAATCAAGCATTGTTTAAATTCATTCATACTAAAATCAAGCATTGTTTAAATTTAATTTTGGAACATTATTTTAAAGATGTTCTTATTTAATTTCTATTTGATTTTTTTTATTATGTGATATTTCATTTATTATTTGGTTAAATTTTATTTGTACAGTTTTATGAGCAATGTATTTAAGACAGTCTTATAAAAAAGTGATTAGTAAATTGTTTAACTGTATATTTATTTATGAAACAACATAAAATATAATTATTTACGTCTGTTAAATTATTTTCCAAGTGGAAACATCGTATCTCAAACAATTTAAAAACAACTGTTGAGCTACGATTGGAGTTGCATGTTTTTCAATAATCCTTTTTTTTAAACTCAAATATCAAAAAGTCTAATCCGTTTTGTTCTGAGATATCTGCTTTTAAAAATCTTAAAGTGGTCTTCCAAAATTTTCCTCGCATTATCTTTTCTAAAGGCCAATACCTTTCATCATTCTACACACCTCAGTACAAAATCGTAAATGTTTGATCAGACCAACGAAGACCTTTAGAGTCCGAAATTTGAA
This sequence comes from Argiope trifasciata, assembly GCA_026543055.1. Classification (NCBI taxonomy): domain Eukaryota; kingdom Metazoa; phylum Arthropoda; class Arachnida; order Araneae; family Araneidae; genus Argiope; species Argiope trifasciata. The sequence continues at coordinate 46,964 of JAPMOQ010043051.1, forward strand.
TCAGGTGCTTTATGGTACACTAGCCGCCTTTGGCTACCAGATGGTTCGCCATGAGTAATGCGTCCTAAAATTTTCAATTAAGTCACATATTCATTAGCCTTGAAGTAATTCCGGGTATTGATTGGCCTGAAATTAAAAATGTTTTTTTTCCGTGATGTTGCCAAAATATTAAATATGTTTTTTTAGAAAAAAGCGAAAAAGAAAAAAAAAATATTGAATAAAGGATTTAGATATTGCAAAAGATTATAGAAACCTTGGCTTTGCATTTATTTTTTTAGAAACTATCACATTTTATAACGGAAAAAAAATATTGAATTAATGATACAGATATTGCAAACGATTATAGAAAAATGCCTTTAAGGCGGGATTTCAATGCATATCCTGTCTAAATTCAATCAGGTTTACCATAAATAAAGAAGATTTGTTGAATAAATGATTTAAATATTGCAAACGATTAAAGAAACCTTTGCTTTGCATTTATTTTTTTAGAAAATATCACATTTTATATTTCTTTTATTTTATCCAGTCATGTGCTAAAAGTTGCATTTCTTTAGACTTTATTTACGATGATAGTTTTTTTTTTTATTTGAACTTCCGTCATTGTTTTCTTTTATTTTATCCAGTCACGTGCTCAAAAAAAACATAATTAAAATATTTCTTTAAAAATTCGTTAAAAATAGAGGCTTAAGTTATACATTAAAACACTGATACCATTAGAAAGCTAATTTTTTTAATCTTCAAATTGATGTAAAAATCATGTTTGTGCGATAATATTTTCGGGAGTTATAGTGGAAAAACGTCGAAATTTCGCTTAAATTTTAATGAATTCAAATTCTAATTAAAAATTCGAAAAAAGAGCTCCGAGGTGTACATTCCTGACCTCCAAGGTATACATGTACCAAATTTGGTAGCTATAGGTCCAACGGTCTGGCCTGTAGAGCGCCAACACACACACACACGCACACACACACACATTGAGCTTTATTATAAGTATAGATTAAAACTAACAAAAGCTTTGATGAGTATGTCGTGTCCCTGTTTCCACGGAAAGGGGGTGCAGTAGCTTTTGAGGGTAAAGACCCCTGATCACCCAGAGGGCAGAAGTCTCACTTCTAGCTCATATGAAGGTGACATGCATACACATTCGCTTGCACAACCCCTTTTTACGGGGGGGGGCTGATTCACGTATCTCACAGAATGAACACAGAGTAACAACCATGCCCGAACCAGGACTCGAACCCGGGACGTTCAGATCTCGGGGAAGACACGCTACTCTAGGCCAGGATGCCGTCAACAATCGCTTTACTACTATTAACTGCATGCGATTTGATAAAGAATAGCTACCAAAGATATTTTTAGCATTATATCTTTGGCGACACATTTTATTTATCTACTAGCCGGCCGCCTTTGATGACTAGATAGTTTGCCAAGATTAATGGTTGTTAAAAATTTCATTTGTTTATTTAGCGAAATATTTTTTAATAAATATATGTATAACTTCAAAACCCTTGTACCCTCCCGCTCATTGAGCTTTTCATTTCAATAGTTTTCTGCCCGCATCTCTATGCCTCTATTATATAATATCACAGGAAAAAACAGCAGTGCTATAAAAAATTTTCACAGTTGCTATTTTTCACGGAATTGTTTGTTGACTGTCACAAAAATCATTGAAATTGAGAAATTCAATAACTCTTAAAACATTCCTAAATATCTGTACATCTTGTTGGCACCTAAAATTAGGGAACCGTACTATACAGTTGATTAATTTTCCTATATAATTATCCTGTCCTGATTCTCAGCCCAATATTTTATATTTTAGAGATTTTTTTTAACATGTTTACTTCTTTGGCAGTTAGGCTGTTTACACTGTTTTTTTTTTTTTCTCAACTTGTTTTCATGGGTCGCGATGGCGTGGGGTAAGGTCTCGGCTTGTGAGCTCTAGGGTTTCAAGTTCGAGACCTTATTCCACTTAAGAACCGTCGTTACTGACGCACACTGAGTTCGTCAGACCAAACGCTCTCCCGTTAGTGTGGTTTGGTATGAAGAGAGGAAATAACTCTCAAAATATCGCAAAAATTATGTACGACTTGAGGACCCACAAAATTATAGAACCATCCTAAGCAATTGCTTATTTTGCTAATAATAAACCTGTACTAATTTTAGTCTCAATATTTTGTGTTTAGTAGAATTTTATTTATTTATGTTTACTAATTTACTTATTTGGCAATTGTATTGCTTACATTTCTTGTTTATTCGACTTACTTTTGTAACTGTTAAACTGGCTAACTGTTTCAAAAATCTTTGAAATCGAGAAATTAAATGAATCTCAATATAACCCAAAATGTCAGGACAGCTTGAGGAACCCTAAATTTACGGAACCATTTGGAAAGTTGCTTATTTTGCGCATATAATCTGTCCTAATTTATTTTCTAATATTTTATATTTCATAGAATTGATTTCTTAAAAATATTTACGTATTTGGCATTTAGGCTGTTTTTTTCTCTCCTTGCTCGTTAACTCTTCCAAAAATTGCTGAAATCGAGAATTTAAATAACTCTCAAGACATCGCAAAAGAATATGTACGTTTTGGAAACCCTTAAACTTATAGGACCATCTTTAGCAGTTGCTTTTTTTCCTATATAATAATCCTGTCCTAATTTTAGTTCCAGTATTTTATATTTTATAGAATTTTATTTATTTATTTTTATAAATTTATTTAATTTAGTGATTGAACTGTTTATGCTGTTTTTACTCGACTGTCTTGTGACTTCTCCTCTGTGTAGTACCTGAATAGTCAAAATTCTACCGTTTGATAATAGATACGAACCTTGAAATTCAGCCCTTCTTTATTTTGTATTTGTCAGATTAGAACAACAACAAGTGCTGTTCTTGTTTTCTTGCGCTGTTCACCATTGGCTGGGAATTTTACTCAGGAATTCACTAATCCAACAATTTTCAGATTGCTCTTATAGAAGTGCATTAGGCCTCACACAATGGGGTTGTTCTCGAAAAAGAAAAAAAGGGGAGAAAAAAAGAAAAGCGAGTAAAAAACAAAAATTGGAGTCTCGGATTGTTGTCCCACGGTCCTCGTGGGCTAAAAAATCTTTTGAGCAACCCTGCTGTTCAAAATGGCGGGAAAAAGTGATGAATGGAAAATTCCCCAAGAGTGACCTTTAACTGTAACCACGCCCCCAAGAGAAGGGGGGGGGGGAAACGTGGAATCCCAAGTGGTAAGGCCAATGAATGGGAGTAGGGTTGCATGAACTTAAACCTCGTGAAAGTTTTACGAGAAAATATTTGTCTGAATGGAACAAGTGGTTTCCCCACACCCCCTTGAATAGAACACAATTCGAGTCTCTTCTTAATTTTTTTCCCTCCTAACTCTTTTTTACTAAAAAGAAACTGATATTTTCTTTTGCTGCCTGAATTCGAATTTAAGTACTCGCGAGGGAATATTATATTATTCTCCATTAAATTTTTATCATCCTTATGATGATAAGTTTTTGTTATCGTGTTCCATCTAAATAGTAATCTGTTATGTGCAATGTGTTCAGAAAAGTGGTTTTGATGATGTAGTTGATTTATGACTGAATGTCTACTTCAAATTTTGGTTGGAATGAAGGTTTTATTTGAAATCTAATCTCTTGGAGATTAAAAAATAATGTATCATTATTATTCTCATATTTCCTTTACAGAAAAATTCAGGTAAAGGAATGAAATCAAAATAAAACAAATAAACAAAAACCTAAAGTTTCCATGGAGAGTTTTTAAAAAAATTAGGGTTATGATCTATTTGAGACTAAGAATTTTCAGAAGAAAATTATGTATATATAAATAAACTCTTTCTATCTCTGTATGTATATATAGAGAGAGAATCAATATATAAATATATATACAGAGGAGTTTTTGAAAATTCGTAATTCTCATTTGAAATATGAATTTTCTGTTGAATTACCTTTCTCTCTCTCTCTTCTGACATTCTCGGTAGACTAGAAATTCAGCTGACAATTCTTATGGCCAATTATTTTTAATTATAATTGAATTTTGTTGTGGATTTTATGTTTCTGATCCATTATTCTATTCAGTTTCCTCATTCTTGACTCTTTTTATAGAGTGATGCTGAAAAAAAAACTTAAAAAAAAACTATGCAATCGTTAATGTTCATTGCTCACATTTTCTGTTAACTTTTAAGGTAGCTGAAAAATGAGGGGTTTTTTTTTCCACCATTGATTTTTTTTTTACTTATTTAATGTATTTAGTTTTTGCTCAAAATTTTAAAAGTCATGAAAGCAACGGAAATATTAATAGTATTAAACAAAATTCCAAAGAATATTTTAATTATTTAAAAAAAACAATGCATTTCGCTCTAAATGCTGATTTTCTATTTAATTATTATTTTTCCAATTACTGGCACCTTTTATCGATGTTAATTCTTACTGGAAAAAGATTTTTTATATTAAAATATTATTTTTTTACTGCTGACAGCTTCTGAAACTGAAACTTTTAATGCATGTGAAAAATAATATATATTTTTCCACATCTAAACTATTTTTAGGTATGCAATGCAATTGTTCAATGAAAACGTTAAGTTTTGACAAAAATAAATAAATAAAGATTTTATAGAGGTACGATGAATAATAAAATCGTATTTTCAGAAATATATTAAAAATATTTTCAAAAAGCACTGAATTTTAAAAAAGAATATTCTATTTTATAATGATTTTTTCCTAAACTACATGAAGACCATTTGAAGACTTTTAATTTAACTGATAACACATTTTCTGATAATCATCATATTTCCATTCCATTTTCCTTTAAACACGTTAATTGCAGACATAAAGCATTATCAAGCTAACAATAGAAAAGGTATCATGGATTGTTAAAAAAAATGTTGAAACTCCTAATATATATTTTTATGTATCAAAAAACCTCTCAATATCCAACTGTTTTTAAAAAAATAACATGTCGGATAGAAAATTTATTAAATAAAAATTTCCTCATAAAAAAGTTTAAATATTACTGCAGACGAAAAAAAATTAAATTCTGAATATTAAAGCTGAAGGGGAAAATGAATATTATTGTAGACGAAAAAAAAATTTTTATAAATATTATCGCAGACGAAAAATAAAAAATATGAATATTAATGCAGACGAAATGTTAAAAAAAAGTTATGAATATTATTGAAGTCAAAAACAAATATTAAATTCGCTCATAAGAAGGAATCTAGTTTAATTTAGAAAAAAAGACGGGGAGAGGGGGAATTGTTTAATCGATTCTTATTGTAACAGAAATTCTAGGGAAAAATAGAATCTCTTTTCCAATTTCGAGAGAGATTTTGAATTTCAAATTGGCTCTAGACTTTTTTAGTAAAAAATATGGCTCACTTAATGAGGCAGTGTGTAACAATGTTTTTATTTTTTAATGTTTCATTTTTTTAACTTTTATTATTTTATGTAATCATTTATTCTCATGTTTTTGCCTGTTTGAAAATTTTGATGTTGAATTGATTTATCTGAAATGTAACAGCGAAGTTATGCTTTTATTTCGTGTTTTATTTTGTAAGATTATACATTTTTCCAATTTGGACGTCTGGTATTTTATTCCAGTATTCCACTAAGTTAAAATTTTCTAATCTTATCAAATAATAAAGTCAAATAATATATTTCATTGTAATACTTTATGAGCTAAAGAACAAAATTTTCGCGCGAGTTAGATGAATGAGAAAGATAGGTAATCACGACTTATATTAAAGATGTGTGTGTGTGTGTGTGTGTGTGTGTGTGTGTGTGTGTGTGTGTGTGTGTGTGTGTGTGTGTGAATAAAGGTGCAGAGGTCTGAAATAGCACAGACTTCTACTTCTAGAGTTACCAAAGTTGGTAATGCTATACCCTGGGGAGAAAATACATCACGAAGTATTTTTAAATATATAGTTTATGGTTTTTTAAATATTTTAATATGTAAAAAATTTTATTAATGAAAATTAAATTAATCAAATGGAATGCCAGACCTTTATAATTTATTCCCATCTCGTTAAACAGTGAAACATTCAATCAAGTGCAACTGTAAAAGCATTCAATGAAGCTGTTCTAAACTTTTCGTAATTTCGTTTTAAAATTTATCGGTTGTCATTCGGCGATAAATTCTGAAAGCAACGTTTGTGTCGATTACGTGCTCATTTTTTAAATATACATAAACATATTTTAGGAAATGCGTGGCCGAAAGGAAAAAACTTTTGAAATTTTGTTTCACCGCCGGAATTATAATTAATACTTGAACGAAGCGATGATCAAATCGACATTTGTTTACATCGCAATCTAAGGCTAAAATGATAGAAAATTTTCCCTTCTTTGTTTTTACTACAAGATTCTCTTGGAGATTTCTTTTCCACATGTCGATGTAGGCAAGGGAATCTTAATTTTCTTTGAAAAAGATGCATGAGTGCTAAGGATTTTTATCTCTTTGTTTGTATTTCATAAAAAAGTGCTCATTGAATCATTCTTATTACATAAAAAAGTGCTCATTGAATCATTCATAGTACATAAAAAAGTGCTCATTGAATTCTTCTTATTACATAAAAAAGTGCTCATTGAATCCTTCTTATTACATAAAAAAGTGTTCATTGAATCATTCATAGTACATAAAAAAGTGCTCATTGAATCATTCTTATTACATAAAAATGTG
>JAPMOQ010043051.1:53654-65410 GCA_026543055.1 Argiope trifasciata
TATTACATAAAAATGTGCTCATTGAATAACTCTTATTACATAAAAAAAGGGCTCATTGAATCAAGAAATAAATAACATTTTATGTAAAATTAACGTGGACTGAATTAAGATAAAAATTAGGGAATTAATTAGATTTTTTTTTTAAATTAAGATTACATATATAGGTATTTAAAATTAGGATACGACACTGGTTGGATTTCCTCTGTATGATGACGCATTGTTATTTTTTTACCTTGTAAAATATTGTGAATATTTTAAATAAACTGCTTTTATAACTGCATTCAGATATTAATTTTCCTTCTTTCCCTTGCAGCCTCCCAATCCCATCTGTATGGTGAGGTCCGAGGGCAACATGTCGGGATATCATCTCGCTCCGACATCAGTGAGTAATGTGTTTCATGTAGGAATTCCGTAAAGGCCTTGGGTCAACTTTTTAATTTGACCCAAGGAATACTTTTATTTATTTTTGTAAATTTAGATTTCCTGTCTTGGATAACCAGAACTTTTTTTTGTCTTGATTAGCCAGTTACTTCTCGGATATTTAGTCTTTTACAATTTAAAATTCATCTCGTTATGGAATCGACAACATGCCACGATTTTAGTCTTGGGTGACCAATCTTTTAAATAGCCTGTTTTTGGAGTCAGTTCTTTTAGATAGCCAGTCCTTGGGAGCCATTCTCTGTCTTGTATAATCATATCTTTTTATATATATATTTTGGTCTTAACTAACCAATTAGTCACTTAGATTTGCCCTTCTTGAATACTTAGTCTTTTAGAATTTAAAACAACTCTTGGTTATGGAGTCGGTAACATCTCACAATTTTTTGAATTTTAGATTTTCTGTCTTCGGTAACTTAGATTTCCTGTCTTTTATAAAATTCCTTTGGATTCCCTGTAACCAAACTTTTAGATTTCCTGTCTTTTAAAGCATTCCTTTGGATTCCCTGTAACCAAACTTTTAGATTTTCTGTCTTTTAAACCATTCCTTTGGATTCCCTGTATCCAAACTTTTAGATTTCCTGTCTTTTAAACCATTCCTTTGGATTCCCTGTATCCAAACTTTTAGATTTCCTATCTTGTTCAACTAATCAATCTTTTAGATTTCTTTGAAATAGTGTCTTCTTCCACCAACTAATCTTTTAGACTCCTTGCAACTAACCAGTCTTTTTTATTCTTTTGGATGAAGTGTCATATCTGGCCAACCAGTCTTTTAGATTCTTTTCGATATAGTGTCTCGCATAACAAACCAATGTTTTAAATTCCTAGAGTCTTGTGAAACTTCCAGAGTAACTAGTCCTTTAGATTTCCTATCATGAGTTAACTATTCCTTTACATTTTTGTTTTGGGTAATAACCAGCTTTTAGATTCCCTGTCTGAGATAACCAATTTTCTCAAGTATCTATAAGTTAGTCGCTGTTGTAGAATAGCAAATCAGTATTTTATTCATTTTAGTTTTCCTGTCTTGGTAACCAGTCCTGTAGATTTCCTATCTTGGGAAATCAATCAATCTTTTAAATTTCTTTGAAATAGTGTCTACTGCAAACAACTAATTTTACATTTCCTGTCATGGGTACCAACTCCTTTAGATTTGTGGTCTTTCAAACCAGTCTTTTAGATTTTCTGTCTTGAGTAACCAGTCGTTTGGATTTTTTTTTTGTCTTCAGTAATCAATCAGTCCTTTAGATACACTATCTTGGATAACTAATACTTTAGGATTTAAAGCTGAACTGAGTTATGGAATTAGTAACATATCACAATTTTATACCATTTTTTTTTAGATTGCCTGCCTTCGATAATCAATACTTTAGATATTCTGTCTTAAAAGAGAGGCCTTTAGTTTTCCTGTTTTGGGACAGTTAGTTGGATAACAAACTTCTTAAAACACAATAATCCATTTTAAAAAACGTAGATTATATTATTTTAGAAATTAAAATATCTGAAATGTTTTGTGTTAGAAACTATATTTTTTCTAGGAGGAAAAACTACTCCCTAAATAAAAAAGTTTGGCTTTAAGTTTTTAGAAAATAGGTGATTTTTTAATGTTATATTAAGTGATTTTTAATCTTTGTCCATTTATAATACAGTTTAAAAAGTTAGCTTATTGTATGAATTCGTTCGAAATATCAAGGAATGCAGACTTTCATGAAATGAAAGAAATGAATTTACGAATGAAGAATTAAGAATGGAATGTGCTACGATATTTGGATCTTAAAATACATATTTGATTGTAATTGATAATAATGTTCTAAATGTTAGTCAGATGTTTAAACTCAATCCAAACATCAAGAAATTCAGACTTTTCAAAAGTATATTGAAATGTTTAATAAAAAATTTGAATAATTTATAATAATGAAAGTGTGCCCTGATTTTTAAGTTCATTCGAAACTACGAGAAATCCTGATTTTTCAATGTTGTATCCAACGTTTAGTCTACAGTTTACTCAGAATGAGGCGCAGGAATAAAGTTTAAGTACTTTTTATAACTATTTTATTGAAATAAAAAGTATAATGTGTTATTACCTTCTTATTTAAATTCCAAAATTTAACTAGTATGCAAAACTGTTAGTTGGGATATTTATGATGAGACAAATTTAAAAGTTGGTGAAATGAAAGATGGTAGAAAACCCAAAACTGTGGTTTCTTCCAGTTTCAAGGCTCTTTCCATGGTTTTCCCCTACTCATAAATTATGTTTATTAACAAAATTAAAGTCGTTAGAATTACTGTTTCATTTAAGTAATAGGTTCATGAAATTCCTAGAAATTTAAAAAACAAATTAAGTTTCTTTTTTAAAAAAAATTCCTGCGTTATTCCTAGAAAAGGAATCTTTTCCTTTCTTAGTAATAGAAATTTGCTGAAGATTAGTGTGTTTTGAATATGTGTACGTTTGTGTGTGTCTCTATCTGAAATCAAAATAGTCCTTTTATATTTCAATTAAAATTAATTATTACCAATCATTGGCGGAATTCCGACTGTCACTTATTGGTAAGGAAAATTATGCTGCTTTGATTTTTTAAGAATTTTATAAATTTAGTTATTTTTGAATAAATAATTTGAAAGCAAATAAATAATAATATGAACATTTCCAAATTACTAAAAATGAAAAAAGCTTAATTAAATTAACCATTAGCATGTTTAAAATGTTAAAATGTTCTGTAAAATTCACTAATTATCGAAAGAAGGTCCTCATAGTATACATTGTCTGTAGCCAAAATAACCTGAATCTATCCGTGTTGCAAATATACAAACTCTAAGATATGATCTATTTTTATTATCTCCTATAATGAATTAAATTTAATAAATATTTGTTTATATTTGCTACCTCCAGATTTACATGACAATTATGGTACTACAGCAAGGCCACTAAACTCCGATGTACAGTGTCTCACAAAAGTGATGGGACACTTGTGCTTTACAAAAGAAAAATGTAATAAAATAAATAAATAAACATATACAAAAAAATTTTGGGGTGTGTCTTATATCTAAAGTTAGTAACGATTATTACATTATATACATTTTGTCAAAATATTAAAATAAATTTAATAAATTATACAGTTATTTAGAAAAGAGCAAAAAAATGGCTCACATAAGTGATGGGACACTTACTTTTCCATCACATATTTATCCAAAAATTTTGCTTTTTAAAAGGTTTTAATATTTTATTGGATTTCCCTCTACTTTTAAAACATGATTTAATCTTCTTGGGATGGATTTGACTAATTTTTCTGTGATTTCTGGAGTGATTTTACCCCATTCTTCTTGAAGCACCGATTTTAAATGTTGCTTTGAAGAAATGGTGTGTTTGCGAATTCTTGATTCCAATTCTTGCCAAATATTCTCTATGGGATTTAAGTTAGGAGATTGTGGTGGTGTTTTTATTATTTCAGGACAGTTATACAGCAGTCAGAGTCTAACGTTCAAAGCAGTGTGCTTGGGATCATTATCCTGGTAGAATTTAAAATCGTTATGAAGGTTCAATTTTCGTGCTGAAGATTTCAAATTTTGCTTTAAAATGTCGACATACTTGTACTGATCCATTATACTGTCAATAAAAACAAGATTACCGACTCCAGCGGACGGCATACACCCCCATACCATAACTCCTTCTCCACCATGTTTTGCTGTTGGCACCAAGTTCTCTTTACGAAATTCTTCCCTGGGTTTTCTCCACACCAAGATTCTACCGTCAGAACCAAATATATTAAATTTACTCTCATCAGCAAATATAACTTTATTCCAGAAATCAAAATTCTTATTTATGTAGGATTTTGCGAATGCCAGTCTGAGTTTCTATTCTTTTCACTTAAGAAGAATTTTTTCCTGGCTACTCTACCGTAATATCCAGCAGATCGAATTACTCTTCTAATAGTCTCAGAATTAACAATTACTCCATATAATGCTTGTAAATCAGAAGCAACTTTAGGAGCACTCATTCTTGGATTTTTTTTAATAATTTGAACGATAATTCGCTTTAATCCATTAGATAGCTTTGATGGTCGGCCAGGTCTTCTTTTATCCTGAATCATATGATTCTTTTTATATCGTTTAATGATGTTGAAAACTGTTGAATGACTCAAATTAACTGTTTCAGCAGTTTCTCTAATAGATTTTCCACGTTCAACATGCAAATTAATAATTAATTTTCGAAGTTAAGGCGAAGTTTCTTTTTGTTTAGCATTCATGGCTGCACAGAGCTAAAAAACACAAAAATTCCAAAGCAATCTGCAGAGAAATACTGTAGACGACCTTACAAATTATTGCCAATTGCTATTGAGTAAAAATAAAAACCCCCAAAAATATTTTTATTGCTTATTTCAGACGTTTTTTGTTGCATATCTAATGGTGTCCCATCACTTATGGGAGCTAATTTTTGCTCCGTTCTAAACAATTATATTTTTATTAAATTAATATTTTAATATTTTGACAAAATGTATGCTATGTAATAATTGTTACAAAATTTAAGTATGAAATACACCCACAAAAAATTTGTACATGTTTATTTATTTATTTTATTACATTTTCCTTTTGTAAAGCACAAGTGTCCCATTACTTTTGTGAGACACTGTACGTAAGTTTCCTAGATGTTTGCATTCCCGGATTTATTTAGTTATTTTCAGACTTTTCGCTAAGATAATGACATTTATTTGACAATTTTCATAATACGCCAAGATTATTAAGACAATGGGTTTACTCGAGGATTTTCAGATCACGCCAGTCTCCAAACTCCACTGTACGGAAAGTACCAAAACGATTGCATTCTCGGATTTATTTAGATATTGGCGTATAGGCGCCAAGATAATGAAATTTTTGACGCCAAGATTACAGAGGCAATGAATTTACTTGGCAATTTTCAGATCGTGCCAAGATTGCCAAGCTTCATTATGAATAATATGCAGACATTTCTCCAAAATGGTTGCATTCCTTAATTTACTTGGCATTTTTAAATGGTACCAAGATTGTCAAGCTACGACATAAAAAAAGATGACTAACTTTTACCAAATTTTGTATATTCATATACTTTCTTGGTGATATCCAGATAACGCTCAACTCCATTCCAGAGTAGCCAAATTCTGGTGTATCTCCATGTATTCTTGGTATTTTCAGATTACTCTAAGATCGTCAAGCTTCTTAATACATAAGATGCCAAGATTTCGTCAAGATAGTTGGTGATGATTTGCATTTTTTTTTGGCGGTTCATAACCTGAGCCGTAGAAATAAACAAGAAGCATTTAACACAATCATTTTAAAATCTCGCATGATTTTACTATAAGAATGAAAATGTAAAACACCAAATCCTAAAAAACAACATGTTTCCTAGCAAAATACGTTTTGCATCGAATCGTGAAAGAAGAACCTCAACAACAGTTATTTGAAAGTAAATAGTACCTTACACTGCCAAATCTTAGTATACTCTAAAAGTATCAGATAAATAATGATTCCCAGGATTTCGTAAATAGGGGTTTAAGCCAGAATCCTAGGTTTTGAATGCACGTCTAAAGACTAATGACTTTTCTATGGTAAACTACCGCGCTTATTTCAATTGGTTGAGAAACGCTGCACTCGGTAAGTACTCGTTTCCCTCAGAAAATAGTTAGCGTTAAACCTATCTGGATGATTAATGGATTTTAACGCTTTCACATCAAGCACGCTTCAATCTTTCCACGTTAATTGATGTTAAGATAGCTGGTCAACCTTACAGGATATATATCAAGCTATTCTGTTCATACAATTAACTATTTATGCCCGAATTGTCAGTTATTGAGTGGGTAGATTTTGTGAATGTAACCATGAGGTTTCAGATATATACACACGTCTTTTTTATACATATAATTCTTTTTTTTTTTTTTTTGCTATTAATTGATATAAGAAGTTAAGTTTTAAAAATACTTGTCAGAAGAAAATAGGAAAAAATGAAGAGGTATATATTTTAGTAAGGAAATTTAATTCATTTGAAACTGACCGGATTTTAATGAAAATTCGATTAAATCAAAAATTACAGGTAAGAAAGTATCCAGGGTCCTGGGTCTAAAATTTGATTATATCAAGACAAAACGGCAATCTTTAAACTGAATTTGGTAGTAACAATTAAATTTTAGAATTTCACAATTATGACGCATACCATACAGCTATCGATGTTCAGCGATCAGATTTTTGCCCATTATATTAATAGCCAAATATGGTTTAATATAAATGACGAATCTTACACACTCTGTCAAAGTTAATACTTGTAGAGAATGCGTGTTATTGTGATTTATGGTACTTCGGATAGGCAAACCCGCTGACGTTGTAAGGGATTTTAAGCCTTGTTTGTGCAGCAGATTCTATAAGTAAAGACTCTTGAGAGCCCGAAGGCAGATATCTGACTTCTAACTTATATGTAGATGACACTCACATCACAACCCCTTTTTACAAGGAGCTCCTTCACACATACATAGAACACAGAGTAAAGAACAACTATGCCGGAATTAGGACTCGAACTCGAGACGTCTAGATCATGGACTAGACTAGATCATAAGACCTGCTACTCCTAGGCCAGAACACTGGCAAAGAATGTGAATAGAAATATTATTTCTGAAATTGCTCTCGAAAGCTGGTGATATCTTCTTTTCTTGTAATAAAAACAAATACGCATGCCCACGCTTGTGTCTGTATATTGGTCCTATACAAACCATTACACCTAGAGCTATCAACTTTGGCATATATACTTTTGGAAATGAAAACGCTCATCTCAGGGTGATTATTATTATTTAAAGAATGATTAAAATTTTAATGAATTAAAACATAAGCGAGATTTTAGTATTTTTCCGAGGTCACTCTAGAAACTATTGCAGCTGTTGTTAAAAATGATTTTATTTGGTTGTTTGCAATATTTCATATTTTTGGTGACCGAAAAGAGTAGTTATTTTCAGTTTCAAAACGGAATTTTTTTTCTAGATTCAATGCTTTTCTTTCCCTATAGGCTAATTTTTCTTTAATGAATTTTTCAGATGCGTTTGAATAGTTATCAAAATCAAGAAAATTGCATCTCTATTATGAAGAAATTTAAGATTCATGAGGGAGAAATGCTCTTTAATACTCTAAATAAACAACAAAATAAAACAACAATAACTGTATTTGTAAGCAAAAACAAGCCAAAGCATAAGATTTCTTTCAAAATTGCTAGATATTAATGATTGAGTTATAGATATTTTATACTGATAAGCTCTTAGTTTGGAGGCTAATGAAAAAATCACGAACTTTAAACTTTCTAACCACGATTTTGAACCGTTAGCATCTGATTCCGTGCTTGTTTAGTATGTCCTTGGCTGAGTGGTCCCTTTAGATTCAATAGTGTAATTATTCGAGAATTTAACAAGTTAAATTTTTATTGATGTACTTAGCCTGTGACCTCGCTAGATTTCAGGTTACAAAAAGGCAGGTGAATGCATCTTAAGTGCTTCTGATAATTGAAATTTCTGGTATGAACAGGTTTATAAAAAAAAGTGTCCCAAAATTAAATCAAAACTTGAATTTGCCGCCATTCATGTGGTAAAATGTTGACAACTCGACTATAAAAAAGCCCATTTGACAGCTGATAGTTAAGGGTTTGTAAAAAAGGAGCATTACATAATAATCGGTCGGGTCGGTCTAATGCCGCTTTGTCATACCAAGCCGAATGAGAGTAGCTCTTTCGAATGAAGGCAGAGGTGTGCGCCTTTCGATGCTAATGAACACCGTTAAGGTAAAAGCACGATTTTGTTTGAACACACACGACACAACCCTTTTGAGGAGGTGGTGGAACTCATTCATCCATCTTCGAATCAGAATTGAGATCCCAATCAGAGACAGCCTCATCCCTGTTTCAGTAACCACAGAGGTATCATTTGTTATGGAAACTTAGGGGCCTTTGCAACCACGTCCTATTTAACGTGCCCCGACTACCATGAGCCAACACGGCGATCTTTGGCCGAGACGAGGACGGAACTAGATACCTTTCGGTTACGAGACTGATGCTCTGCTAACCAGGCTAGTGCTGCCTCTAATAATAATAATACAGTAACACATAATATTAAATGTGTTACTGTATTATTATTAACAAAATTTCCTTTAAATAAAAAAATCAGTTTTTTTTTCTTTAAATTGCTGTATTTTTATTGAATCATAAAGTACACTGAATAGGATTATGTATGGAATAACACATAAGGGAAATGACCTCCGCAGCTTTGCTGGCACATACACAGCATCTTGTTGACATTTTCCGTGCCCATTTTGCATAAATGCAGCAGAATTTCATTGATGCAACGTTGAATTTCCTCCTTCAATACACGCTTTCTTATGGGCTTGTTGGTATATTTTTTTTATTTCAAACTAGCCACCTTTGGCGACCAGCTGGTTCGCCATGAGTAATGCGTTTTTTTTTTTAATTTTCAATTAAATCACTTATTCATAAGCCTTGAAGTAATTCCGGACATTGATTAGGCCTGAAATTAATATTTCCTTTAAGATGATGGACGGAAAGTTCTAAAAATTACGTTTTCTTAATAATTTTCTTTAATTTTATAAATCAGTTTTAATTATTGATTTAGAAGACTGATTGACGTAGCAACTTTTATTTAAAATATTAATAAAAATATTTTGTAAAATATGGCTCACAGTGCAAAGTATGAAGAAATCTAAAACTCATAATTCATCAATGCATAATTGGATTCAAGCCACATAAATGTAATCAGGTTTATCGTAAATAAAGAAGATTTATCGAATTAATGATATAGATATTCCAAACGATCATAGAATACTTTACCTTGCATTTTTTTAAAGAAAATATCACATTTTATATTTCTTTTATTTTATCTAGTCACGTGCTAAAAGTTGCATTGCTTTAGATTTATTTGCGATGATAGTTTTTTTTTTATTTGAACTTCCGTCATTGTTTTCTTTTATTTTATCCAGTCACGTGCTAAAAAAACATGGTTAAAATATTTCTTTAAAATTCGTTAGAAATAGAAGCTTAAGTTATAGATTAAAACACTGATACCATTAGAAAGCTAATTTTTTAATCTTGAAATTGATGTAAAAATCATTTTTGTACGATAATATTTTTGGAAGTTATAACGGAAAAACGTCAAAATTTCGCTTAAATTTTAATTGATTCAAATTCTAATTAAAAATTCGAAAAAAGGGCTCCGAGGTGCACATTCCCGACCTCCTAGGTATACATATATCAAATTTGGTAGCTGTAGGTCCAACGGTCTGGCCTGTAGAGGGCCAACACACACGCACGCACACACACATTGAGCTTTATTATAAGTATAGATAACCCCATAAAAATAAATACTAGGGTGTTAAATCACTCGATCTAAGAAGACCATTCACAAATTTTCGAATTGTGGCTTTCAAATTTTCATTCTTTTTGAAATATTGTTCAACAATGAAAACACTTTGTTCTATTATGTAGCTCACCATTGTAACTAACCCTGAATTCAGCTGACAAATGTTTTTTTTTTTTTTTTGTAATGAGCTTGTCAACATATTAGTGAAAAATGGTGGTAAATTCAATTCTTGCCTTAATTTTTAGCAACCTTTTCTTTTGAACTTCGCTTAACATGCATAATTCGTTCTTGATTCTTATTCTTAATCCAAAGCATTTGTTAAGGAAGCAATTTTTTACATTTTAGAATACGTAGTATAGGATTAGCATATATTTGTCTGCATGTCTCTTATGCGCTGCCGTACGCATTGTGATAAAACTCTGAATACTTATTACTTGCACTTCCGAGATGATTATAAGCACAGTAAAATTATGTAATTATGTCATCTATAAAAATTATATTTGGATCTATTTACAGCATTTATTAACGGAGAATTGTTGTCAAAACTCGCCAACGAGACAATAGTTTTTTCACATAACCAGTTGTGTGCTGGATGCTACGAGTCGGACGGTCAAGAAATTAATTTGTTTCTTTTGAAGACGGAAAAACAAAAACAAAAAACAATTGCCTCCCCTAAAGTTCTTGAAGAAAACAATAAAAAAGAATAGAATAAAAATTAGTTACACTTCTCTTTTAAATATTATTCATCTTCAATGAATTTATTTATTTACGGTATTATTCTTAATTAAAAAAGAAAGCTATTTTAAATTTCAAAAGATATTTCCTAAAATTATTTCTTCTGCGGCAGCCAACTGATTGTAAATAAAAAAAATCGAACTTGTGATTTTACCAAAGATAACTCAAAAAAGAATGGAGCTAGACAAATGAAATTCGGTATTTACTCCAAATTTTCAAATTTCTGTTCAATGTTTAATAAATCTGTTCACAGGAAATTCGTCTGTCCGGCTTTTCAAATTTAAGTTAAAAAGATAACTACAAAATTGTGAGAATCATATAGATAAAAATCGGTACACAGATTCGACATCTGTAATGCAGATGCTGCCAAATTTTGAGCCAAACGACGGGTGAATGTATATCGATGCTATAATTCAAAAAATGCAATGATTCAAAAATATGGGATCAAATTTGGTTTGGGAATTTATGAAGTGCAAGTGCAGTTTATTATCAAATCTTTGTTTCACTCGGTTGAGAAAAATGTGTCTAGGGCACAAATTCTATTTTAGGACATTATAATCGGCACACCAGAGATTAATCACAAAGATTCAGTAAAAAAAGCTAAATTAAGTCAGAAGTTAATATTTCGTAACTATTGTAAGCCAATTCTATAAAAGCGTTATCTGGCATGAAAAGTGCATTAGAGAGTCTGCAAGAAAGTTTTGGGGAGATCATTCCCATTGATTGTAAAATATAGCAAATGTGTTTTGGAGCTATATTTATCTTTACAATTTTGCCTTTACTTTTTATTATAGGACCACCGGCGCTTATAATGAAACTTCAAATTACTATATTAAATTATTTTTTGTTAAAAAAAGATGGTATAAAATAAATTTTGGTGGGGTGGTCGGCTGTATACAAGAAGTATAAAATAAATTCCTGGACATTTTTATACTAACAATTTCCACACGTATATATATATATATTTTCATATCAGAAAAGAAATCACCAATTTTCGCTACCATGTAATTGAAATATATACAGTATAACTATACAACTTCGACCAATATATAACCATGCGTAGGAAAATAATTTATCTTCAGTATAAAACCCTAAAAACAGATTCAAATAGTTTTGCCTCTAGACACATCAATTACCGCAAATTTTTTTGAAATGTCAGTTATGACATATAAATCGGCGATTCATAATGCATTCTTTCAAGTATTAAAATAAAAA
>JAPMOQ010043061.1:0-12182 GCA_026543055.1 Argiope trifasciata
TCTTATTTCCCCTCTTGATGTGATTAACCACGAAGGAAACTGGTAGCGTTCACCTTATAGAGAGACTCAGGAAATGTGAAGAAATCCACAATGTACTGATGCAAAACATTTTCTAAAGATATATTAGTTAACGGCTAGTGATCCAGACGTTTAAAATTAAAGTAAATGCAGGTTAATTGACGATAAATAAGTCTTCGAAAATTGGGTTCGATAAAACATTTAAGTTTAAATTAAACATAGTTTATTACGGGGAAATAAAATGAAACTTGAACTATTTACAAATATGATGGAAAAACTTTAAATAAAATATAAAGACGGTCGTTACAGGGCCTGAGACTACCAACTACAGTACAAACATAATGATATATATTTACATATTGTCTTAATTCTTATATTTGTATATCGGGGTTAAATAAATGCCAGATGCGATACCGATGTTTAGTGAAGTGATTTACTTGAACTAACGACGCACAATACTCATATTGTGCGTGCTCAAAATGCATTGCATTATTATATAATAAAGTACGGGAGAAAAAGAATTTAAAATTAAGAATCTTAAAGCTGAAATTTCCTAACAAAATAATCGTGAATTTTTTTATATTTTTGAATGAAGTTTTTCTTTTGATGTAAATAAGAAAGAATATAAAAAAATATACTTTACTGAGTGCAGAAAGACCATAAAATAGGTGTTTTATGATCCAAAATGTGGTCCTTTTCAGATAAAGTAATTAACCACATCTTTAAGTAGATTTCAGAAACTTAGAAAAGTCTGCTAGAAAGAAATGCATATCGAAAGCTAAAATAATAGAAGAATAGTTTTCATGTCAGGGAACTCCGAAACATTTGATTAACCAGCTATTTGCACATTCGCAGTTTGAGGTTTTCAAGCATGCTTGGAATAATTAAAATTGCAATTATAAAACTGTTTTTGTTATTTTGATATGACTTTAATGTACCAAAACCTTCCCCAATAAACGCTGTACAAAATGATACAAATATTACCAATATCCATTTACTATTTCCTGACTTTTGGCGGTTCAAATAAACACACGCTTTCAGGAGATTTCATTTTATACTATAAATTGTTATCTCCGTCGGGTTCTTTTTATCTTGTATAGTGGGTGTGTATGGTGTGAGATGGTGATGCAATGACCAGTCCTTTAGTAGGAGACACAACACAGAAGTTTATTTACAGGACGAGGACAGGACAAAGACGACAAATATTTACAACACTACTATGTACAGGAGAAAACTATTTACAGCCGAGACGAACACACAGGACAACACACTGCAGATAGAAGTGCACAGGCAGAAATTCTGTAGTAACAATGTCCACAGCTCACAGAGCGGCCAGACAGGATTCATCCGGAGAGGTAATCTTTAAGGGATTCACTTTACACCACTTAGGTCTCTCCGGAACAGGCTGAAACTATTCCTCTGTCTCTTCTTGTCTTCGCTGTCGACTCACTACTTCGCACAACGGGACTACTCTTCAGTTCGAGACAGCTCCGTTTCCGACGACGACACAACGGGCAAAGACACACGACGCAGGCTTCGTCAGAATAAGCCACACAACAGTCATCCGTTCAGGACTCCTCAGTTCAAGACCTCTGTATCTCTAAGTCTATTAATTTCGACGCGTTACTTGTCTTCTTCGTTGAACACTAGATCGTTCAGTTTCGGCTTCTCTCCACTGCCGCACTTCGGCTTGACTCCACTTGATTCTTCTTCAGGTCTTCTTCGCTGCTCAGCTTTGACTTACTTCACACACATCGCTTCAGATGGCTGGCCCTTTATATATCGGTGGGAGGCGGGGCTAACATCTTCTGGACCAATCAGGAGCGTTCTGGATGTATTTCGGCTACTAGTGGAAGGATCGGGAAAATTCTCGATGTTTCGGGTACTTTCCATTTTGTCGTCAAAGTTGCCAAATTCGTCATCAAGTCGCCAAATGGTCGCCAAGCCTTGGGACCTCTGACGTCACACCCATTCACTATCCAATACATATTACTGTAAATTTCTCTTCCTTACGATGACAGTATCAGAGCGGGAAAGCAAAACTACACGCTCGTAACAATAATATTATATATATATATATATATATATATATATATATATATAAAGAGCATAGTGGTAGCGTATCTTCAACGTCATCTTAGCTTCCCGGTTCGGACATGGTGTTCTGTGTCCTATCTGTGTGTTGTGTTAATGACCCCCGTGTAAAAAGGGGTTGTGCAAGCGAATGTGTGTGTCACCCTCACCTGAGTTGGAAGTGAGACTGGGTGCTCAGGGGTCTTTATCCTTAGAAGCTACTGCACCCCCTTTCCGTGGGGACACGACATCATCATCATCTATTGTAGAGTTTAGGAAATTAAAAGAAAAAAAAATGACCTTGGTAATTGCTTACGTTTAGATTAAGTTATATTTGGAAATTCTTTTCACATTGTTAAAATAAATGTAGTGTCCAGAAATAACCAGTTTCATTGAGATATTTAATTGATGTTTGCCCGTTAAATGCGTCAATCGAAGTTTGGAATTCCGTGACATATAAATCTTAATGAAAGCCGTTTTCATCTCAATTTGCGTCAATTATTCTTTTATGATGTCTGAGAATAAATTGTTGTTAAAGTTCCGCATGGAGAATAGTGAGGAACGTCATAAAAACATTCATTAAAAACTATTTGATTGATCTTCTATAACTACTTATCAATGGAGACAATTCCTACTGTCTACCAGTCATCTGAAAAATGTGACTGCGCAAGTTATTTGCGTAATATCGTGAGATGCATTTTGACAGCATTTATTTTCTACAGTAAAATAAGAAACTGAATCTTGAATGAGACTTCTGCAATTCATTTGTTTAATATTATGTAGAAATAAATGTATTAAGCTTCAAATAATTATCTTTTTAAATTATTGCGTAATAGAGATATGTATTTTAATAAAAAAAGGATGTTTATTAAAATATATATTGTTTATATCAATACATATATATTTAATTAGCTGGTACCCGGCGCGTTGCGGCCGTCGAAAAAAATAATATTAAGTGCAATTATTCGGCAATGTTTTATCGAATTAGGATGAACGGTACGACAGTACATAAAACACGAACAAAAATCTTTTTTTATGGATTAGATTTGTGTATTGTTTTAGAATGGTAAAACTTGGTGTTCTTTCAGAATGGTAATGAAAGAAACTATAAATTGTATCTCGCGACTCGTTTCCTATCCGTTCAGGATTCTCAAATTTAATTTTAGGAAATGGGATTAAAATATCTTGTTTAAAAATGGATTAAACATTGAAAATATATTTATACCATAGAATCTTTAATGCAGTTGAAAAGATCATTTTTTGAAAATTAAGATAGTGCAAAATTATTTGTACTGCAATATTTTTGGTGGTTATTGCAAAAAAGGCTAACATTTAATTAAAATTTAAAACATCCAGGATATGTCTCCCCAAAATTTTCTCGCATAATTTGTCATCAAGTCGTAACCTCTGAGAATGATTTGCATAGTATTTGTGCTTAATAGCCATACAATATGAACCTTTCACTTAGATTTAGCATTTCTACCGAATCTATTATCTCCTCGGCCAGTTGTTGGGAGAATAATCCTTGGTAAATTGATGTGGCTGAGATCTTTAATCCTTGGTAAATAGATGTGGTTGAATGAATTTTTATTATTTTTATTTTTGATAGTTGTTCTACCCCTATGATCATACCTTAGATGTAAACAATAAGCTGACCCAGTTTCATCGCCATCGGATGAAAGGTTAGGGAAGGCATATAAGACATACAGACAAACATTCATTCTTATTTATATAGATAACCTATAAAAAATTTTGTTTTTTTGAATTTATAAACAATATTTCTTGCTTCAGATTAATATTTGTTAACGAGAGCTGGCAATAATAAAAATAACTAAATTCAATAACTAAAATTGTTTTTGTGTGCTTGCTTACATCTTATACAATTCCACATCTCTTGACAGATTCGAAAGAAATTTTGCACATACAGTTACTTAGTATCTAAAATTATTTATTGCTTTCTTAAAACATCTCTGTGTTTCTCAAAGAGAGTTGAAAGATTTAAAATTTTCCACCATAATTTCAGAAAAAAATTAATATCACAAAAATTGTTTTGTACTATTTCAAAATTCGAAAAATTTAAATTTTAGTTTTCTAAATTTTTTTCTAAACATTTATTTATTTAATATTAGTCATTTTCTTAAAAGGTTAAATATATTTTACAGCAGTACATTTTTTAACGAAATATGAACCCTATTTTACTTTTTTGTTACATATCACACAGGCACGCTTTTACCAACACTTGAAGTCACTTACTGCTTTTTGTCTCAATTACTTTTGCTTTTGTTACGTAGCCTTTTTAAATTGAATAATCAGTTAAATTTCTTACGCAATCGCATTTGATGCATGGTTGAAAAACTACCTTTTTAAATTGTTGCATTTTTTTAAAAAATCGTGTGACCTAATTTCGTTTCATATTGGAATAAATTAAAAAAAACTTTAAAGTTTTCAATTAGTATGTCGTAAGTTATTTCTTTGCTATTTTTTAACTTGTGTTTATTGAATATTATTATTTATATGCGGATGGGCATTCCAGGTACAAACATTACTGCTTGAAAATTATTTATTTGCAAGTTATCTAAATTCTATTATTGTTGAAAATCTTATTATTGGTTAATATTAAAACACCGAATTATAACAACATTTTGTGGAAACAATTCTTCAAGTATTGGATCCATGTCATCAAATTCTATTTAAATTAAATGTTATTACTAATTAAATTAGTAATTAATATTAAAACGCCGAATTACAACACTTACACACTTTTGTAACAATTTTTTAAGCATTGAATTCATACCATTAATTCTATCTTTATAATGAATTCTTTAGAGAGTTTTTAAGTCGCTAATTATCTATCGCTGAGAATAACAAAAACAGAATACCTGAAG
Source organism: Argiope trifasciata (assembly GCA_026543055.1). NCBI lineage: Eukaryota > Metazoa > Arthropoda > Arachnida > Araneae > Araneidae > Argiope > Argiope trifasciata. Next base: position 4,977 of record JAPMOQ010043061.1, read on the forward strand.
AAATCTTAATAAGAACAAAACTCTACCAAAAGAAATGTATTGATTTGGAATAAAAGATATTCAATATTTTTTGGAATGTGGAAGAATATTTTCTCACAAAATCCGCCTCGAAGTCGAGCCCGTAATTTGAAAGAATTTAAAATGGAAGGGATTATTTTTAAAACTATGCAAGAAAGGATTATAGCTGAAAAAATAATATTTTTAAATCTCTTTAAAAACTTGACGGGTTTTTTTGCTATTATTTATCAGTACTTTAAAATATTTTTTAACCTTGTAGTTGTCGTTCCCTCAAAATTAACCTTCCAGCTGTTTATCCCGCGATTTCAGCGGGGTGGCAGTTAGTTCAATTTTTATTGCATTCCACGTTTTTTGCAGCTTAATATGTTTATTTTTACAGATCTCTACTATGTCCTTAACCTGTAAGATTTTTGGAAAATATTTGAACTTATTTGCAAAAATAGCATTTAAATAAGTGATTTTAAAAAATTACATAAACACGATCATGAACGCTCTTGCATAATTCCTAAATGCTGTATTATAATATATAAATTTTGAAGCAATTAACTGCCATTATTTTAATGAATTTTTATTTAAAAATAATGAGCAATATAATTATAAAATACAAAAACAGTATAAAATAATCAAAGTGGAATGGATTAAAAATAAAATGAGCGTAAAGGCTAAAATTTTGTTTTGGTGTTTATATATATATATATATCGAAAATTGAATATTTGTAATACAAAACTTTAGAACAATATAATATTGAAAAACACTTAAAATTTAGGTTTAAAAAAAATCAAAATTTCGGTTTTATATTCATTTTATTGCAACATTGTAAGATATTATATATATACCTCCAAACATATAAATTTCTGGCAAATCTTAACTAAATTTATAAATCTAATGTACAGGTTTGCATCTTTTTTAAATGATGACGAATCACTCATAACTAATTCTGCTTTTCTTTTCAACACTTTTAGTTCAACCTCCCTTTGTAAAGTGGAAGGCTTTTTTTAGCTCAGTATAAGATCGTTTACCAGCATTATTGAAGTTTTCCCTTGTTATCAGTTTGAATAATGTTTAGTTTGGGTATATTAACCACTTCGCATACAATGCCGTTTCTGAGACACGCATCGAATGATTGGATTTCTAATTTTTAATGTGCAATTATGTGAAAAGTATTAACTCATTTGAAATGAAACATATTATTATTAAAGGAATTAAAATAATAGTAAATATTTCAGTGAGGAAGCTATTCAATTCGTCATTGAATTAGGAAGTTAAGTACATTCGTATGCCAAGTGGTTAATGTCCATTGGGACTCTTTTGAGATCATAATTTTGAACTGAGGTCAGATGGCAAAGACGACATTTGAGCTGGCACCCCATCTCCAAACTTTTACATCGCACCAGTGGGAGGACATTTAACCCCGACTCATTGAACGTAGACCAGATCCACTTACACGATGGTTATTCGGTGGATTCGAGTTTCGAACCTGAAGTCTCGGGTTTCAACCCGGCCACTGCGGCCCATTGAATACTATAACTGTTGGTTGCAGGTTCTTTGTTTTTAATACTATTCATTTTTATTAAACAAAAATAGGCGAAAATGCTTCTACATGAACAGAAGAACAAATTCGTAGATGTGGAACATATAATAGTCGCGGATATCTTTGAAATACCAGTAACAGTTCGGAACCCTATTATTGCCGCGATTTGTCGAATTAAAGCCCAATTCATGCTTTCGTAACTTCTTATGGTATAAAGGTATACGCGCAGGAAGATCAAATCCTGTCATTTAAAATTTCGGAATTTCTTTGACTTGTTTTCCTCCATCGGGTCTCATGTTTCACCATTTTGAAACTTTTAGTGCCTCATTTGGGCATATTAAATGAGACACTAAAAGCTTTTTTCAGGACTGCGTTTGATATTAGACTGGTAGTAGGACAAATGCGTACTACCACTTTCGTACAGGTCATAAAAGGCCAATAAATCACTCTAAGCCCATTGAAAAAAAGGGGGTAGGGAGCAATTAGTCTAGGTTTGCTAAAAAGATGTTATCTGTTTGCAAGAGTATTTGGCGGGCAAGGGTATTGGCGTTTTAACTGAGTCTTGATGCGTAAACATAAGAATTTTTTTTTTTTGTCTCTATGTGTACGAGATATGCTGACTTTATACCCACCATGCCGTTTATCTATGAAATTTGGCAAATATTTACTTTAGAGGGTAGAAAAGTGATTTTTTTTTTAAATTTTAATTCATCAAAAAATAAAAGAAATATTGACTTTATTTTCGTTATAACTTTTTTTAAATTTACAGTAAAAAAACAGTTTTTACAGCATTTTAAAATTAAAAAAATACGTATAAAAAAACCCTACGTAGGAATATTTCATCATGTCTTTTACCTTATTGTTCAGAATATATATATATATAAGTGATAAAAAATTTTGTAAAAAAAAAATAGACAGAAAATGGGGCAAGTGCAGAGCACACGGAAGGTAAAATAACAGCGTAAGAGTGATGAATACTAACTGGACGACAAAGGCGGTAAGTTTAAAGTATACGACTAAATACATCAAGAACGCTTGCATTATTACGCTTGAATTCTCTGAATTATTCATTCACAGTATAAGTATGCTAAATATAGTTCTCAAATAAAAATCAATAATTTAAAAAAAAAAAAATGTAAAATAGAGATTCCATTCTAAAAAATTACACCTAAACATCACAAATGATTCTAATTGTTTTAAGAGAAGTTGATCATTTCAAAGTACATTTCAAATGATTAATAGCGCATAAGTCAATAAGATAATTTAACAACTGATAAATTTCCTACTGTTTGAAATTAAATCTGTTCAAAGTTTTTGAACTTCTAGGAATCAAATACATATTTCATATATAAATGAAATAAATAACTTAATAAACCTGATATAGCTATAAAAATATATCTTATCTTATATTTAAAAATCTAATATTCTCCTTTATATGAAAACTTTATCTTTACATATGAAAATATAAACTGAAGATCTTGACTATAAAATTTACATGCTTATACAAAATCTGTATTCTTTTTGCAGAATAAAAATACGCAACTTAAAAACTGATAAATCAATAAAATTAATGATTTTTATTTAAATTTTAAGATAGTTTACATTAGGGATAACATATTTTTAAATACACTGAATTGCATGTTCTTTTTCTCCCAAATATACTCGTGTTGAATTTAGTATCTCTATGCACAATGGTCTATGTTTTAAATAGACTGATAGACGTATTATATGCATTCACTTTTATTCTTGGAAGAAAATCCTATTTTATGAATTAAAATTTTTAGATTAAAGTCTGAATATTCTTCATTTTAATGTTTAAATAATTTTAAGCGAAAAATTCGGAGATATCTGTCAAATTTAAAGCATATGCTTCCGTGTTAAAAATCCATTTTTTCCATTCCCCCCCCTTTATATATCTTTGCGTATGTTATCTGGTAGTTCGTTATTTGTTCTTAAAACAGTCTTTATTTTATTTTATGAATTAGAATTAAAATTCGGGATATTTTAGTGGAACCTTACAACTGAAAATGGAATAATAATATTAAGAAAGCATTTTTTTTTTTTTTACTATTTTTTAAACTTATCCCGCATTTACTATTTATTTGATTTTTATACTTTTGCAATAGATTAAAAATATCATTTTAAAACATTCTTAGTGTGATTTGTTTTGTCTTTTTTGACATTGTTTCGAATTGAGGTAATTTTAAAACGCTGTATTCTCTTTTTTTTTTCTTTTTTTCTCATTGACGCTGTAAGTTTTGAAAGTGGAATGCATAAGAAGCTTATAAAGAATACTTATGATAAATATTAATTGCAAAATGCATATGCAGGTAAGTTAAGATAATATTCTAGCTGAATGAAGAAATTTAAATGTGACGAGTCTCAGTAAATGACAAATTTTAACAAAAAGTGATTAGTCTAAAAAGAAACAAAGAAAAATTCTTTTCAAACTAAAAATTAAATAAGAAATTGAATTAATTTAGGGGAAATGAAATAACAGTCTACGAAATTGGGGAGTACTGGAGAAAAATCTTTATTCTGCAGTGTAAATTAAAAACTTAAATCTATTTTGTTGAATTGTGGTTTTTTTTTCATAAATTTTTATTTTTCAAAGAGATAATTAAAATTCAATCTAGAACCTCAATTTATCTCATATTTCATTCCTAGAACTGCTTAGATAAGGAACCTGTATATTAATGTAACGATAATTCATTTGAAAGCAGTTAATTTTGAAATATTAGAGAATCAGAAATGAATGTTATATAATTATGAAGAAAATAAACATCACTTTAAAAATTTCTTTAATGTTACAGCAAGAGTTTCTCATGCAATGTAATAACAGATATCTGACTTTATTTTTTTAATAAAGAAATTAATGCTCTAAATTCATTTGCTCTCGAAATTTTATATTGACCTTTTAAAAAGGGACTTGAGAGTCAATTTTCAAAATTTACAACTTAAAATTGCTGAATAAAAATTAAATTAAAATCAGTGAAAAAATTGAAGGGCATAGAATTGGTTGTTTCGAGATTTGCATTTTCCCAGGGTCCCTGGAAGGTTTAAAATGGCCATGAATTTTTCTGAAATTATAAATAATTACATTGTTTAAAATATGGTTAAAAAACGCATAGCTAATCAGTAAAAATTTCAACAAAGGTGTAGGTGTATATCGTTCAAGAGTATATTACCAGAACTTCATTCAATACTTTTGTTAATGCCTTATTTTACATACAAGAACGATCTATAAAAAAAATTTAAATTTCTGAAGAACATATACTGCATATATTAATGTAAATTTATTACGTACATTAATGTAAATATTTTTTAAATTCTGTTTTATATTTTATCTATAAATTTTTATTAAGGTTTAATAAATAGTGCGACAAGAAGAAAATTAAATTTGAATTCAGCTAATATCATCTAAAAATTTTCGCAGATAAAAAGGATCAGTTAGCAAAATATTAATATACTTCTGATTTAGTAAACTACTTATTTTATGCACCATATTTTATGCAATATTTCATATACACAATGCAAAGTCATGTAATGAACAAATAATTTATCTTTATCAGAGCAGATTTTTTTTAATGTAGCAACATTGAAATTAAATCTACAGTGATAAACAGAAGAGTTTAAATTTGTAAAAGTGTTCTACTCTAGAATTTAAAAAAAAACAACTTATATAGCACGGAAAATTAACATTCGTACTTGAAATATTTTCTTACTACTTACTTCATTTCAAGATTTGTCTTTATAACTATTCCCATCTTACAAATCATTTCAATACTTTTAAAATCGTTTAATTGTACTTAAGAAACAACCATTTTTTTAAAGTTCCTATATTTAAGTAACATACATTTCAGTATTCAAACTTATTGAATTAAACAAACGAATCAAAAAGAAATAAAACAAAAACTAATGAAACCAAAATTTATTTGTTTAATGGAAATCGTTATATTTTGTAAAATAATTTATTTACCAAAATCTAGATTGTTGTTCCAGAGTCGATATAGTATTTATATGAAAGAAATATCATTCGTCATTGATTTTTATCATACATTTTTGAATAAATTCATTGAAAAACAGTTCATGCTTCATAAAAAACAAAGTGGAAAGTAGCGCATTAAATTGTATTAAACAACATTAAGTATTCGAAATTTTCTTAAGCATGTTAACTCTCGCCAAATTTGACACTTTCAGATAACGTTTAAACTGTTGCAGCCTCTTCTAAACCTCCTCTTTTACAGTAACACAATCCCATTGTAAACGATACCATTGATTGACAGTTTTATGACTCGTACGCATATGGGTGTACGAAAGAGTCATACAACCATTAGAATAGCTGTTACCCGGTGCGTTGCTGCCGTAAAAGAAATAATTTTGGAAATATTGTTTGAAATTTAAAATAACTGTTTTCTTTAAGAATTATAGAAAGGTTAGCTTTTATTTTCATATCTGAAATCAATACATTCATTGAAATGGAAGAATATATAAAGGAGAAGCGTCAACAGTATTTATTCTATTCTTTCTTACTTTACTATTCAAGAGCTTGAGGGTAGGCAGTATTTTTGTTTTGTTTTTCCGCCTTCAGCAGAAACAAATTTCTTGACTGTCCGACTCGTAAGCATCCAGCATGCAACTGGTTATGTGAAAAAATGGATTTTTTAAGGCTCAGTACTCATTTAAAGTGCAGGCAATAAGAACTCAAAGCTTCATTGCGATCGGATGAGGGCACGGCAGCGCATAAGACATACAGACAAACACTCATTTGTATTTATACTGATTACATCATTTTACTCTGCCTATAAGCATCCTGTTAGTGCAAGTAATAACTTGTTCAAGTTTTATCGCAATTGGATGAGTGGCACAGCAACGCATAACGCACAAACAATAATTCATAAATTATTGCTTAATAATTGTGGTAAATAGATTCAAAAATATTTTTTATATATTAGATCATTTTACTATGCCTATAAGCATCCCGTAAATGCAAGTAATAAAAGTCTCCAAAGTTTCATCGCAATCGGATGAGCGGTATGGCAGCGCATAAGAGACACACAGACAAGCATTCAATTTCATATATATATATATATATATATATATATATATATATATATATATATAAAGTTTTCAAAGTATTTGTCAATGAATAACTTATTTTCGTAAGCTTTATTTTCATTTTTGAAGATTCATAAGGCCTGACAAAATTTGTAAAAATCGGAACATGAATTTTAATAGTATTTAATATAGTTTCAGAAAGGAACCCGTCAACTGAGCGTTTTTATGCATTATGTTTTTATTGCATTCATTAATGTTATGCCAAACATAAAGCTCGAGTGATAAGGAAATTATTTTTAAATAGAATTTTTACTTAATTTGATGAGAGATTATGACATATATACATTTTTATTTGAATAATATAAATAGACCTTTACTGAAACTGCAACAAGTCATTCTGATTGAAAATCATAGTGGCGCAATATTTCTTAAAGAATTTAAGGCATCCAAGTTAAAAACAATGGTAATCGAATCTCTTGGCTGTTATTATTTTTTGTTGGTCAGACTTTCCTCTTTTCAAAACAATTTATCTTTTCTAAGAAAAATAAGACCTATCATATCTTTCATATAGGTCAGCATATTTTTCAGCTAAATGTAT
>JAPMOQ010043063.1:0-12500 GCA_026543055.1 Argiope trifasciata
TAAATAAATAAATATTTAAACAAAAATACAATTTTATTCGTTGTAAAGGACAAAGCATTTAGATATAATCTCAGCAGATAAGTAATTTCTTTTCTTTTCAAGCTTTTAGTAAAAAGAATCAAATATTAGAAATTATTTATTTCAATTGACGTATTTCCCCTACAACTCTAAATATGTATATATATTTATATTTTTATTATCAAAAAAAAACTTTTTTTTAGTTCAAAGAAATCCGAATATTGTTCACACACACTTGGGTACACACGGATATATAATAGATTACAAAGCTTTTTTTCTTCTTCGTATACTAAAAACTAAAACGTGAAAGAAGAATATAGAAGTCTAAAACGTGAAAATTAATCATATTTCCAGGCCGAATTTTTAAGGCCTACAATACTTTTTCCTTATAATATTTTTCTGCAAGAAAATTCAAAACAATTTAAGTAATAAAAAATAAAATGTATTAAATATAACCAAACTCCGTTATTATATAAGACAAAAAGTGATTAAAAGTTAGTTTAAGTTGTATTTTACTATTCATATTTTAAACCTATTTTCCTACCAAAATAAATAAAGTATTGAAAAAAATTTGAAAAACGATTTAAAAAAAATGCTTGAGTAAAATTAATTTTCTGCTAGACGAAATTTACATTAAAAAATAGTAAATTCTTATTAAATATCATACATTTAATTGGAAATTCTTTGTTATTAATAAATTCATAAATTAATATTTTTCAGCGTTGTTCAAAATGAAAGATGGCATCCGCATTCCGTAGCAATTCGTCTTTGGGAGGAAACGAAATTTATTTCACGTAGCAAATCTACATGACAGTGATGTATTCGATGGAGTTTTGCGCACCATCATTTTTCAAAGTAAAGATGAAAAATAGGAAAGTATGCAAAAAAGAAAATAACATTTTTTTTATCATATAGTTTTGCTTTGTAAAAGATTTTGGTTAGAAATAGATTAAACTGAAGTTTTGTTTCTTACAGAAATCTGTGGCATCGGAAAGTAATAGGATTTTGTTCATCAAATTTAAAATGGATAAATTAAACTCTGTAAACTAAAAGATCTATTAATCAAAGTCCATGTTTTAAAATAAAATGCTAAAAATAAATAAAATTAAATACAGAACAGATCATTCTTCCTTTTAAATCGTATAAATAATAAATAACGAAAAATATTACGCAAGTATAAAATTATGGAAAAAAAATTACAAATTTACATCAATTAAAATGCTACTGGAGATTTTAAAAATTCGTCTGCAGGAAATATTTACTTCAATGTTATCTTTTTATATTTATGAACTGACATAAAATATCATCTTACTCATTTGGAATTTATTATGATTTTTTTATTCTCTCTTTATTACTTTTCAATTCTTCAAATAATTTTTTTTGTCTCTGAAAAAAATTGTTTTTCCCCCATTATATATTTCCCAAAATAATATAAACCTAGTTGTAAATTAAATTTTATAGGTTTCTTCGATTTTTTTAACATCCGTTCTCAAAAGCGCAGCTTATTTCACATAGCATTATTTTTACATAAACAATATTTGTTTTTTTTATTACTGTTAGAATTAATTTAATAAATTTTCTGTCTGTTCGGAATATATAATATTTATAATACATTTAGTTATTTATGCTTAAACTATTCGCTGAATAATAATATTTTTATTGAATAATAAATCAACAGTTCTACCAGATTTAAACTGTTTTAATAAAATAAATCTGTATGACTGTATGATGATTCATATGAAGCACGACGAAAGACCACGGTAAGATGAAAAATTTTAATAGTTCATGGTTTTAATGATCTACAATTAACAATAAATTGGAAAATATTTTAATATTTAAATTTTCTAATTCTTTTCTATTAGAGCACCAAAAGCCGACCAATAATTTATTTTCCTGTGAAAAAAGCAGCGAATATTTTAAACTTGAAAAGATATTAGACAGCAAGCACATGCGCAATGTGTCAAATAGCTTGCCATTTTAGATGACATATATAGTTACGTTTTCAATGTTATTGTGTCAGAACACTTATCAACTTCATTTTAAGAGTTGGTATTTAAAAAAAAAACATGAAATTCTGTTATCGATATTTGAAACGCAGTTAAGTATACACGCATAACGAAATTTATGATGAAAACGAACTAAGTTCAAACAAAAAGAATTTTCTAAAACTAAATGCAGATTTATTTCGGGGTAAATAAATAATAAATAAATAAAATTTATTTGGGGGTGACAATATCACAAAAAACATCATTTATATAATTTTTTTGTTGTTGTTAAAACAAAACTAAAGAAACAAGCAATTAAATGATTTCTTTAAAATTACTTAATTTTGCAGATTAATCAACATAATTTTTAAATAAAAATTATTTACATCAAATTAATGGATAAACTGCTCCGCGAAAACCTTTCCTATAATTCGAAAATTTCATTCTCTTCGATATTTATGAAACTAAGCGTTGCGTAGCAACTTTGCTCTATTTGAATAAACCATAACACACATAAAATTACATCTTAACTTAACAAATAGAGTAAAAAAAAAGAATTTTGCAATTAAAAAAATACATAAAAAATTTCTAAGCTTCCTTCTTATCAATGAATTACAAACAAAAAATAAATTTTCTATGCGTACAAGAAATGCATTTGCTTTACATACAGAAAATTTTCACTAAAAGTAGATTTTAAAAAAATATAAAGTTTGGTTATTCAAATACTTTATAAAATATAACAGTTTTAAATAAATAAAACTAAAGGAAAAATTAAACAGAAATCACATTTTTAAACTCAAAACGAGAGTTAATAGCAATAATTTGGGGAGGATACAAGATCTGTAAAGCGCCAAGCCATCAGTGCAGCTTATCAATCATTTATCAACACTCTAAGGAAAGCAAGTTGATTGAAACAAATGATAAGAGACGCTTATTCATTCAAATAAACAAATTAGATAAAATTTATTTACATTAGGCTCGCTTGGAGTAAACTGATTCCGTTCTCTGCGTTTCGAAAGGCTTTTTTAAATGGTTCTTTCATAATTATTAAGAATTTTCCAGTGATGCTTTACTAAAAAGGCAATTTTATACGCAGACGATTTTATTACACGTGATTTTAGAATAAATAGAAGTACCGTCATAATTTTATCGTCTGAGAGAGATAAATTCATATAATAACACAGATTTAAAAAAGAACATTTTAGAATTATTAAAAAAGAATATTGTATTCATTAAAAGAATATTTATTATTATTTAAATAATTATTAAAACATGTTTAAGTGATGCATCATCTACTCATTAAGCTTTTAAATAAGAAAAGATATCTAATTTGTTCATACTTTACCCATATGTTTTCCTAAATGGTAATATCAGTTGCCTGCTAAATGAAATAATTCACATTTTCCGAGTAATCCGACTATTCGTGTAAGAAAACTTGACATTCGTCAAAAGAAAAAGTTAATCGTTTGGAAATAAAAAGAAAATAAATAATTACATCAATGAAATAAAATAAAAAATATGCCTATGGTACAAGTACAGCGATTCGGAACATTTAAAATTTGTTATCGAATGCAAAATCTTGAAACTCTTGTTCTTAATTTAAAGAACAATTCTTTCGTAGTTTGAAATCATTTTCCATTATTTGTTTCATATTTTCTTAGATAGTAAAACTTTTTTTTCGCAGACGAATTTTACTTAAGCTACTGGCATCTTCATAGGTTATCAAATTTTGACTGCTTTATTGGAAATCGTATCATATTCACATTAGCGTTCATTAACGTCACTGGACGCACTGTGCTTTAAATTTTAATGGAACTTTATTTTTTAACAATGACTAGGAGGTTTCGTCTCTTGCTCAATTTCCCTGCCATCCTGATGCTTTTTTCGAGCCATGATTGTCCTCATATTAGTAGGATTTTCTTGAAAAATTGCGTTCCTTCCTCCAGACAACAAAAGTAAAATGAAACTAATTATTTCAAAAATGACATGAGCGAATAAACCCAATAAATTTTTTCTTTAAAAAAAAAGAAATAAATATTTTAGCATTAATTAAAATTCAGAAAAAATTCAATCAGAATTTCAAATTTTTCTGCTGAAATGAAGAATTAAAATATAGAACTGAAAAAATTTAAACAAATTAAATAAAAAGTTTCTGAAAACAGGTAAGAGATACTTTCTAATATAATTTCTAATATATTTAATACATTTTCATTAATTTTTATTAACTAGGGGCATCTTTATAAGCAATATTTTTAATGTTACGTACTTTAGCCTGGATTCTGATTCCAGCTCTAGGTTTCGCTCTGGACTATGTTAAGCAGCTGACCAAATGAAAATATTGCATATTAATCATTAATTTCTTTCATGAATTTAATCGGTCATTATTAATTAATTTAAGTTCGATCTTCGCATTTTTTCTTCCTTTATTGTCAATGGATGCTCCATTACTATTTAAAAAATAACATAAGTTTAACAAATGTATTGCTTAAATATTCTGACGATTGTAGTCGACAGATAAAAAATATTCGATATTCGAAAAAAGTAAGCAAATTTGAAAACTGTTCATCGATGTTGCCGTAAACGGTACATCTAAAAGTGGAATTAACAAATAACATCGTTTTAAACTCATTTGCTGTTAAGTAAGTTAAAATAATAATTTTACATTTTTGTCATCATTTCATCATCAAATGCAGTATAAATACTTTCTAACAATATATTTGATTGCATATTTCAAACAATACTGGCAAAACAAAACTCAAATGTCAGCAGTCAGATAACGCCATCCACCAATCACAAAACAAATAAAACGCAATGTTTATATAAAATGTTTTCTTTTATTCAATAGAGAGAAATATTCAGTCAGTTCTACTGGAATCCTAATCAATAGATTATTTTTTAAGGATTAGTTAACAACTATTTACATAAGCGCATTAAGAATTTAAAAAAAAACTAAACAAAGTATAACGTAAATTTAAAATATTCTCTTGAAGTTATCAAAGTCATGATGTATTTTAATGGGTTCTTTGGTAAAACAAATATTGAGTTCACTTTTCCCCAGACGTATTTCCAAAAAAAGACATTTTTTCAATTCCTACTATTAGTTCGCGCTCTCCCTTTATATATTTATTTATAAATCTTGCTCAAATTTTCAATCATTAATAAAACACTTATTATTCATCCACTCGAATTCAAATACCTTTTTTAAACTTGTGGTGGATGAGACTCGATGTTAATATAGTGTTTTTGGCAAATATAAATAATTAAATTAAATTTATTTTTATTACTTTAAATAGCAGTTTGTAATGAACAGTGATATCAACAGGCAGTAGCTCAATCGATAAAACGCGAGGATTGCGCCATTTTTCACGTGAAGGTGAAGAATGCGAGTTCAATTCTTGCGAAAATCAATCCCTTTTTTTTGATAATAATTTTTGTGATAATTATTTAATAAAAAGTAACTACAGTAAAATTTTTCTTTGTTGACCTAAGTAGGAATTGAATATCAATTTTTCTTTTCATTATTTGTTTTATTTATTTTAAAATTGATACAATACATCTATAATTGGAAGAATACTTAATTTTCATAATAATAAAAGTCTTAGCTCACTCAAAGAGCGTTTCGCATCATGATCAAGATTCGAGAAAGTATTATGATTGCTAAGCTGTATTGTTGTAACGTAAGCCAATAGCAAAATGATGGAAAACAGTCTTGGATATCACATATTGAACCGTGACAGCTTTGACACACTTATTAAGCAGTTCGGTGAAATTATACCACACACGATACCAGAAACATCTATAAATCTGCGGTTGAATAAATGCATTGCTTAAATATTCTGACACAGTATTCAGACAATTGTAGTCGACAGATGAAAAATATTCGATATTCGAAAAAAGTAAGCAAATTTGAAAACTGTTCATCAATGTTGCCATAAACGGTGAATCTAAAAGTGGAATTAACAAATAATATCGTTTTAAACTCATTTGCTGTAAAATTAATCAAAACTAATTAATTTTACATTCTTGTCATCATTTCATCGTCAAATGCAATATAAATATTTTCCAACAATAATTTTGATTGCATATTTCAAATAATACTTGAAAAAAAATCCTCAAGTTTCAGCAGTCAGATTACGCTATCCAACAATCAAAAAAACAAATAAAATGCAATATTTTACATAAAAAATTATTTAATAGAGAGAAATATTTAGACAGTTCTAATGGAATTATAATCAATAGATTATTTTTTATGGATTAGTTAATAATTATTTACATAAGCGAATTAAGAACTAAAAAAACTAAACAAAGTATAACGTAAATTTGGAATATTCTCTAGGAATTTTCAACGTCATGATGTATTTCAATGTAGGTCAGCGTCATGATGTAATGATGTAAAACAGTTGGATATCACATATTGAACCATGACAGCTTCAACAACGCTTATTAAGCAGTTCAGTGAAATTATACCACACACTATACCAGAAACATCTTTTAAATCTGCGGTTGACATCTTTACAGAGATTTAGTGAGAACGTTATTCGTATGATGGAAAACCAGAACTTTACAGCCGGCGAGGAAATGACGAATTAAAAGAAAAGATTGCTCCAGATTGACTCGACGATGGATAAAAAACTCCAACCATAAAACAAAGCCCTTTGTCTTGGACTAGCGTAAACGGAAAAAAAGGGCACAAGCGACCTTCACAGAAGTACTACTAGTAGGACTAACAATTGTTCTGCTGTTTCAAAGGCTGGACGCGGTAAAGAACTTATTCAGTCAAATAATATCTCAGATTACAGAGTCAAACGAATGTTTGCCGTTTGTACAATGAGTAGGTCTGTTAACGGGTGTACCCAAGTTGCTTTTAAACCTTGGTTTGTGATAATCATGGCTTTAAATCCTAAGTTCTACTGTTTTTTTAAATCGTTTATTTGCATAGTTTGATTTCTGAGTACTGGATGAGATGGTTTATTTAAGTGATCATCTTGATATATATGAAATTGTTTCATTTATTGTGAATGATAGATCAATACACCAAGTATGTAAATTATTTGCAAATGTTTGTTCAGTTGCATTATAGACATAATTCATAATGGCTTAATCGTTTCAGAGAAGTAGATATCTTGTGGAAAAAGAAAATATTCTCTGTCAACAGTTGTGAATGTCGAAGTTGTCTTAGTGTGTATACCGAAGAAAATATTATTTAATGCAAGAGTTTTCAATACGTGGTGCAGGCACTACTAATGGTTTATTTTATTATTTTGGGACAATACAATATTTAACAAGATTTTAATCGGTATGCTTAAAATTATTGGCGACACCAAAGAAGCAGTCTCCAGTTGCAATTAATGCCCCGTTTTTGCCAATTTTGGTTTAACCTGAAATTCATGATAAGATATAGCATCAAGAAATGTTTGTCTTCCACCACATTTTGAAAGATTTTAAAATTTTAAAGCATTATTTCACTGAACGTTCTCGATACGAAAAAATATGTCAACAAATTTCAGCAACTGCAACTTTAGTAGGGATTTCGTCAAGTTTTATTTCATTCTTGCACATAAATCCTTAAGTAAACCATCAATCCTTAAGTAAACCATCAATGCTTTTTAAGCTCCGGATAAATTCCCGAAACATCTTTTTACTGCACATTCTTTATGGAGAAAATCCCTGACAAATTCCCTAAATCACAGTCACTCTACAGATTTCACCAATTTTTTATTTTATTTGAAAATTTATGGCGCATACACTCAACATCAATGGTTGCTTGCACTCAGCAATATTCTAGGGATATTGAAAAATAAAACATAATATTACTTCCAGCCTTAAGAACTAATCCGATTTCTCCAAACTGCTCGCAAAGCAATCAAATCAGAATGCTCCATGTTTATTACGGAATTACAATTTAAAATAATGCTTTAATTTGGTGTAATAATATTTCATTTAACAAAATGCTTTGTGCCACTAAAATAATACTGTTAATATCATACAAGACAGCAGGTTGTAGAGAGTGGATAGATACGCATTATTACCAGGTATCTCCTAGCAATATGTGGTAAAAGATATCGCAAAATTAACGCAGGATTTGAATTTGTCACCATTTGACAGATAACATTATGGGGTTGATAAAAATGGAGAGTTACACTATAAAACAACGCGTTAACGCTATTTGAATTAAATAAAAAACATAGTGTTTTTTCTTTAAATTGCTATATTCATAAATACATATGATTGGGCTATGTATGGAATATAGAACAAATGGCCTTTATGGCTTTGTTGGCACATACGCACCCTTTTATCGAAAATTTTCCTGATTTTTTTTAAATACAAACGTGACTGAATTTCGTTGACGCAGCTTTGAATTTCGTACTTCCAATGACCGCCTGCTTGTGGGCTTATTGGAATACATCTTTGACTTCAAATAAACCTCATAAAAAGGGATTCGTTGGTGTTAAATCACACTATCTAGGAAGCCAAAATTTCAAATTTTGGCTGTTTTACTTTCATTACTTTTGAAGTATTGTTCGACAATGAAAATACCTTGTTCTATCGTGTAACGCTATAATTTTACTAATCTTAAACTATCGGTTGTCAAATGGTATTTGTAATAGGATTAGTAATACTTTACTGCTCGAATAGCGGCAAATTCAAATTTTGTGTTAATTTTAGACTCCTTTATTGAAATTTGTCATAACCATTTTGTCTAAATACAACTAAATTGCCTTCTTCTATACCCGTCTGCTTGTAGGCTTGTTAGCATAGACTTTTTACTTCAAATAACCCCATGAAAAGAAATCCAATGGTATCAAATCACACGATTTAGAAAGCATACTCTCAAATTTTCGAACTCTGGCAACCAGACTCATTATTTTTGAAATATCGTTCAGTAATGAAAATACTTTGTTCTGTTGCTCTCTATTTTTAGTAACCGTAAATTATCAACTGTCAAATATTTTTTTTAATAGACTAGAGTTATCAACACTTTACAACAAAAATGGTGGCAAATTCAAATCTAGCGTTAATTTTATATATCTTTTATTTGAACCTACTAAAACAATCTTTCGGTTAATTTGGATTATTTTAGATATTCTACGAATAACTCTCGGCAATTTCAAACATAAAATTAGAAGCCTAGAAAAGAAATGAAACTTCCTGCATTCAATTATTTTTCTCTTCAAACGTGATATCATCAAAAGTTTGAGATATCACTAAAGGCCAGCTATTAGAATAATTTGACTGAATTCTATAAGGATTGTTGGCATAGACCTTTGACTTCAAATTATACAAAAAAAAAAATCAAATGGAGTTAAATCCCACGACCTAAGGAGCCAACTCTCAAATTTTCAAATTTTGGCCATAAGACTTTCATTGTTTTTTTAAATATCGTTCATTGTTCTAATGTTCCATTTTTACTAACCCTAAACTATCAGGTGCAAAATATATTTTAATAGGGTTACCAACACTTTACAGTACAAATGATGGCAAATTCAAATTTTTTTGTAAATTTTGGGGCATTGTTTATATTTATTACTCATGATATAATGTATAGAAAAAATTAAAGCTGATATTTTTAAAATTACATACTCAATTTTAAAATCCTGTGATGTTTAAAATGTCATTTGGGTTCTAATCCACACAGGAGAAAATTTAGAGTTTCATATTACTTCCAAACCTTTTTCGAACAAATTCAAGAACCACACTTCATTTTTCGACCAATTAAGCAATTCAAATAAAATGCACTTTCCCTCCCTTTATTTCTCGAATCCATTCTTCATCAGGGCGAAATCAAACATCTATTGTTTCGCTCTTCGCCCTTTATAATGCATTCCGCATCAATTGATTACCTGCACAAAATCCGAAACATTTCCGGAAGCCTTTTGGCTTAGTCGCCATGACAACCAATTTAAAAGATCCATTGATTGCGGCCCTTAAAAACCTCGTGTTGAATGCCTTCTACCCCAAACAATGGAATTATTGTTCCAGGATAACTTTACAGATATATTCGTCTTCCCCCAAATGAGTAAAAAATAGCTCCATCAGCAAACATTTTCCTTGCCCTGCCTTCTGCCAGAAATAAAAATCGATGAATACCACCCAAACTGCCGGGTCATATTCTTTCCGATAGGTTGACAATGGGAGGATTGTAAAATTCGCTTCCTCTCCCCCTTCCTCAGCAGGGTTTAAGGTCATTTTTTCCTACTTTGGAACCAAGGCTCTTTCCTAAAGGCGTCTAGTTTCATTGTTTTCAAGGTGTTTTGTTTCACGCGCTGTTTAAGATTGTAAGAGGGTGCGTGTTAATCAATATAACATTACGGCTTGCCAGTGCTTTGGCTTGTGCCTTGTGAAAAAAACAACCTTGTCAAAACAGGGACGGGTTCGTATATTATAATCATGAAGGCACCATACTTTACATGCCATGCTGTATTTAGTGTTTATCATATATTTATTGAGTGCCCAAATTTTAATACAGTAAAAGCTCTTTATTCGTTGGGTATATGTTCCACAAATATACCACGAATACAGAAACCGCGAATACAGAATGGTAATTTATGTGGGATTATAGGGGATACGTTCCTAGGAGACAAAATTAAAAAGAAACAAATATATATCAAATATTATTTCCTGTCTATTCATTTTTCTTATTCATGTTTCTGGTGGATTATTGCATTCAAATGAGTTGCACCAGTCTTTAATCGTTACATTAAAATGGATAAAATAGTCTTTGAGATCTGCCTTCTTTGCGTCAGATTCAAATTAATCTTCGGCATGAGGTGAGAAAATTTTCATTTCTTAATCGCTAGTTTTACCTTATATCTTATTCGTTAATGACACAAATAGACTTTATTCATTGAGTAATAAGGTTGCTTTCATTCTGTTTGTTTACATTCTCAAAAACACCGATCGCGGCGAAGGCAGCTTATGTCAAAGTCCTCGGCGATATCATTTAACAACATACCTTAGGCAACGTTGTAATAAGATGTATTTTTTTTATTAGTCCATTTGACGGCATTTACAAAGGATATTGGGTTGGATACCTATTGGAACCCTTTCATTATTATGTATGTACTTATTAGATCCGTGAATAAAGAAATTTTTAGCCTCGAATATGGGAATTGGGTCGAATTTTTTTAATCCGCGAATAACGAAAACGCGAATGAAGGAGCGCGAATAAAGAGCTTTTACTGTGCATAACATTACGGCTTGCCAATGTAAAAAAATGCATTCAAAGCAGAGACGGGTTCGTAAATTATAATCATAAAGGCACCATATTTTACATGCCATCATGCATTTAATGTTTATCATATATTGATTGAGTGCCCAAATTTTAATATTCAGCGTATCAATTTTTTAAAAACTTCATCACTGACAATGTCATACATAGTAGGAGTAAATCCCTATGGAAATCTTTTTCAATTTTTAACCCCTTGCGTACCATGTAACCACTAGTGGATGCATGCTATGTATAGGGCAAAATCCCATTGTAACCTCATGTGGATACATGGCTTCTTTAGGTGTACAACCAGAGTAACCAGCACAGGAAACATCATAAGGTAGATTTTCTCTTATTGAGATTGTATAAAAAAATTTTGGATTCATTTTGTCTTCAGTTAATTGAAGGGTGGAAACAGGAGGAGGGGGGGGGATTGCAAAATGTCTGTGTTACGAGAATTTGAAAAAATAGGAAAATTAAAATTACAAATATTTGTGAAATTTCTCGAAATGTTCCTTGAAACAAAAAGCTTTTTTACATGCATTTCATGAGTGTATTATCATTTTAGTTTTTTTTTTTTTCAACTTTGTAGCACACCCAACAGCGTCGTAAAGTCAAGGTCAGTATCCCCAGAAATCTGGGATTTGCGCGTGAGCTAGAGAACGCCATCTGTTAAAGACCATTGGCTTCTACGATTATATATAAGTTTTACCACTTTTAACCTTGCAGTTAATCAATCCTAGGTTTTGCCATTTTTACAAATACCATTTTAAACTTTTTAATGTGTGTAATTCAATCTTTTAATGTAGTGTTTTTAAAAGATATTTTGTTGCAATTATTTTAACGCTGTCTCTATTCCACGGTTGTTAATAATCTAACCATACGATTGGCGCAGTTTAGCCAAGGTTGGCTTTTGCGCCACTAAAATTCGCAAACCAGCCAACCAGCCAGCCATACTTTACAGTATTCAGTGACGGATTGTCGACTAAATAACTGCATACTTCCAATAGGAGGCCGGCATAAAAATTATTATATGCTCAGTTCTCAAATAAGTAAAGCTGTAACACAAATTTTCTTAATTATGAAACATAGTTGTTGTATCCAATGGCACTTATCATTGACAGGCCCGCAGACTATGTAGCCATTGCAATTTAATCCGGATTGTGCGACTTTTGTTTTTTCAGTAGCGCCAACTGGGGACAAGAATACGAGTTAGTTACTCACCCGTTTTGCGGCGCGGATTTCATTCATAGATTGTAATTTAAGTCTGAATCAGAGAACGCTCACCT
>JAPMOQ010043075.1:0-11405 GCA_026543055.1 Argiope trifasciata
AAAGATGAAAATATAGCAATAGTAATCTTCGAAAAATTCTATCTGGCTATTCTGACATATCTTCATGCTCCACATCTCCCTGAACTTGAAAAATGCATTTGTAGGAATTATGTCTATCAGTCGATCTGCCTGTAGAAATGAGACTTCAAAAATGCTTTAAATTAGACGATTTAATTCGATACATGGTATCTACTTCAAATTCGTAGATTTGTAAAAATTTTGAAAATTCGAAATAATTCAGAGAAAGTCTGTTTATCCGCAGTGAAAAAATAATTTAATACGATAAATACTAATGTAAAGGGCTAAATAGATAAAATTTGGAATACAAATTTAACATTTAGATAATAGATATGAGTCAAATTTGGAACTAAATCCGTTAAGGAGATAACGGATTTAGTTGGAACTAAATTTATCCGTGTTGAAGCGATAACTCAAAAATGCAATGAATTAAATAAGTTAAATATGGCATGTAATTTTATAATTACTATTGCAATGATGTATCAATCTGTTGTCTTAATACAAGTTAAAACTTAATCTCTGGTCTCTAAAATACACATTCAATTTGATAGTTTTATTGAGTTGTTTGAAAAACAATTTGAAATTTTCTTCTCCCGACAATTTCTTATTAATAGTGTGATTTGATTCCATGAGCGAGTTTATGAGCATAATAGGCAGAATGAACTAACAGACAGTAAAGCTATTAAATTAATATGGTTTTAATATATGTCTTAATTTTATATTTAAAAATGCTGTGTTGAGGAAATGAAAAGTGATCCAGCTATACATAAAAGATTTAAATTAAATAAAGCATTATCATTTTCCCCGAAATAAATGATAGTAAAAAATATAAAACGATTAAATAACTTTATTTATTTTTAGATTTTTTAAACCATTAATTTGTTGTAAATTTGATTTCTTTTTCGGGTCGCAAGTCTTTCGAATATATTAAAAATGATTTTTCAAACAGATTCTTCTTAAACAGCCTCAAATACAATTGCTGGCATTCTTTCTTTCTGATTTCTTGTTAACCATTCAAAAAAGGTAATCAACTCACAGATGCAGAAAGCATTGTAAACATCGAACAGCTTTTATCCGAAACGAAATGGTGCAATTATGACGCTAAGAAAAAAACTTTTAGAGCGACAGTGAATGTACTTCGATCGACAAAAAGCATTGGACTGAATCAGCAGAATTCCACTGAAGCTTTTTTTTTGCCCAATTTCCTCTCTAATTTCAAGCCTCATTTATCAAGAATACCTAAAAAGATAATCAATCTATCAGTAAGACAATCTATTTTTCTTAAACATTCTCTTAAACTGATTAAGACTGCGTAATAAAATTCGCTAGTGCAAAGATATGCTATGCGGATCTACAGAAATGAAGAAAATTATTAAATGGTTGGTTTAAATATTTCATCTTTAATTCCAAGCCTCATT
Organism: Argiope trifasciata; assembly: GCA_026543055.1. Classification (NCBI taxonomy): domain Eukaryota; kingdom Metazoa; phylum Arthropoda; class Arachnida; order Araneae; family Araneidae; genus Argiope; species Argiope trifasciata. Next base: position 1,437 of record JAPMOQ010043075.1, read on the forward strand.
GATAAAGAATGCCTAAAAAGATCACCAAAAAATTCAGTAAGACCATATTCTTGGTTAAACATTGTGTTTAACATAGAACTGAGTAAGGCTACATTGTAAAAATTGTTTTTAACATAGAACTGATTAAGACTACATAGTAAACATTGTGTTTAACATAGAATTGATTAACACTACATAGTAAAAATTAATGAATGCAAAAATGTTAAATGTGAATCTAAATGTAATGAAGAAAGTTATTGATGGTTGCTTTAAAATTTTTCCCTCTGATTTAAAGTATCATCATTATCAAGAATGCTTGAAAAGATCTTCAAAAAATCAGTAAGACGATATTCTTGCTAATACTATATGATTAACATATTACTGATTACACCTGGGTAGTAACAATTCATTGGTGTAAAGAGCGACATAAATATCTATAGAAATGAACAAAAATTATTAAATATTTATTTTAAAAATGCAAACGAAAGGTAAATTGCTCACTATATTATAAGCCATAAAATAAAAGCATATTCATGTTTAAAAAATTTTAATTCATAAATCATTATAGAGATTGTAATTAAAGAAATATGATTAATTATATAATTTCTTTCTCTTTATGACCAGTTTTAGTAAATATTTGTTGCCGCAGATAAAGGAATAAATTAAATAAATAAATGCAGTCTTCACAGCAATAGACGAACATTTGGAGTAATAAGTACGCTCTATCATCACTTTTATCAAACATTTCTATGTTATTTTCTTCTATTCTATCTGTGTATCTAAAGAGAGTATTACCGGAAGATAAATTTCCAGGATAGCAAAGTTTGTTACTCTTTATATAGCCATATTCATCAATGTATCTAAGGAAATCATAACTAGAACGATAAAACTCTGCGTTAATAACGATAGCTATACTTTATACAACTATCTTTCCTGAGATATACTTTTATTTTTCTGATTATGCTTTCCTTAGATTCACTGATAGAACAAAAGGAATCCCCAGAGAAATATTCAATAAAAGTGATAATTAGTCATATCTATTTCTACAAATACTTACCTCCCAATGAATTTTTCATTCATTTGAAAGGAAATATACTGTTACTTTGTGCCTGAGTTTGCGTAATTTAAGAGTTTTAAACAAATACAAGGATCCTGTTGCTGTTTCTAATAGCAATTGTCACTTACTAAAGAACCATTGCTATTTAATCTGAATTTTATCCGTCTCTTATTTTTTCAGTTTCGCCATTTTAGGCCAAGAGTACGAGTTGCCTACACACACGTCGCAACCATTTTTACGGGATAGACTTCACTCACACTTCCATGGATCGTAATGTAGACTAGATCCGCGATCGATCATTTCTGAATCAGTACCTCCAGTGGTATTACTCCCGACATGAAGAACTTTGTGACCACGACAGTTTTTATACATGAAGCAGCCACCATCCCACACGAAGGGCGTCGGCCGAAGGAGTTCGAACTGCAATCCAGGAAATGTGAATTTCAGCATCCAACCAATCAGGCTATTCCGACTCGTAAAAATCTTCAATTGTAGAAACAGACTGGGATTTGGAGCACACAATAATACATTCAAATTAGAAAACAAAGAATAGCTCAATACTTCCCCTATTTTATTCCCCAAATAATTCAAAATATTTTATATTCTCTGTCTGTGTTTTTATATAATTTGAATTATTATTAAATTCTCTTTGGGCATGTTTACATTCCTAAGTCAACGGAAATGTTCCCTCACCCTCCACAACTTTCGATATTTTTTTTTAGTTCTTACCCCTTATTCTCCGCATAAGCCTGTAAATCAAGGGTAAATCAGTGAAAGATTTGCATGATATTGATGAATAATACGAAATATACAGTTTTGGCTGGAATTTCATATTTTTGCTGAATCTATGGGGAGAATATATATTTTTATCGGCCAAAAATTAATGACAAAATATAATAAAATCACAAAATCCTTTCCTGAATTTTATTGATTTAAGTATTTATGAATTATTTTGTTTACCTATGTGATAGAGCCCCAGACGCTCCGCTGATTAATGGATTTGATTCAAAATTTAAAAGTATTTTTTTTAGACACTAAATATTTGTATCATATTTATCAACTTAGATCCTTATTTGTCATATTTATCTGAACACTAATTACACGAATTACACTGAAACACTAATATAGATAGAATTCTTGTGAGTAGATTGCATTCAAAATTAGAAAGAAATCCACAAATTTAGTCATAATCATATATATCAAACTTCAATGGCACAACTTTAATTTTATTTTGGATTTATCGTGTTTACAGACAAACAGTCGGACTAACTGACAGAACAAATAATGTCAAAATTTTCTTTTCAGAAAGGAGATAGTCAAAATTCGAATTTTTCGATAGTTACATTGCTTTTGTTGCTCTTCAAATACGAAAATATAAAAATGATTGAAAAATTTAGCTAAAACGGTAAATGTTTCAAAACTTCTTTATGTTTGAAAATAGAATTCAAATCTGATAAATTATCGTAATGGCCAATTTCTAAACGGAAAATTTTTAATAACATCATTAGTTTTAGCTGTTAATAATTTGAAATGTCTTTATCAATCCCTAATTTTCGAAAGAGTTCGGAAGGTTCTTACTAATTATTTCCACCACCCCTTTTTTTCATACTATTTATTCAAATTCTTAAAAAATGAGAGAAATAATATGTGTAAAGGGCTTGAAATTTGCTTTACGTAATATTCTGAAAAAATTAAATAGCTGATCTATATAAAAGGTTTTTATTTATCAGAAATTTTGCTCATATATCGTTTGCCATATCATATAACATGCGTAAAAACTGAAATAATTTCTGATAGAAAAACAGTCCAAATTGATGGGAAGAGACATCCAGTGCTTTATTAGATGAGTTTTGATAATCTATTATTATATGAGTTTTGCATGTCTATTCATACTTTTCATCTATTAACGTAGCAACTGGAAAAAATTTCGTAAATTTTCAAAAGAATAAAACGTATCTTCTTTCGACATAACGAATTAATCTACTACATTTTCATTCAGATTATAACTGTATGGTATAATAATATTACTGTTAGTAATATATATGAATTATTGCAACCATCTTAATAATAAAAAAGAAACTAATATATTTTCATAAAATTATTATTGATAGGTATAGAATTCATTGCTTTAGATTAAAAAATTCCTACTATATTTTTATCAGTTTTTATTTGTTGGAAACGACCTGAATATATTGTACGACCTGAATTTGTTTAGAGATACTAGCTGGTACCCAGCGCATTGCTGCCGCAGAAGAAATAATCTTGGAATTATGGTATGAAATTTGAAATAGTTATCTTGTTTAATTAAGAATGATAGAAAGAATATTTGTTTTCTTATCGGCAATGAATACATTTAAGGAAATTGAAGGATATATAAAGAAGAAGCACTAATAATATTTATTCTATTTTTATTATTCTATTCTACAAACAAATATACTTTTTTATGTTGTTTATGCTTTGCCTTGTGTATTCTTTTTATAATTGTAAAGCTTGGTGTTCTTTCAGAGTGGTAGTGGAATAATTTATTTATTGTATCTCATGATTCATTTAAAACTATTTCAGTATTCTCAAATTTAATTTTAGAAAATGTTAAAATTGATTAAACATAGAAATATATTTATATCATAAAATCGTAAATATAGTTGAAAAGATAAGGTTTTGAAAACTAAGATGGTGAAAAATTATTTGTACTATAATAATTTCTTAAGTCAGTGCAAAAAATGCTAAACTTTTATTACATGTTTGGTTAAAATTTCAAATCTATAGGATTGATTGACCTCTAAATTTCTCGCACACTCCCTAATAAAACTATTATCTCAGAGAAAGACTTATTTATGTTGTCGAAGTTTTATCGGAATCAGATGAGCGGTATGGCAACTCATAAGAGACATACAAACAAACGTTCATTTTTACTTATATAGATATTATGAGTATTTATAATGTCCGTGACTCTATAAAAAATCTTGAAGGTAATTTGTAAAATGAATACCTAAAATATCTTAATCTAAAAGATTGTTTTTACTTCATTTCTTTTTATTTTGTTGCGTTTTTTTATTTTAGTTTTTTTATTATTTCATGGTTTTTTTTTTGTTTTTTTTCACTTACCAAATTTGAATATCAGTCTCATGTCACTGTAGTTAATAAAATTTCAAATAGTTTTCTATGAGAAAAAAATTATTACGTTTTTCTGATTAAATAAATGATTGAAATTGTTTTCGAAATGAGACAAAACAATCCCTACCAATAAGGTAGGAAAATTTTTAACAAAAGTATCTTTATATCATTGGTAATAAAATTTTAAGTTTTTCCATCTCTGCAATGTAAAAAACGAGTGCTGAGCTATTTCGATAGATGGTGCTTTCTTTCAATTTCTGTGGCTTAGAATCAATGAAAAGTTTTAAATATTTTAATGATATAGTTTATTAAACAATCCCTATTTAAATTATACTAAAATAGTTAAATTATACTTAAGAATCGAATTTTTTTCGACCAATTTACAGAAACAATTTTTTTTCGTAAAATGAAGCGATGAAATTAGAACTTATTTTCAATTTAAAAAATATTTAGGAAAGGAAACTTCCTTTTTTTAAGTAATGGAGTATTATATTCTTTTAATGTTTGGAATTACCATTTCTCATTTTTTTATTATTAACATTGGATTCAAAGTCTTCATAAACTAATAAGGAGGTTGAAAGTATTCTTAGCAGATACCAAATATTTTTTCAACGAAATTGCAAATTATATATTTTCTATTAAGCAGAATTTTCTTTAAAACATTGGAATAAACTTTTTCTCGAATCAAGTTAACATATACTTTCTATATCATAAAAGAAAGTTCCTATGTAAAGAAATTTTTCCCTTTATTTCACTGTTCTCTTATTTCTAGTTTATTTCAATTAAAAAATATTAATTCTACTATATCAACAAATTTATGGCAAAAATATATTTTTAGTATTTAATCAATTTTAAAATAAAATATTTTAATGACATTTTCTAATATTAAAGTTGCGAATTCCGAACGAATATCAAACGAATCCCGAAAGATAAAAAAATAATTTCTTCCCTTACAATTCTCAAAGAGTACCAAGCATTACAATTCTAAAATAATACATAAATCGATTATATGAAAATGAATTGTTGTTTGTTCGTACTTAATGCGCTACCGTATTATTCAACCGATTTCTATGCAACTTGGTGAACTCATTTCTTGCACCTGTGTGAAGGCTATAGGCAGAGTACAATTATCATATCTGTTATATAAAAATAAACTTTTGTTTGTACGTGTCCTATACGCTGCTGTACTGTTCAACCTATTGCCATGAAACTTGGTAAAACCTATTGCTTGCACTTCCGTGAAGGTTATACTTGGGTAAGGTCATATAGGAGAATTAACAAAATAAAATTATTGTGATTGATGTCGGTCAATGTGAGGAAAATGAAATCAAAAATACTTTGTGAAAGCGGTACTGTGTTTCTTCTCATTAATGAATAGTCTTCTAAACAGGGTGTTGTTATTCAGGGTGCCCACTATTTTGTCTGCAGCAAACCGCACATACGAGTCTTATTCAGAGTTAATTTTAAACATACAAAATAAAATTATTAGCGATGCCACTCAAGGTAAATTATATATAATAAAAGTTTTTTCGATTCAAACAGTAATTTTGTTATTTATTAAGTGAATCTGCAAACAGTATTTCGACTATACAAATGTATATCGTGTTGATTGCTTCGACAAAAAATATGTTCTCAAACGTTCCTCACTTAATAGATCTAACAGCGCAACATCTGGAAATTAGCCAAATTGAGCGTCATAAACAAACGAGGAACGACAAACCAGCAAGTAAGCAGATCGTATACAAATTGCAAATCCCCGTGTTTCAGAGTTTCAAGATCAAGAATCGAAAGGCAACATTTAACTTCAACCTGGTCACGAGAACAAAAAAAAATTTTTTTTAAAGAGATAAGAAGCGTGACCTATCTTTTAAGCAAAGTCTATTGGAGATGTATTCACTCCACCCATTCCCATTATCATCCCCCCCCAAATGCCTTTTGATTTCAAACGACAGACGGTTCCTGGATCTGTGTTAGTAGTTATTTCGTTTATATGCATGCAAAAGCACAGAAAGACGGTCAGTACATTGATCGATTTAGTTCCAAATTTGGGTCAAATTTTTTGATTTCAAATTTGTATACCAAAGTTTATCCAAATGGTTCTCTTCTGTAATTGTATTAGCTTATAATTTGACAACCGAAAAAAAATCGTCTCTGAATACGTTTCGTTCTAAATTTGAACCAAATCCTCAACCTTATTGTAGGCATCAAATATCAACTTTCATTTATCTAACCCAAAGTGTTTTTAAGTTTCTTCACACAGAGAAGGATAGAGTGCTGATATAAATACAATACTGTTTCGCGGTTTACTTCCTATAAAAGAAAAGAAAATTTGCAACACTATAAAATGATTAGCTTATACAGCTTAAAATAATTTTACTGGTAAATAAATTGTCATTTTATGGGACCGTAAAATTTTAGTTTCGTTCCTGTAAGGTCTGTTACCGCATATTGTTCAATTTGATACAACTATTTAAAATTTATTCGGTTTTTATTGGATCTTCAAAAGAAATAAATGAATAAAACCAACTAAAAAGAAACTACATAGTGAAAAATCAGTTCCGAATGACATTTAATTAGAATTCTACAACTCACATAAAAAGACGATAGCTAGTGCTAAATTTATTCAATGCCTTTGTTGGCACCGAATCATGACACAAGTAATTCGTTTTCGTGATCATCGTTATTGGACAGAAACGCTGTTTCACGAGTTGTGATTAATAGCTCAGAGTGCTGACGAATTTACTTGCAGCTTTTATATCCTGTTCAACTCCGTGTTGTTTCTGGGAAATAAAACTACCCGGCCTTGCTTTTCATTTGTTTTACAAAATTCAATACTAATAAATCAATCACAAATGAGATGAGAGAAAAAGTTCCAATAATGTAATAAATACTACAATATAAATTATCGCCACAATTTTCATTAGTATTCATTGCGTTACATTCAAAATAAAAGTGAATTCTTTTTTTGTTAATTTTCGAATACAAAAGCAGTAGCGTATATGACCATTGCTAAAGAGTTACATATTTTTTCTATATATTCGTAAAAAGAAGAATTAAAAATGATTTTATTTTATGTTGATCTAGATAGATTTTAAAAGAAACATAGAAATGTTTTTTGAATTTTCGCCCTCATCGGATCTCGAAGTAATAACTTTTAATAAAACCTAATAATATACTTTGAAAGATTATAATTTCTTATTTATGATCGTAAATGTTTTAAGCTGCGATTAAGCAAGGCCGATTTTACATTGTTGAACTTAATTTATATAAAACATAATCTAATGATAAAATGTATGATCGACATTGAATAAAATTAATGAAAATGCTCCCTGTTTAAGAGATTTGCCTTCACATAAAGAAGCATTCTTATTAATGGAGAATACGTAGCATGTTGCCTTGTCCTTGTTTTTATTTTGATATAGAAAATGATTTTCAAAATTGAAACTATATAATCCAACTTTTTTTGCCAATTATACTTTTTTTTCATTTTATACATTCGTTAAATTCTTTCGAAATTGCAATTTACCAATGAATGATGATATAAATGTTTTCGAGACATTTTTGGTTTTTAAAGAAAGGAAAAGGCTTTTAAAAATAATAAAACAGCAAAACAAAAACTGCGACTCACTCAAACATGAAAATTTAAGATTTGTATGCTTATTAGTCGTGTCAGATTAATAAATCAGTCATTGATTGACTCTACCATTGTCCATTTCCCGGCATGCAAGGATAATATTCGCTCTCCTTTCAGCATTCTTGATTTGGAAATAGAGGAGAGGAAACGGATATTACCGCCTCTGCTTACAGGAAAATTTGCTGCTAATTGATTTAACAATCCTTTTTCGAATCTTCTGTTGTTGATGATTCCATTCTCTAACCATGTTATGCATTATCTTTTCTGTAATCCTTATATCACCAAATAATGCGTTGTAAAAAGGAAATACTATATCATTATAGTGGTTACATATGAATCAAGACCATAATAAGCTATGAATAAACGAAAAAAATCTAAATGGTGATTTACTACATAAACATATAGATGCCACCAATCTGTAAATTTTTAATAGTTTTTTCACATAAGAGGTACATTTAAGTAAATCCCGTGAGGGATTAATAAAATAATACTTTAGAATTCTTTAAATGATAAAATGTCACATCCGAAGTGTTACATAATTTCATGAAATATTATTCTATTTTTTTAAGCTCTGGGAATGAACTTACTTTTGTTAACATTCTTTTCTGATTATGTTTGTTAAAATGACTACTGTTAATTTTCTGGTTTTCGGCAACCTATTCAAATTTAGAATATTTATAGAAATATATTTCTGATTCTCGCAGTTTTTGTTGTTGGTTATCATAGAAATTTAAATATATTTTAGAAATTATATGTTTCAATGCATCCAGCAGTTTTTCATTTGTTGTTCTTTTGACTTTTGAATGAATTACTGCATTAAGTGGCAACTAGATTTTAAATATGAAAATTTTCCAAAATATGTATACACTTACTTCTCTAGTTATATGAAACGCCTCTTCGAATTTAAAAGACGAAAAAATATTTACTTATCACACTGTATATTAAATGTTTTGCATAGTACTGTATTAAGAATTCCGACATAATTTACCTACAAGGTTTTTTAAACAAATCTTTTGAAGATATTAACATTTAAACTCATTGTTAATCTAAGTCAGGGGACTTGTAATAAATTCTTGAGTATATTTAAGGAACTATAGTTGTCAAAATAAATATATAATAATGCTTGTTTTCTTAACTGTTAATATATTTTCCATGCATCATAAAATAAGAGTATCCCACAAAGCATGCAACTTCTAATATTTACTAACTCGGATAGAACACGTAAAGATATTTTAGTATTTTAATTTACAACATGTAGAGTCTCTGAATATAGGTCAGAGTCTGACTACACGAAGAACTATGGTTTCATAGACTCGCTGTATTCACTCAAAAAGTATGTTATCTGTCAAAGGCGTCATTGGGGCATTTTTATTGAAAATTTCACTGATCAGCTTATTTTGATGTGTTGAATGACGGTATCATCTTGCATAGCTTAAACAAAATAAGAGAATTTCAAGGCAGACTAATCGGGTTGGATTCCGTTATGAGAATAGGAAGTGGTATAAATAAGCTACTTACACCCTGATCTTGACCAGTTCGGCTTTTTTTGTGAAACATCTAAAAAGTATAGATTATCTCATACAATCCTCAACATTGGATAGCTTAAAAGCAGCAACTGAAACCGACGTCAAGGAAATTGGGACACATGTTTTGCAGAAAGTAATATCAAACTTCGATTCCAGACTTCGCTATGTAGTTTGTTCGAACTACTGTCGTTTCGAAAATATCTTGTATTGAGATTTGTCAATAAACATTGATTTTTACTTGGTTTTTCCTCGGTTTTTTTTTTCAATTTTTCATACCATGAGCTTCACACCTTAATTAGACTAAACCGCTATATTAACGGACATCTAAGGAGAATTATACAGCAAAATACTTTTGAGAATGTCTTCTATCTGAATCTGTAAATATTAGATGCTGCATATTTTGTGGGACACCCTGCATCTGCTTGACGTTAATTTAAAATAAACTGAAGGATAAAAAAAAAGGAAGTTCAAATTCTGAATAAATCATGTCACTATTTACTGTTCACAGTTCGAATACACTTAAAAAATAAATACGTTGACAAAGATTTATTATCTTAATATTGGATAAATACAAATCTATATCTTTTCATAAGGCTTATTGAATACTTCAGTGAAGATTTCATATTAGCAAATAGTAATTTTTTGGGGGTTTTTTTTTT